>OZ005651.1:126864730-127104730 GCA_963930645.1 Salticus scenicus | reverse complement strand
TTTTCATTTCAACATTAAATAAATTCTGACATCGTGTTTACGATTCTAAAATATTAACTTTGAAAAAATATTTTAAACACTTCGTGAGATACGGTTACAATTCTAAAAATATTAATTTTGAAAAAATATTTTAAACACTTCGTAAGATACGGTTAACAATTCATTTTTCATTTCAACATTAAATAAATTCTGACATCGTGTTTACGACAACTCACGCCATCTAGGTGGAAAAGTTGTTGAAAGAGTTGGTTAAAAATTAATTAAGAGAGAACTAATTAAGTTACAACTTTCATTTGTAAATCTAAACCATTCTCGAATCCACCTGAAGACACACAAAAAATTTCATTAAACTCAGTCCAGCCGTTTAGGAGGAGTTCAGTGACATACACACGCACAAAAGAAATATATATATAAAGATATATATACATATATATATATATATATATATACATATATATATATATAATAGAAGTAACATAAAAACATATAGAACACCATAAATTCCAAATATACACAACATATCTTTCGTGTCTAAATAATTAAATGAGAGTTTTCATTAGGTAAGAAAGTCTAGCTGACACAGCCGCTAAATACGGAAACGAAGAATTTTATTGGAATCTATTAAGAATGCGGAAAAAAGTATCCTTTAGAAAATTGTCCTGCTTCGTTTATTTAATAGGAAATGACAGGTCATGCACGGAATCGCTGATCAAAGAGTGAAAAGTTCGAAATAAAAAAAATCTGTGTGTTTCCCATCAGTGCTTATGTGTCGGTAGAGAAGATTATAGTGAAGAACACACAGGCAAATTGTATGGGATTCATATTGGTTATTGGTTTCCGCTATCGATATACACATTAGATCTCTAAACGTTTCGTAGCACGTAATACTTGATTATGCATAGACTATTATTTGTCTGTTTGGTTTGAAAAATTTGTTCTTTGAAGTAGCCTCTAGAGAGATTCACTGGAAAAAAAAAATAAACCTCTTATATTACAGAAAATTTCTGGTAACAAAACTGTCAGAAAATAAACTCTTGTACTACAAAACAAATACACTGACAGAAATTTTCCGTGACAGAACAATAGAGAAAATACTTGTGCACAACAGATTTTCTTTCCGTAAAGCACACACACACACACACACACACACGCAAAAAAAAAAAAAAAAAAAAAAAAAAAAAAAGAAACTCGCATTAGGCAAATTACTCTAGCTCCACCAGTCCAGATCAAACCTGGGCCAACTGTATATAAGTGACAATCATACTTTTTTGCCATGGAACCACTTTCTATATTGTTACTTAGCACTTCCCAAAACTGCTTAAATACTATGTAACAGAAAAAGTATGTACCCACTGCTAAGTTCAGTTAACTGATCCTTTAACTGTGGTCTGTTAAAAGATCCCATTGATATGCATAATTCTTAGGGCATTTGTAGTATTTCCTGTCAGTGTGGTTTATCATATATTGGCCAAACTAAACGCAGTCTTAAATTTCGTCTAAAAGAACATACGAATTACGTCAGCAAACAAGAAACCAATAAATCGGCTATTTCTAAACACTGCTGGGAGGAAAATCATTATTTTAAATTTAATTCAGCTAAAATAATTTGCAGACCTAAATCCATTCATGAACTCGATTTCTTTAAAGCTTTTCATATTTATAAAAATATGTGCTCTGAATAAGCCAACATTTCACTGTCAAGCATTTTATATTTGGTAATGTGTCTTTAAAACGGTAAAGATTCTCGATCAAACAATTGTCAAATTAAAAAACTTTTGACAGGAGAAATAGACGATGGATGCAGTGCGATGCGGATAAGGAAATAAATTCAGAACTGTCGGGGTAAAAGAAGTATGGTACATGTACATAAAGCACATACATTTGAGGAGAATTCTACCACACGCACGAGAATTATTCATCGTATGTTTCGTGCAAGCCGGAGCCAAAAAACTAAAAGACTTTAAATGTGAATGCAATGGATCCATGTTATTTATCCAGAGTAGACGATTATTGTTTTTTATACACTATCAGCCGATATCCCAGTATTGGATTTTACCCTAGTATTGATTATGCTTTTGCGCGGTAACACTTAAAGCATAATAAAAATGTACCGGAGGACTGGCATTGAAAAGTAATAAGTCGAAAACTTTAAATGAACACAATAAAATGCAAAAAAACTCACAACGATTGTTTTGGGTCGAAATAAAATATGACTCTTCGTCAGGGGAACAAAGTAGGCACGAGTGCTAAGCGGCAGTATTGTTACGAGTTTTTTAGAATTTTACGATATTTATTGAAAGTATTCAAAGTCTTTAATTTGTTAAAACTTAAAGTACTTGACTGTACTGGTTTTTCTTCAGTTCTCTTATTCACTGATGAGGCCACGGCTGTCACGATCGATTAAAGTTTTTGTTCTTTTGAGTGCATAAAAATTCAAGCTTTCATAATATCACATGTCTTTCAGCAAAGAATGTTATTATCATTTTGATTATAACTGTAACCATTGAATTAATATGACAATATTCTTCGACTACTAGCTTGATGGCAGTAGCGTACTTAAGACATTTTTTTACAAGATTTTTTCCCCTCGAGATATTGGTACACAAAAAGCCCCTGCTTGTTTCAACTGTAGCATGTGATCGTACAGTGACGTTGCTTACGGCCCCATAAAGATATTCGTGGTAGACATGTAATTTGGGACAATGTAATCGGTAGATATTTAACATTTAAGTAGTTTGAATAGAACTGTTTTGGAGCACGAACTGTTTTATAAAGCTTAGAATATATTATTGTAGACGCATGGCAAACTGAGAGTAATTTTGTATAAATATTTCAAAATAATTTAAATTGACACATTAACAGTTTTTGAAATTAAATTAAATTTCACACAATATTTAAAAATTATATGTTGGAATTTTTAAACCATTTTACGTAGGCAATACAAATGACGCGTCAAACTTAATGGAAGCGAAAGCCAGAAAAAATTAATATACACTACTAAAACCACGTTCGTGACTAAACTTTGCTTTTTATTTATCCTTTGACGTCGGGTGAAGCTATGTTTAAAATTTCCTAATTATAAAAATTGAAATGAAGAAACCTTTAAGTACTGGTCATCTGCACTACGTATTCAAAAACATGTATATCTAAAACATGTAGTATAACTCTTAAGTTCCTCCAGTTTACATGCTTGTCGACAGTCAATAGTATTGTAGATCGCCCCATGTCTGTAAAAATACCGTACACGCAATATTGAACAAATAATTCTAATACCGTGCAATTGTGTCTATTACATAATTGAAGCAATTTTTTTAGTTTTTTCTTTAAAATTGTTTTATAAAGTAGATTAAAAAAGTAAAATAAATAAAAAAAAAACTAATAATATTTTAACAGATTCCCATTCAAATTCTTTTTCCGGTAATTGAAACTGCACTTACGTATCTGTCATTTAGTTCACCTTTCTTAAATATTGTGTCAGATGTAAAATTATCTTTATCTAAACTTTCAATTGAAAATAAAAGATTTAAAATCTCTTTTTAAAAGCACATTTTAATTTTTTTCACTAAAACTTTGAGAGCTTAAAAATCTCTTTGTAATTTTGTAAAATATTTGCTGTAAAATGATATAAAAATACTTTGAAATATATGGAATTTAAAAGTTAAGAAAAAGGTGCTTAAATTTTTGTAGAGCTTAATTTGTCTTACTCTCACCTGGTATGCACAAAACCTATTAAAATTGCAGTGTAATGGAAGCAAAAGATACTTTGGCTAAATGTTTGTTCATTATTTTCTCACACGTGCCCCTTTTCAACATTTTATAATGTTTTGCCTTAGTAAACTACAACAATAAATACTGGTGTCATGTAAGCATTTTCACTTTGCTCTAAAATAAATCTGCTGTTATTAATTCTTTTACAAAATATTATGCTTATGAAATGGTTATATTTCAAAATGTACTTTCTTATATTTTAATTTCTATGTTCATACATATGTAAATAATTATTAAATGGATTAAAAAATTAATGTTTCATTAAAATAGTCTTTATACGATTTCAAATATAAATTATAAAATACCAAAAGTGATATACTAAGATTTTTAATCTCTTTCCTATTCCATTGTAGTCAAAGGCTGCAGGAAGTAAATATTTCAAGAATGTTTTAAATTAGCCAAGAAAAAAGTCTATTGAAGTTTGAATGAAGAAAAAAAATCTGTGAAGTGTTGAATGTTTTTGTATTTTGTGCAAAAATAGTCTCTATTTTTATTTCTAAGAAAAACAAAGTTGAATGTATTCTGCGACCACATTTCATGAAACCATGGAAGCATCTGCGCAAGTGCTAACTCAACGAGTCCAATGCTAAAAATAGGGATGTCAGTCATCTGACTCAGAGAAAATGCGCAATAACAGAGCACGGAACTTCTGGATGTTTTCCAAATTTCAAACTGTCGGTCACGCTGGCATCCCTCCAACATTTTGGACGCGTCCTAACTGCTGGTTTTAGGATATGTGGCTGCACTGTACTTAATAGATATTGACAATAATATTAAAGGGAAAAAATTCTGTCTAATTACGATTGTAAATAATAAAATTACTTTTAACTTCTTGAACGAAAAAAAAAAAAACTTTTATGCAGATTTTTTTTTTTTTTTTTTTTTTTTTATTTTAATCTTAAAAAATAAAATAAAATAAATAAATAATTTCATTATTTTTTCGGCTTAATCGATTATTGAGAAATTCTATTTCAAATATTTTTTTAAATAACACACAGTGTATCCATAAGGTCTTTTCTTGATTATAAAGTAATAATAACGACGAAGAAAGTAAATAAAAAGAAAATGCGTTTAATTTAACAATGTTGTGATTGAAAAAGTTAAACTATTAGCACATAGGAGAAGACATTAGAATAAAAATTCACCTTAATTAAAAATACTATTTACATAAATATTCTACAAGTAACTTCTTTTAACGTTAAAAGAACATACTATATTTGAGCTTAATTTTCTATCAAGTTTTCTTAGACATCTATTGATTGACTACCGCAGTTCATAATTGTATAGGAAGAATACCATAATTACAACTATGGACAAAGACATGTTTTTTATTCGAAAATGAGGTGAAAAACCGAGTGTCAAGTTTGCTTATTTTTGAACTACTTAAAAAATATATATATATGCTAGTGAACACCTCATATATAATAGTTTTTAAAACGCAATAAAATCTCTTTCATCTTCTGTAACATCAATATTTTTATATCTCCAATTGACTGTTGCTTCAATTAGACGACCGTAAAAAGCTTCTGAGTTTAGGAAGTGTACACAACAGGTTGCGCATTTCAATCGTCGTTTTTGCCTGTGGTTTTGAGCTGTAGTTTTTATTCTTTAACTTCTGTAGTTGCTTATTTAATTTAAAATTTTGGTTTGAAAATTAGTGTTTTGATTATATGGTGTTTCACATTACTCTTAGAAAAAAATTAAATACAGTATCATCCACATATATCTTATACCATTAAGTGAGCAATATTTGTATATATATATATGTATATTTCACTGTTCTCAAAAATGGTAGCTCGGGCAGTCACGTGATTTAACACAAAGGTGCCTTCCGTAGGGTCATTGTGCACATCGAAGTCAGATTTTCGAATTATTGATTAGTTTTCTTTCAATTAATAAAAATATGAAAATAAAACGTCCTATTTCTATAATGACGCAGAATGGAGAATCTTAGGAGAGATTTGATTGGTTTATTTGATTTTCATTGGTTTGAGCGTATTTTACATTGAACTACAGCTACGTTATGAGAAATTATAAGAGATTTGAATGGTTTATTTGATTTTCATTGATTTGAGTGTATTTTACGTTGAACTAGAGCTACGTCATGAGTAATTACGAGAGATTTGATTGGTGTATTTGATTTTCATTGGTTTGAGCGTATTTTACATTGAACTAGAGCTACGCTATGATGAATTACGAGAGATTTGATTGGTTTATTTGATTTTCATTGATTTGAGTGTATTTTACGTTGAATTATAGCTACGTTATGAGGAATTAACGAGAGATTTGATTGGTTTATATGATTTTCATTGATTTGAGTGTAATTTACGTTGAACTAGAGCTGCGTTTAGATTTTATTTAAAGATATTTGAATTTTTAATATTTTATTAATATACGACTTTTACAGAGAACAAATTACGGTTGTTGCCGCAGGCGCCCGAGAGCATGTTTTTGGTAAAAAATTTCATGGGTCTCTGGCCAGCTAGCTGGTGAAGCCAGCTGGTGTCTATGGTACTGGAACAAATACCTTAATTTATACGTTTTAAATGTAATAACAATTAAAACGTTCGTAAGTTTTAACTAAATAAAGGTGAATACCTAAAACCTTGTGTGAGAGGTGCAATTTCCTTCTCAATATTAGGGGAGACTTTTGTACCTAGGGGCGCTTTTTTTATTGCCCCAAAACCTGTTTAAAATTATGAAACTGACATTTACATATCTTCAGTATTAATTTCTTTGAATTGGAATAATTATACAAATATAAAATAATGATTTAAGGCAAAAAGAAGGTTTTTAAATAAACTTCATACATGGTCCTAGGTACAATACCTCAGTGTACCTAGGGCCAGATCTCATTGTACTTAGGGCCATTCCCTGAAAGTTAGATTTCACTTCATAATGAAGAGAAAACAAACATGTAAACGTATACTTTATAAATGAAACAAAATAAGGCAATACATTAATTTATCATATAATAACTATTTAAAATGCAATCTGCCCAAAATTACAAGTATTGTCATAAATTATTCAACCTTTGAAAAACTAATTCCAACAGTGAGCTGCATACATTGATTTTATAGATAGTCATTGTCAGGATTTTACATCTGCCTGGTTTGCAGAGGCCTTTTTTTATGTAGTTTTTTTTTTTTTTATGAAGTTCCGCTTTTTGAAAATATCGGACCTGTTCAGGGATTACATATGAGATTTGATGTTGAAAGCTTCGAAATTCCTGCATTACAAGAAACATAGTTTAATGCAGAAGTGCTAATTTCATCATTGTTGACTCGCTTTCTTCCTCAGGAAAATCATTATTTTCGCAATTTATGGAGAAATCTCACACTTGAATTCAAATATTCATCATCGGTGAATATGTTTTGGATTCACTGGCCATAAGCAAGGCACATGAAAGTTCGTTAGAATATTTATAGGAGAAAAGGCCAATAAATAGGATTTGCCAATATTTTCTATAATGTCAATAGTAACAACCCTAGGGAATATGATTATAATTGTACCTAAGACCATGGCCCTAGGTACAAGACTAGGTAATTTCATACAAAATGTCTTTCACTAAAAAACTCAGATGAAGAAAAGACTTTTTTACAATCTCATTTAATACTTATTACAACAAGCAAAATTGTGTACTAAAAATGAAAGACAAATATTTCACTTTCCTTTATAAAACAATAAAATAGGCGAGCTGCAAAATTTTACTTTAGATCATATAAAAACTTTTTCACCTATAAATTGTCAAAAGTTTCTTCTCAAAGATTTCAAAGTGGCTGCGAAAATAATAATTCGTGTTGTTACTCACTTAAGTGAGTACTAAAAATTTAAACTAAATATTATTGAAATAAAGTGGGGGGCCCTATGTACACGATGGCTCTAGGTACAAAGGTCTCCTCTACATTTGGTTCAACGTTCTGGAACAAAAATTTATTAAAATTAATTTACATTCTTAGAATATTCCTGATTTATAATTTCTTTCTTACACCTTAAAATTTCTTTAGCAGGGAAGAATCTATATATGTATACATTGAAGTCATAATCGTTACATAACAATAAGAACATGTATAGAATAAAAATTTTGATTACACATGGAAAAATTTTGAATGGATAAATCATAAATGAATAGATTCTATAACCAAGCACTTGTGATATCAGAATAATATGACAAACAAGCCTTATGTAAAATAATTATTTCTTAAGAAATTTAGATTTTAAATATTTAATCTTTAAAAGAATAAATTTGCACAATCAACCTCTTTTATTTGATATTGATCACGAACTTAAATATCCGATAATCGAATTCACAGGCAAGTGCTAATAAAGTGCACAATTTATCTCAAAATAAGTTTAAATTCACTCAAATATGGTAAATATTTTACTTCCAAAGCTTAAGCTTTTTAACCTTTCCGTGAAAAATGAATATAAGATATTTTTAACTTAGAGAAAAAGAAAAAAATCATTATATTTATTTATTTTTCAAAGAACATTTCAGCAAAAGTTTTATTGATATCCTTCTCACAAAAGAGGATATAGAAGAAAGAACAGCCATCATATCGGAATAATATTTCTTATGCTCAAGATGAATTGAAGATCATTTTCTTAAGACCCACTATCAGTCTCTGGAAATTGATAAAAGCGGTTTTAAGGTAGATTAGAGAAAACTTAAAGAATTATACGAAAGTTTTCCGATAGTCATGTATAAGAGGTTGTCGTTGATGAAGCAAAATATTGATGTCTTTTAAATTAAGAAGGTAAATCAGGTTTACAGCCATTTTGAATTAATTAATTGGTGAGACTGGACTCTTGAAATTAATGCGCTTGAAAAGGCTTTAAATATGTTTGAAATTCACCCGTTATAGCTTTATAAATGTAAAAATAAATAAATAAATAATAATAAAACTTAAAGGGGAAAAAATGGTAAATCTGGAAAGTTTTATAGAGGAAAAGAAATTGGTCTTGTAAGCCAATTTAGTGAAATTTGCTGACAGTTCAGACAGATAATATATCGATGAATATTGAAGACGAAATAAGATACACGAAAAGTAAATCATGCTATAGAAACTTGTGAGGAATTTGCGGTCTCCATTCCTCAATCTTAACTTAACTAGTTAGATAACTAAATAGGTAATAGAAGAGCACGAGACATAAATGTAAATTAAAATCAGATTTTATTACAACTTGTAATTTAAGGGTAGTAAAAATGAGAAACTCGAATAAGGATCAAATAAATAAATAAAGAGAATATAAGGATTGGCTCTCACCCTTGAAAATTTCTAAGATACGAAACTTGTGGCTGCTCTCACAAGGATGACTCGTCGCTATTAGATTTGCAATATCAAGAGATGATTACGATCCCCTCACAGCTTAAACACCCACGGAACTCAACTAAACATCAACTCCTAAAAGTACGATACCCCCCCCTAAAAAACTATCCACAGAACCATCTCCAACCTTGCTACTCCATCTAACACAACAACACAACCCCCTGCTAGTAAAACACTCTGCTATTTATTCAAACCGAAACCAACCACCTTCATCCTTCACCTTTCAAAAATCTCCAAAAACCTTTAATACTCCTTACTCCACGCAACCTTCCAGAATCTTATTAACCACTTAGCAACCCCACGCTTGTGTAAAAACCCTCCAATCCAAATTACCGCGCCGTCGATTTTTGGCGTTACATCCTAACTCCCAAGTATTACGTCACTAGGAGCGCTGAATCCAGACATTATTCTGAAACTGCTGCTGCGCTACGATTCCCTTTTCCACCGCTTACCTGCGGCCATCTACTATACACTTAACCTCAATCCTCACAAACTAAAATCCTTATTTCAATGCATACGAAAAATATTTCGCTTCACGAAGCTTTTTGTTTAAAATTTTAGAGTAATATAAAACCTTAGAGAGAGAAATGTAACCGAATGAAATATAAATCCATGTAAACAAAATAAAGTTTTTTTTTTTTTTTTTAATTCATGTTTGAGTAAAGATAACTGTATAAAATACAAAATCAAAAATAAATAAATAAATAATTAATTAATATTAAAAAAAAATAAATACAAATATTTTTATTTAACATTTTAAATTCCACACAGTAAATACACAGGGTGTATCGGAAATGCTTCAACAAACTCAGAGGGATGATAGTACTCCTCAAGACGAACAAAGAATACAATAGAACATGGTGTCGCAAATGACATTTAATGGGTGAAAATCGAGAAAATGCATCTGCAAATGGACAAACTGAGACAAGAAAGAAACACTCCAGAAAAACAACAAGATTATCATTTATTGCACAGAATAGGTAAAAAAATAGCTCGTGATGTCCAGAGAAAACAAAACTTTTACAAAAATTGTTCAAAGTGTCGACCGCGGACATTAGAACACAGAGTACATCGACGGAGGAACGACTGACGGACACGCTCGAAGATTCCAGGAGTTTCCTAGATTTCTGCTGCAGCGGTCACAATACGCGCTACTACTTCTTCTGGCGTGTCTACTGGCGTCTCATAAATGAGGGATTGCATCTGTCCCCAGAAGAAGAAATCCAAAGGATTAAGGTGCGGCGAACGTGGAGGCAAAGCAACAGGGTCACCACGCCCAATCCATCTTGTCGGATAAACTCCATCAAGGTGGTTACGCAAGTCCAGAGAAAAATTAGGCGAAGCACCATCGTGCATGTACCAAATTCCTTGCTGCACGCCTGCTTGTGAAGCAGAAAGCAAACCTGGTAGGATATTCCACAAGTAAGTTGTACCATTGAGACGGTCAGGAAGCAAGTACGGGCCCACCAGTTTATCACCTAGAATGCCGCACCAGATGCTGACACTGAACCGATGTTGCGCATTTCGCGGGACAATGGTGTGAGTATTCTCTGTAGACCAAATATGAGCATTGTGCATGTTAAACATGCCACCTCGGGTAAATGTAGCCTCATCTGTAAATAGCACTTTGGAGGTGAATTGGGGATCATTCCTAATTGTATTCATTGCCAAGCGTCCAAATTCCAGCCGACGAGGATAGTCTCTTTTGTCAAGTGCTTGCAACTTCTGTATGTGAAAAGGGTGTATGCATTCATTGCGCAGAACTCTTCGCACTGACATTTGAGAAACACCCAGTTCAGCTGAAACCGCACGCGTACTGATAGTCGGCAAGTCCGTAAATGACTGAAGCACTCGTTCTTCCACTTATAGAGTGTGCACATGGCGGTTTAGTTCTCTATCACGGGATCTTGCATGGAAACCCGTAGGCATCGATTAATTCTTGCGAAAGTGCTATGGTAAGGACAACGTCTCGTCGGAAATCGTTCTTGATATAACCTCTGTGATTAGTGGCCATTTCCTGCAGCTTCGCTGTACACCATATACATATCAGCCATTTCATTATTGGAATAGGTAGCCATTCCTACTGAGAGCACAAACAACATGTTTTTCCAATGATACTACCTATCGTCGTTCGCGGTTCATGTACTTACAACACATGCTTGATGCAAAGTTGCATTTATTGGTCTGTTTCTAAGAAGATGGAAAATTTGCATACGTGGATTCCTGCTCATAGATTTGTTTGGCTTTCTTCCAAGTTTTTGTTACCTCTTTCTCACCAGGTATGCACAAAGTGAAAGGAAAGCAAGCTTCGTGCTACTAGCCAGTTCTGCAGAAAAGCAGCATGCGAGATTTCGATGTTTTTATTAGTTTTGCGATTTTCACCCTTTAAACGTCATTTGTGGCCCCATGCTCCATTGCATTTTTTGTTCGCCTTGATGAGTACTATCATCTCTCTAAGTTTGTTGAAGAATTTCAGATACACCCTGTATATATAAAATTTAAATTTCTATAAATAAAATGGCTAGTATTGAAAACCTTTAACATACTAGTTGCTTTAAAATTAGAATTTCAAAGGAGATAGATTTTATTAGCACCCCATAGATTTATAAGATCTTAAATTCATTTACAGAAAGGCAAGTTTACGATCACTCTGATAGAAACTTTAATTTTCTTAAATTAAAATATTAAATCTCATAAAAAATGTTAATAAAAAGCACAAATAATTTTATTTTAATACCAAGTTTTTAAATTAATACAATGTTAAAAATTCATTAAATTTTTTTAATTAACAGGTTTTGCCCGTCTATCTGGGTTACATTTTTTTAATTAAAAAAATTTAAAATCGATGTTCTTATGCCTCCGCTAGCATTGTTGAAATACAGTGTTCAGTTCTTTAGAGCAAAATGTTCGAAAAGTGAAGTTTTAAAAATAAACGCAATAAATTTTGTAGGTTTAAGAGAATCATGTATATGCGTCTGAAGTTTGAATTTCGAGAAAAAAATCGTAAAAGAATTAAAGAAAATAAAAATTTAATGGATAAATTCGTGGAAAAGGTGATTTCCACATTTTGGGAGTTTTGGCAAAGTTAAAAGTAAAATTTTCTTAAATTAATTCTAACCTCGTAAAGAAAATAACTTGCACATTATATATGATAATTAAATACGACAATCTATGAAGAGAAGGTTTTGAATTTTGAAAATGATATAGAAAACCGATTTTCAAGATTTTTTATGTTTCGAATACTTAAAATTTTAGTATAAGAAAAGAGTAACACCGCTAGAAATATCAAAAGGTGGTATAAAAAATGTCGTAACAATCGAAAATATTTGTTGGTAGATGTCTCAGTGCGACAATTGTTTTTTTAAAAAGAAAAGTCTCCTTCACTTTCTGTTCCAAATGACGGTTGCTTCAGTTGGACCTTCTGTGGAAAATTTGGACGTTATTCATTTAATCTAGATGACTTCACCATTTTTATTCAAACTCAAGCTGCGTATTTAATTTTTATCTATTTAAATTTTATTTTATACTGCATGCTAGAAAAGAATAAGTATGTATATGTTTTTACATTAGAGGAAGTTTTCCAGAGTTCTATTTTATTTTCATATATTGTTTTTAATACATATTTTTTTCTTTTAGATGAGAATTTTATTGAGATGTATGAGTAGTCTTCACATTCTACTTTCTTCCTTTCTATCATTTTTCTGGTTTCTTGATTCATTGTCTAAAAGCGGAAAAAACATATAAAATAATCGTTTTGAACTGTATAAAAGATTTCCGCGCATGCTCAAAATACCGAATTCAGGAATTAAAAATAGTATTGTGTTTTAATATATAAAATATATTTTTTTAAGATTTTGGAAAAAATCTTCATATAATATGTGCATTTTTAATTGGATCAAAAGTTTCCACACATGCTTAAATTGCCTTATTTATGTCTTAAAAAACAGCTTTGTGTTTTATTATAGAAAATGTATTTCGGAAAGATTTTATAAAAAAGATCGTAAAAGAGAGAAAAAAAAAAAAAAAAGCTATTAATAAATATTTTAATGTTTTTCATTTAGTTGAGAAAGTCTTCACATTGCATATTTTATTGTACATTTCAGAATTGGAATGTATGTATCTTTCATAACATATTTCTTTAAAATGTTTTTTTTTTTTTTTTTTTTTTTTTTTTGATTTTTTGATTTTCAGTTATTTAGAATATGCTGTTTGATACTTTTGCAGCATTAATCTGAATTGTAGGCAATTTCTTCAAAATAAAAAATATAGGACTTTCTAAAGATTTTCATTAAACTATCGAAAACAATTTTACTTTAAAAAACTACGTTTAGATTGTGAATACAGATTAAAAAAAAAAAAAAAAAAAAAAAAAAAAAAAAAAAAAACCGCCCAATTAACCACATTGAAAGGATATTTTCGTTTCAATAAGTGATTTAGAAATATAAGGTTTTTCCTTTAAAAAAGTAGTTAAGATATATTTGTTTGCAATGAAATCTTCATTGATGAAGCATTTATACATTAAAACAGCTTTCTAAACAATGTACGTTAATGATGTTAAATAAATAGAAGGCACGAGGAGAGGTTATTGAACTTATTCAATTGTGATTTTAACCAGAGTTCCACTCTATAAACTTAGTAAGCAAGACTTTACTATTTTAAAGAGAAATTAAATAAATGAATATTTATTTTTGGGACTAACAAGGAGAGGTCACGACATGGGAAATTCAGATCGGGACAAAATTGCGCAGAATTTTAGTATACTATGAAGGTAACAACATATTAAAGCAGTAGCAAGCACACAGTTTCAAGAAAAAAGTCTTTAAAGTTTCAGTAATCTTTATGTACAGGTTATTTTGCGAGCCAGTCAGAGCTCCAGTGGCGTGCTGGTAGAGTAAGCGGCTGTCATACAAACAACGTCGGTTCAATGCTACCTACGGGACATTTTTCTTTAATTTTTTTAATTAATCTAAACTTTTTATTTTATTTTTACTTTCTTTTTTAATTCAATTCAAAATTTGAAAATTTTAATAAATTATAATTATTTAATTTTCTTGAATTGATATATATATATATATATATATATATATGTATGTAGGTTTAGATTTTTTCCATTTTTAATATTTATAATTTTCTATAACTCAAAAAATAAATTTTAGCTTTGTTTTAACTATAAAATAAAGAAAATATAAAGGAAATATTTTTTTGAAATTATTTATTTAAACATTTTATTTTATTTTATAATTAAAACAAAACTATTTTACACACACATACACACACATATATATAGGTTATAGAAAATTAAAAATATTTCGAATAGAAAATATGACTATATAACCTACTTATTTTTTTAAATCACAAAAATTTAGTAATTATTGTTTATTAAATATTTAAAATTGTGGGTTTAATAATTCAAAAGATTAAATGTTACAATCATCCATGCTTACAACCTTTCAACGTCAGCTTTAATAGCAAAAGAAGTGAATTTGATTATTTTATTTATAAAATAATCAAATAAAAATAAACAAATAAATATTTATACAAACAAAACCCTGAATAACAAAAAAAAAAAAAAAAAAAAAAAAAAAAAAAAGAAATTAAATAATTAAAAAATAAACCGAAGTGTAAAATAGTTAGCAGGCGTACTTATATCTTGGTTTGAGCTACCTGATTTCGTTTTAATATTTATAAATTATGTAATCGCTTTTAGCTTGTTAATAATAGAGAGCAGCTGACATTTTATTTCGTGCACAGAAAGATAAAAAACAAGTCGTTGTCGAAGAAGAATGTATGTTGATTAATGTTTAAAATCTACATTTAAAGATGTCATATATTTGGAACATTTCTTTGCCTGTAATTATTTAATAGCATCGGAATCCTGTACTGTAATTTTTCAAGAAGCTGTATTGATTGGAAAAGTAATTATTTAATTTGTTTGGATGATAATTATATATGTAATTAAAATAATTTCTCTGTAATATTTTTTTTTCTGTAATTTTAAAACAAAATTTAGTATCGCTTTAAATATACCTAAAATAAAATATTT
Source organism: Salticus scenicus (assembly GCA_963930645.1). Classification (NCBI taxonomy): domain Eukaryota; kingdom Metazoa; phylum Arthropoda; class Arachnida; order Araneae; family Salticidae; genus Salticus; species Salticus scenicus. The sequence continues at coordinate 127,089,589 of OZ005651.1, read as the reverse complement.
TGATAAATAATTAAAAATGTTTCTTTATTGTACCTTATTTTATATTTAAAACAAGGCTAATATTTATTTTTTAAGTTATAGAAATTTATTGTATTTTTAAGTTATAAATATTACAAACAGAAAAATTTATTTATTTTTTATTCAAGAAAATTAAATAATTTTTTATTAAAATTTTCAAATTTTGAATTCAATTATAGAATGAAGTAAAAATAAATAAAAAGTTTAGATTGAATAAAATGAAAGTCCGGCAGGTAGCTTCGAACCGAGGTCGTCTCGTGGCAGCCTTTTGCTCAACCGAGTACGCCACTGGAGTACTGACTTGCTCACGAAATAACTTGTATTTAATGATTACTGAAACTTTAAATGCTTTTTTCTCGAAATTGTGTGGCTAGTGCGCGTTACTGCTTTAACCCCTTAACTCGCGCTGCCCTCGCTGCGAGGACGCAAAATTTAAGATCCAGCTGTAAAATTTCATCCCGGAAATTTTTTAGCAAAAATTTACGTTTATAACATATCAGAAAAGGCCTGTTTTCTTAGCCAATTTAAATAATATTAAAATTTAAAATTTCTTTTAGTTTAAATTAGTTCATGAATTCCGGTGGCAGTATAATTTAAATGTTTCGAATTGTCTTGCGCCGCAAAGGGTTAATATGTTCTTACCTTCATGGTATACTATAATTCTGCGCAATTTCGTCCCGATCTGAATTTTCCATGTCGTGACCTCTCCTTGTAAGTTGTATCAAATAGGGCAGAACATTGCTTTTATGACGAGGATATAGCAATAATTTTAAGATCGTAATTAACTAAATATTTTTTTCTTTATTTTATCTGTTTATTTTATCATATTTTTATCATATTTAAGATGTTTGAGTTTGTATGATGGAGAAGGGGGATATTCAAAAGAGAACATGTTTTAGGTTAGTAATGAAATGTAGAGACTGGACATTTATTCATTATCACAATATATATAAAGTAACAAAAGAAGTAGAATGCAAAAACTAAACAAATAATCAAATCGTCACGATAATCCACAAGAGCCTGATCTACGGGCTCAATAGTAATTATTACATAAATGTAATAGAAATAATTATTAATATATATAAAAAAGGTACTTTATATTTGACCAGCATAAATTTAATATAGATATGAAAACCAGACTAATACTTACTATAATGTCATACTTATTATAATGTCATTGAAAAAATAAGCTGTATTGTATATTAACGAGAAGGAGCTTAAAAAGAATGTAATCAAGAGTGTTCTTAACGATAAAATATTAACAAAACTAAACCATAAAAGCGATTGGAAATCTGAACTATAAGGAACATAAAAAATGCAGAAATATCTCTTCAGGGTTCACTATCTCTGCACTGAGCTGGAAAAAAAGCTAGATTTCAATCTATAGCACTCTATGTTAAGATAATACTACAACGTAACCTATAAAATAAACCTCAAAAATAAAGGAAATGTAAAATTAATATAATTAAAGAAATATGAAATTACAAAATCAGAACAATGTAAAAAATAATATCCACAAATCACATGTTGATAAGTATTCCATTAACTTAATTAGAGTTGGGAGATTTTAGAAAACTATGAATATAAGTTGAATCATTAAAATTAATAAAGGTATAATACAATTATTATAACTTACTAAAAAAAATCTTAGATAAACAAAATTATAATGATTTAACAAAGGTATAAATTAGCTGAAAAATTATTGAATAAATAGTATAGTCCATTTAATATTCAAACTTGAAAACTTCTTCACACACCCTAAAACCAATGTAATCAGTACCGGTTTCTAAACGACGTGGCCTTTCTTCTTCATGTGCAAAATACGTGGACCTGGGAGACAAAAGCAAGACTGAAAACTGGTAAAAATCCAAAAGGGGGAGGAACAACACCAAAAAACAGGAAACAAGAGTAACAGGCACAAAAAATGGAGGGAATGGATTTTTAGATAATTTATTTATATATTTTTATTTTATTTTTATTTAAATACCTTTCATTTAATTTTATTGTTTTTTTTAATTTATTTATTTAACTTTAATTTTAATTAATTTTGATTAATTTTAATTAATGTAATAATTTTATTTATTTATTTGTTAATTAATCAATTAATTAATTTTTATTTTGTAAAATGAAGGAAAGTTATTTAATCGAATTAAAAATTTTTTTTGAAAGCTGTGGACTGCAAAGGGTAATCAGATTTTCATGTTTGGCATAAAAGATAATTTTGGTTTGGTGAAAAACAAAACTATGGTCGGATTCCCAACTCTGTTTCGCTATAGAAGGTTTAGATATTTCTTGTTTAACAACATACCGAGAATGTTCACGTAAACGACATTCAAGATTTCTTTTTGTTTGATCTATGTAAGATAAAATCGCAATTATTACAAGGTACATTAGAAATACCCCATTTATAAAGCTCTGGAACAGAGGATTTAGTTGAAGCAAATTGAAATTTATTAACAGGTTTAAAGATAACATGAAAATATTCATACATTTCAATGAAAATTTTGCTCTGAAAAAGAAAAGGGAACTAGCAAAAAATTACAGACAATACGAAATGTTTCGGATCGCTGTGAAAAATGTAATGCTTGAATTGCATCGTAGCTTTGTCATTGGACAAAGCTACGATGCTCTTTTATATATGTGTATATATTTGCCTGAGACCGCCACATATATTCATGAAGATATATGTTTTTTTTCCCTTAATTTGGTAGAATGCCCAGCTCGTAATTGGAAAATTGTGGGTCTGATACTCGAGCCGGTCAAAGACCGTCGTGTACATTAATGATGTTTGATGCACGTGCAATTCGTCGTCCCACAATGTCCTCAATGTTCTCATCCAAATTATACCTCTGGGGGTCACCGAAGTGGAGGAGCTATACCCTCCGTGGAGGATCAAAATTGTGATGGTATGCCCCCGGATCATTCTCAGAGTGCGTCCCAGACCGTTGCCAATTACCCATAGCGCAGTAATAGTACGAGGTTAAACTCAACCAATCAACCTTAATTTGGTGATTTTTTTTTGTACGCTTTTTGTTTATAACATACAGAGTTTTCAAACCAAATCAGTGTTATTTTTTAAAAAGTTGTAAAAACAACCTATTTCAGTTAGAATATAAAAATATTGAATATCTGAAGAAATATGAGTATTTGTACTAAATAATTTTATAGAACTTTTTTGAATAATGTATTAGCCAAATGTATTGAGCTACTTATGTAAAAACCCCATATAAATACTTTTTTAATTTAAAAAGTTGTACTCAATAGAATTAATTCAATTCCACTCTCTCTCAAAAAACAGCAAACTTCAGGACGTTTTATCATATTTATCTTCAGTTAACATTCATTATATTGTCGTTAATGATCGAATACCAGAACCAATTTCTACTTACGCTAATATAAAGTGAGTATGGTGTAGGTCCACCTTTCGCTTTGATGACCTTTTGGATATTTCTATGAAGACTTTCAATAAGTTTTCGGTAGATTGCAGAAGGAAGTACTTCTCCTTTTGCCTGAAATGCGAAGAAATGTTCAGTTTTAGTGGTGGGGTCCTGTGGATGGGCTCTTAAGAACCCTTCAGAGACTGGCAACTTTAGAAAGCGGCAAGTCGGCTCTATTGATATTTCTTTGATGCGGTCAGCGTCGATCTCCTCGATCGACGCTGGCTGCAATCGAAGATCCCAAACCTCCTGGTGCTATAATTGCATGAGAAGGGGAGTCTCTTTTGTAAAAGAGCAATAAAAAGTAATGTCCTTCATTGTAAATGTGTGCAAAATGTCAAGGGTCGCTTTCGGACAATGGATAATTTATGAGTTTTGACGCGCTGCATGTTGCTAGTATCTGAAGGAAGCTTTAAACGACATTCTAAGTCATCTCAAAGATGTTCTTTGGGATTTATAGCAGAGCTTTGTTCTGGCAATTTGACTCTTTAACACTATCTTCTCAAAACATTTTTAATGCGGTGCGCTTTATGAACTCTTGCATTATCATGCTGGAACATAAATTATAAGCTACCAAACTGTTGCAAAAGGGTAGAAAGAGTAGAATTTCCAGAGTTTCTTCATAGTTTTCTAAATAGTACATAAAAAACATGTATGTGATTTACATATTTTGTAGAAATAATTTTAGTAACATAGGAAAGACTAACAATTTTCATATAGGCTTAATTTTGCTTCATACAGGTCCTCAATCAGTTGGTCTCTATGGATTATAGGCAACTACTGCCTAATTTTTCCCATAATTTGTGAAGAGATTGTTAGAGGGACTCTTCGGATGTATGTGAGTACAAACCACGAACTTCAAATATTCTAGTACTGAACAATCAAAAACATTGATTTTCACGAGTATGCCAGACATTCTGAAACCCGTGTAAGGTAATACAGATCTATTTTTCACCACTCCTCCAAACGTTTTGTCTGATGTGATGATGTTTAATGCAAGTTTGTTGCAATAATTCGGTCATTTAGTTGATTTAAATCGGGCTCAATAGTAAATAGTTTTCCATCAAAGGAGATGACCTGCTTGTAACAATGTAAATTAATCTTCATCTTTTCTTGTAATTATTTTCAACAACATCATAAGCAGTATATTTCTCCTAATAATTGATAATTTTTATCGATTTATTTTATTCTTCAGTATTATACTGTAAAAAGTGAATATGCACTAGACTTTGTATCAGTTTGCAATGTGTCAAAAACTTTCCTTAAAATAACAGATCAATTTTTAAAACGAAGGATAAATTAGTGAAGACAAAATATTAAACTATTTCGAAAAGTAATGTATTGAAATATAGACTTAAAATGAGTGGAGACTATTTTTTTTTTAAGGAAATCAACTATATTGTAATGTATCGTGTGGTTGTAATTAATTATGCGTTGTAAAAGGCCTCCTGTTGCCAAAACGAATGGGCGAATGACTACCAAAATTTGTATGTACACGTTATAGGAGATGCGTTCAAGAATTTTAAAAGAAAATTTTAAAATTGTCTGTTAAATGGAACTTTGCATGGATAAATGGTAATTATAACATAATAAATATATAAAAAAAATTTACGTTCATTGATTAGTATTATTAGATATATCATGTTTCATGGAATGTGCCATCTGGTAGACATATCTGAATTTTTTTTCATACCGTGAGTGAGCTTCTTGAATCGTCCACATACCAGATTTGGTGGCGATTCGCTTGTTGAATTTAGCTACAGGATGTTGTGTATGGAGGGATTTTTATTTGTAATCGTCCTGCGTATTGTGTAAAAATTTTGATAATTTAAATTTACTTAATGATTGTTGAATAGAATTTTATAAATATAAGAGATGCGCGTAAAAATTTGTCAGCATATTTCCTTTTTTTGTCATATCATATGTAAATTTATAACAAAAATCTATTTAAATATAATGCTTACAACAACATTGAAACATTCAGTAGAGAAAAATACATAAAAAATAACGTTTTAAGTCAAGTAGAATTATTAAAAAAAATAATAATAATAAAATAATAATAATAATAATATTAATGTTTCTGAACAAAAATTCCTTTTAGATTTATTTAATTTGGAAAAATATTTTAATGAATACTTTTTATCTTTAAGCTGTATATATTTCAAAGCAATATCTATTTTTATATTTTACAAGATACAATAATCATATATGGTAATTTATCACATCAGATCGCTTCTATTTCATTTTTGGAATTCAGAGTGGAATTTCTTCAATGTTTATTGCCAGCGAAATGGGTGTGATTTTAGTAATGGCACTGCTTCTTCAAATACTTTGATTAAATTTTGAATATTCCCATTTATTTAAGAAATTTCTTTTAGTAAAGATAACAGTTTATTGTCACAAATGAAGCAGTTTATTTGTAAAAAGCATCACATTGACATTTCGGTTTGTGTAAAGGGCCAGTTTCAAGGGTTGTTTCGTTTTATGAGAGAGATCCCAATATTAGTATGAAGTTACAAATGATAATAAGTAAATAAATAAATAAAAATAATAATAATAACACCATTTTTTTATTTAAATAAAAAAGATACATTTTTTCCAATATATATAAAAAAGTACATTTACTGATATTCCAAATAAAATATTCTGCCTAAGAAAATTTTATTTATTCTGTAGAGATTAAACAAACTTTTCAATAAATGTTATTGTATTTCTAAAGAAAACTCTTAATTGTTGCAGTTAAAGTGTACCATACAAGAGATTATGAAATTTAGTATACTTAACAAAATAGAGTTTTCTTATCTACTTTTAGGAAATAGTTTGAAAGTCATTTAAGAATACCGATTAAAATATACATTAATATTTTTTCCCCTTAGAAATGCAAGATTCACCAATACATTTAACGTTGATTAAAATTTTGATTATCTGATTAAAATTTAAGTATTTTGAAGAGAATGTAAGAATGTGCGTGGAAGAGTGTGGAATGTGCGTGCCTATAAATTTTACTCTTTATAATAAATAAAGAAGGCAAATTTTATTTTTATGAAATCCAGTGGTTTTCGTAATATAAATATATTTTATAAGGTACTTAGTGTCTAACTTTTGTATTTAAAATTAAACTAAGCTTTCTAGTATTATTAATCAATTTGAGTTTCCATTGCGTTAAATGAATAATAATTTATTAATCTTTCGATACAATTCCGTTCCATTGAAAATAATTCTTAAATGTATCAAAAAAAAAGTTGATTGGTATTCAAAAGGATTTGTTCATAAACAATGTTGTTTATGAATTGTTTTTATAAGAACATTGACATTGTTTTTATAAGAACATTGACATTGTTTTTATAAGAAAATTTTTTTCAATTCCTTCCAACATTTTTATATTGTCTATCCTGCGATAGTTTGAAAATTTTTTCAGTTACAACTGTTCAAATTGCTTATTGGGTACTTAATAACAAAATTAATAAAAAGGAATTTCTTGAGTATCAGTGCATGGGTTAAGATTTTTTAATTCAGCAGCAGTAAAAGAAGATGCAGTATTCTGTAATTAGTAATTTTAAGTACTAATAATTTTCGTTTAAGATATTTTAATTGTTTCGATAAATTAAAAACAACTGAGATTTATACTAATAAGCTTTGAAATTAAATTGTTCCTTTTTACGTGTTCAAACTATTTTAATCTCGAGAAAAAACTAACTTCATGTAATTTTTAAAAGCTAATTTTTATTAAATTTTTTTCTACTTTCGAAGTCTTAAAAAGTTCATTTTTATGTTATTAAGTAATCTAAAATTTTACTAAGATCTCTCGTTTTTTTTTTTTTTTTTTTTTTTTTTGCATGTCTCTTTTGCCTACTCGGAAAATGATTTTGTTTCCTTTAAAATCTCTTGAAATATCTAAGGAATTTTAAAAACTAAGGAAGTTCCGAAATAATAAACGATTACGGCAAAGTGATTGCGATGATTGTGACAAAACATTGTCCATAATTATTTACACTATAAACACATAAAAGTGAATCTAGTTGAGTTATTGTTATAAATTCGAGGACTGTCTAATTGCTTCATAAATAGCCCCAACAAGAAAATTTTACGCTATTAACTTCCACATAGTATTTTGTACTATCATCATGAAATTTTATCGATTTATTTTTGACTAAATTTGAACGCATTCATGGAGTAAATGCCTGAAAAAATTTTAATTCGAGATAATTTAAGTTAGAAATTAATAATATACTTTATGATTCATTAGCGCTATTTGAGATTCTTCAGTGCAGAAGACATATTATACCTCTTCCAGTTAATTATCTAAACTAATTTCAATGTGAAACAGAATAAATATATATGACATGTTTTAAGTTAAATATTATAACATGTATAAGTGACTTGATTGAAAAAAAAAAGACTAAATCTTTTTAGTAAATATAATGTTTGCAACAGCGTTGAAACTTTCAATAGAGAAAAATACATAAAATACATAAAATACATGAAAAAAAAAAAGGATTTTTTCTTAGCTTACTTCATTTCAACTCTATTATTTTGCAGAACTTCTTAATTTGAGTTATAAATTTCTATAAGAAACATATCCTTAGTGTCCAATTATATTAAAATAACTTACATATCGAGTGAAAATCTCAATAGTTACTTTTGTGGTTAACCATTTATAATAAGTCCACCAATTCTCTACCAAATTTTTAACAGTTTCTTGTCTAATTCTCTAGACATCCATTAATTTCTCAGATTGTCATTCCATATTGTGTAAGATCGTTTTCCTAGTCGTATATTGTCATCGGGGGAATAACATTTTTTTTTTTTTAGTACATATACTCAGGGCCCGAGTGACAAACTTCTATGTCCAATGTGCGTACAAGTTTTCGTACCCCCTTAGAATGTGTGAAATTTAAATAAATATCGGTGAGCATAATATGAGCAAGTGGGAAGAATGTTACTTCCTTCCACTTACTCATTGTTCTTGTTAAAAAAAACGAATGTAAAAAAAAAAAAAAAAAAAAAAAAAAAAAAAAAAAACTAATGATTTTTTTGGTTGATTTCTCTTCTGACATAATTTTTAATAGGTAAACAGGCCGACTGAGAAAAGTACTTGGATGAAAAATGAAACCTTCTGTTTTTGGCTCCAAAGATATATAAAACTACTTCAGTAAGCCTAACGAAAGATTTTTTTTTTTTTTTAATTTTATTCATAAAAGTAAAACACGACTGAGGTAGAAAAGAGAGAAAAAAAAAAAAAAAAAAACCTGAGTAATTCAAACTATGTATTTTTAACTATCAGTAAAATCTTGTGCTTGGTGCTCGTGCGATAACTAGGCTTACATTTACTGCGTTGTCTTCATGAGATGTCTGTAGTGCACTTCTGTTTACTTGTTTAACTCTCTCGTTGATATAAAACACTTTTATGTGCCACTTATTGTACAGAGTTGCCATATTTTATAATTTATTATGCAACACTGTTAGTCTGCTTTTATTTTCCACCACTTTTATTATAGAGTAATGTTCTACAATATGTAACTATGATTAAATAAAAAAAAAAAAAGTGTAAAAAGAAGGCGATGCTAACTATGCTCCGGAATAAAATATAAAATTTGGTAACTCTGATTATATTTAATCCTATTTGGGCAGACTTCAACTCGCTTATGAAGCTTCCAATGATATCGAGAGGCTTCGTTTTTACATGTTTTTGCAATAATACCTCATTTCTATTTTGATATTTGTGTTGACTTAATTATCTTTCTTAAATGAATCAAAATTATCTTTCTTAAATTTTTATTCGAATTTCCGCTATGATAAACACATTAAAAATATGATTATTAAATGGTAAATTAAGAAATAAACTAAATCAAAAGCAATGACTTAAAATTATTGTAAACAATCAATAAATTTTTACCTTTTATGCTGGATCCGAAGAATGTATTTTCAGTGAAAGAAAAAAGAAAAAGTATCTTTGATAAATCAGCTAAATTAGTTGGATTTTAGAAAACATTCATTAGTGAAATTTTTAAAAGAATTTTTTTTTAAATATAGTAAACTTCTGTAAGAAATTTATTTTAGATATATGTTCCTTTTGCGCTATAAAGAAAGTTTTGATTTTTGTAAACAAAATGAAAACAAAGGTAATCTTTTGTAGTCTTAATTTATTTTGATTTATCTCGAAATTTCAGTACAATGTAAACAATTTCGAAATTATCTCATAAAAAAAAGACAATAAATAGTTTACAGAAAAATTCTTTTGTCATCTAAAAATTAACTACCTGTTACATTTATTCTTGTAACATTTCAGAATAAACAGTAAAATGATTACAATTTAATTAAGAAAAATTTAACAAAAAAAAAAAAAAAAAAAAAAAGAGAGAGAGAGAGAGAGAAAACGTTCCAACAAGAATTTATTCATCTTTTATATAAGAATAAGAATTTCACTGAAAACTTATTATATATTTTTTCCCCGTTCAAACGAACTTTTTCTCAACGTTGAAATCTAGAAAGTTTTTCTGAATGTAATTGAAATATAATTAAATTCGCATATATTACAAAAGTTGTAGCAAGTTTAGGAAATTTCTAATTTCAAAGCGAGGTCACCTAGATTCATTTTAAAGGAAACTAATTTTTGTGAATCTTAAAGAATGAGACTAACTTTTTAATCTGACTCTTTATATATAATGAAAAAATTGTTATTTGTTTAATTTTATTGTTTTCTTTTGAAAAAATTAATTTGCTTTTAATATGCACGGATAAACATGTTGCACACTCTATGCGCAACTTTTGTACTAGTCGTAGAATTTGCGGTGCACTTATATTTTTTTTATTACAAAAATGCAGGCGGAAACTTGAAAAAAGAAAACAAATCTGTTTAGGCATAATACGAGGGTTGCTATTTATATTTCTGCCCTTGGCAACAGTAAGTGTTGCTAGGCGACCGCAGACGATTTTAATCGAAAGTTTGATATTTTTAAACGTAAATTCAGCAGACGATTTACCATTATAGCTTTATTTGTGTTGTTGACAGTAAATTGAAAAGTTCTTCTCTTTCAAAAAATGGAATTAAATCATGAAAATTTTCGTGCGATCATTTTTCATAACCTTTCGACGTGGATTGTCAAGACAAGAGTGCTTCGATGAACTTAATTCTTTATACAGCGTTAAAGCGCCATCCTACAGCACTGTAAATAATTGGTATAACGAATTTAATCGTGGTCGATGTTCGATCCAGGACGAATCCCGTGCAGGTCGTCCAAAATCCGTTGTTGTGCCAGAAAAGATCGATGCTGTGCGTGAACTGATAAAGCAAGATCGTCATGTGACATACCGTGAGATTGAGGCGTCTTTGGACATTAGTATGACTAGCATCAATAAAATATTGCATGAACATTTGAGATCCCGCATAATCTGACAAACGCTCAAAAAAAGGCTCGTGTCGATTGGTGCAAGGAAATGTTGGAAAAATACGTTCAAGGTACATCAAAGGCTGTGTATAACATCTACACAGGTGACGAATCATGGATCTATGCATATGAGCCGGAAACAAAACAGCAATCAACTGTATGGGTCTTCCAAGGCGAGGCAAAACCAACAAAAGTTGTTCGAGGAAGAAGCACATCGAAACAAATGATTGTCTGTTTCTTCGGCATTAACGGTCATGTGGCAACAGTGGCGTTAGAGCAACGCAGGACGGTCAATTCTGAATGGTACACGACCATTTGTTTGCCAGAAGTCATCGGAAAAATTCGAAAAAAGCAGAAGAACAGGCGAATCATTCTTCATCATGACAATGCGAGCTCTCACACATCGACTCAAACAAATGCATTTCTGACTGAGCGAAAGATCGAACTGATGGGTCATGCGCCGTACAGCCCTGATTTGGCACCCAATGACTTCTTCTTATTCCCACACATCAAAAATAAATTACGTGGACAACGATTTTCGACCCCCGAAGAAGCGGTTGATGCATTCAAAACGCATGTTTTGGAGTTACCTCAATCGGACTGAAAAAAGTGCTTTGAAAATTGGTTCAAACGCATGCAAAAGTGTATTGATCATCATGGAGAATATTTTGAAAAACAATAAAACCAATTTCGATCCTACATATTTGTTTTTTCAGTATTAGGCCAGAAATATAAATAGCAACCCTCGTACATGTCTATACAAGTAAAAAAAAAAAAAAAAAAACTTTTAAAGGTACAGTGACACAATTTAGACATTTAAATGTTTATTAAAATTCATTTTACTGTTTTTGCTTAATTTATTTAACATATCTTCTCATATGATAAAGGTTCTAACTATGGAATTCGTTGTAATTTTATAAAATAACCCCCCGAAATATAGCAGAAAGTAAGTTAAACGAGAAAGAAAACAAGGCTACCTCTCATCCAAATATACACCAAAGCCAGTGGACAAAAATTATGACAAAAATTTAAAAACAATCGCTTGATAATTTTGCGAGTTACCAATTATTTTGTCTTTCAAAACTCGATTTTTTCATGCAAATGTTGAGATTTTCCCGTTCAACCAGATATGATCGAATCAGAGCCCCTCTGTATCGTAGACTTTACCTCAAAGCCAAGTTAAATCATGTGCCACGTTTTATGCTGATAGATAATACTTCCCAAACCTGCTTTGGTACTAAGTTTTCCGTATATAGGACAGAAAAAAATATGTAACCACGAGATAGAATCTGTAACAAAGGTTACAGATTTTATCCCATTACGGAAAAAATATGTCTTTCGCCAGATTGATATGTGATTTTATAGTAAAATTTTGTTTGAGAGAGCAGAAATTTTCTGTATGATATTTACAGAAGTTTTCTGTTTCTTAATAGAATTTTTTTATAGTTTAGTTATGCGCATTATAAATAGAAAAGCATGGAAATGTGTTTTGAATATTTTAAAGAAACATTTATATTCGTCTAAATAAGCGGGCTGTTCCTATACAAATGAATATAAATAATGTAAAGAATCATCATAATTATAAGGTATAGCATAAAGCATTTTTACAAGTTGATGCTAAACATCTTCTTCTTCTTCTTCTTCTTTTTTTTAATAAAATGAATGTTGTTGGTCTTCAAGAAAAAAAACTCACTTAAATATGTGAGGCCTAACACGATTTATCTGTGAAGTTCCAGGAGAATTCGTCAAGTATATACTGATATATTTAGTAAAATTTATAAAATCGAATATTTCCAGATACCTTTGATCATATAGAGTACTATACTGAATATAATAATAATAATAATAATAATAATAATAATAAAATGGAAATTTCTGGAAGATTCTTTTCTAAAAGTATAAACTGAAACTAAGATGATTAAATGAGGGGCTATAAGGAATCCTTTAAAATATTAATGATATTAAAAATATTAAAAATATTAAAAATATAATCATTCAACTGATTAAAATATAACTTTTCTAATATTTTGCTGAAGTAGTGGAAATCTTATTAATATTTGCTTAGCTGGAAATAAATATTGAAAATATTTCAATGCTAAAATATAGATACTTTACAGTTTCTATTATCATATTTTCAAAAATCGATTTTCAACGTTTGCAACTGACCAGAAATCAGCTTTTAACATTTGTATTAAAACAAATTCAATTTATATACATTTTTAAAATAAGAATATTTTTTTCTTTCGTAATGCACCATATTAGTAAATGGAGGTGGAGTGTTCGAACCCAGGTCGCACACTTTTTGCCTTGCCATTTTTAGTTCTTCGGGGTTTTCTCCAAACGTTACATGAATACGGACTCGAATCCCTTGGAAAGACACCCCTTCATTCCCGAAAGACATTCCATCGAGCCTAGATCCCTCATATAAATAATCGGTATTAACCCACACAACTACGCTCTTTCATAATCTAAATTTTAGAAATACATTAACTATCAATTCTATGGGAATATATTTTATGAATTTAATTAATCCCAAATAAGAGCAATGTTAGAAAAAAACCTTATTCGCAGAATCCTCGGATTCATCCCAATTTTTAAATTGTGTCATGCAATACTAAAAGTCGAGATTAGGATAATATTCAATATGAATTCCAACATAACAATCATTTTTTGGCTAAAAAAGTATGTTTATAAAAGATAGAGAAGGGATAGACTGACCAACCAATTAAAGTCCAAAACACTTTATTCATATTGTTAGAGAATATTAAAAACATGTTTTTTTTTATGGAAACTGTGAAACAGCTAACAGTATTTGGAAAGTTATGGTATATTAATTCTTTAAAAATAATTTGAAAAATCCTTAATAATTTTTATACTTTTCCACAAATTATTATTATTATTTTATTTTAATTTGTTTAAGTATTTTTTTTACGATAAGTATGTAACCATAGCTGCCAAACTTTCTAACTTTTTAATGCGATTTGTGAGGAATTCGTGGTCTCCATTCCGGAAAGATTAACTTAATTAACTTGAGTAGTAAGTAAGAAATAGTACGAGACTCAAAATTAAACACAAATGAAGTTCTATTAGAGCTTAAATGCAGGGAGGACACTTAGGCCAAACTCAAATACAAAATCTTAAATACTTTAGAAAGATAACTTCAGTAAACAATTTAAATACAGAAGAGAAAGAAATCTCACCAACAGTAGATAACGTAGTAAGAATATTGCTCTCACTGTTCCACAGCATTTTTCAAATCGTAGGCGAAAGGCGAAAAGGATTCCCTGAATCCGCCTAACTCTGCACTAAAAATTATCACTTTCAAAATCACCACAACATTTATCGGACTAAAACTTAATCATCCATGAACAATTCTGTTCTATTTCACATTCTACATCACCACCACACTACCACAAAAGATCACTTAAAAAAATTCTATTCTTCTTCGCCTCTACATCACACACCTTTCTTCACTACACTCATTCATATTTATAATTAATCTTCATCAACTCCACTCACTTCATTTAACAACTCTAAAACCTCTCCGTATTCATTCGCGCTTCACAACTTGTTTTCTTCGCTGCAGCGCTATGCTAACGTGACTCCAACCTTACAGGTTTAACACAACTATTTTTTTAAAGGAATGTGTGACATATACACTCAAGAGCCATTACATTATGACCACCTTGTTAATAACATGTAGGACCGCCTTTAGCCCTCAAAACTGCCAGCACCTGGCGTGGCATTGACTCCAAAAGGTGCTGATAGTTAGTCTGAGGTATCTGGTACCAAGCGCGCACCAACTGGTCCTGCAATTACCTCACATTGCGAGGGGTTAGCGTGGAAGCACGAATTTGGTTTTTCAGGTGGAACCACAAATGCTCTATTAGATTAACGTTAGGTGAATTTGGAGGCCAAGACGTGACTTGAATATCACTGGAACTACTCCATCACGATTCGACCCTTTTGACAAGGTGCATTATCCTGTTGGTAAAAACCATCTCTCTCCGGAAATACTTGTCAGGAATGGGTGAACCTGGTCTGCAACGATTTTCACGTAGTGTACAGACGTCAGGGATTGTTCTATTGTTATTATGGGTCCTAATGTGCTCCCTGAAAACATTGCCACACAATAATACCCCTGCCACCGGCTTGTCTCCGTCCAACTGTGCATCCGGGAGCGAGGGTTTCCTTTGAAAATCCGCTTATTCGCACACGCCCGTCGATGTGATGGACCAGAAAACGTGATTCGTCGGCCCATGCAAATTTCTTTCATTCTTCTAATGTCCAATTCCGACGTTTCTTGGTAAATTGCAGACGCAGCTGGTGATGACGTTCCGTCAGTGCAGGAACATGCTTCGGCCTCCGGCTGCGTAGGCCTATATTCAGCAATGTACGCTGCACAGTGTTTTGAGAAATGCTGTCTGGGTCACCACTATTGTAGCTGGTGGTGATTTAGACTGTTGTCGCTCTTCTGTCACGTTGAACAACGCGTACCAATCTCCACTCTCCTCTGGAATCAATGCACCGTGGACGACACACTGCTGGCTGGCGACTTGTCGTTTTACCATCCATACACCACTTTCGATATGTGCTCACAACAACTGAACGTGAACAGCCCACTAAACGCGCCGTTTCTGATATTGATGTTCCCAGTTGCCGAGCCATAACGATTTTACTTTTATCGAAGTCCGATAAATCAGCTGCTTTTCCCAGTATGTCGCTAATCACGCTATGTTTGGAAGACAATGCATAGCCACTTCATATGCACCAACATCAGCCGCGCACGCGTAGTGGTTTTGTTCCTGGGCGAGCATATTCTTATAGATGGAGGGTGGTCATAATGTAATGGCTCTTCAGTGTATATTCTCGACGATTAAATAAGATAAAAACAAACTTTTCCATTATTATGTCTCCCTTGAAAAACTGGGGATTTGGCACCTATGAAATAGCTCTTCTGCCTAGCTACTGAGATTTATAAGTAAACTAGAATTATCTGCACGGCTTTTTATAATATAAGGTGTTTACTTTTGGGAACAGTCGTAATATTATAAAGTAAAGAAGATCCTCGTTTAAAGATATGTTGCATCTGTTTTTAGTTATGTGAGTTTAAAATTTGTTATAGTCCAGATATCCCAAAGCTCAAATTAAAACAAAAATCGAAATAATAATGTTTCTCTTTAAAAAATTATAAGTGCAATACCATTTTTTTTACCCTGATAATTAATTTGTAACTGCATAAACGAATAAATAAATAAATAAATAATTAAATAATAATAAAATAATAAGCAGAAAAGCTTTTGGAGCAAAATCTGCCCCCCCCTCCTTTTTTTTTTTTTTGTTCTCATTGTTCAAAGATTATGTAGCTTAAAAAAATCTTTTTGATTCTGTTGTTCATTATCTTGAATTAAAAAGAACGAAGTTGCCCAAAGATAAATTTTCCTCTTTTTGTTTTAAAAATGCAAAGATTTAATTAAATTCCTAAAATTTCATCTTATGCCTTTTAAAATTTAATTCTACGATAAAACAGCTTTAAAAAGAATAATTTTTTTTATAGTATTTAATTTTTATTTAATTTAAAATTAGAATTTTTTATTGCAATTAAATTGTAACACAAGTATTAAAAAAAAAAAAAAAAAATAGACAACAATTTTTCAGCATTTTCCTCTAATTTTAATCGATTTTAAAATTTATATTTTCCTTGTTCGATAGAGAGCTCACTATTGCTTTGATACTCCAAAACGTAACAAATGATGTATCTGAAGAAGTCATATGCAGAAGTCATTTCGATTTCCTTAGAAGGCACGAGTGCACGTTACTACTTTGATAATGCACTCGAGCCTATTTTTTCACCTTTTCTTTGACTTTGTGTCTAATATTCCTTTTAGAAATTAGTTTAACAATTATCAAAAGAAAATATGTAGGGACCTTTAAAAGGATAAAATAATATATGATTATTACTTTATTTCTTTGGCAAAAACAAATATATTGTTTTTAAATGCAAATTGTTTTTATAAATTTTAGATTTCATTTTGTGTATAATTGAAGCGTAAATTAGTTATGAAACATAAGAACTTTTTAAACAATCACAATTAAATATACAAACACTTTTAGATAGCATTTATAGTCTTAGAATGAAACGATATTTTGTCTATACTCGTCAAGAAATGTTTTTTTCTTATTTTGTTGGGTTTTTCCTTACAAAATAAGATATTTATTGGCACATTTGATTTTTGCCATTTTTTAAATAAATAAATAAGAAATATTAACTTGTCAAAGTTAACAATTACGTCACATTAAAATTGGTTAATAGGCGCAAAAGTATTCTTATATTTGGTGACTGTACTATTTGGCAAAATGTCTAATAAATTCAAAGATTTAAAGCGAAATTTACAAACTCTTTCAAGAAAACAAGAAAAACCGCACTCTACGTCCATTGATTTATTTTAAATTAACAACTAACATAAGGTATCTGAAAGTTTCAAGACTAAATTTAAAATTTTTAAATTAATTTAAAAAGGCTACATATTTTTTAAAGCACTTTAAAGCTTAATGTTTAATGCATTAATGAAAATATGAGGAATTGTAAAATATAGGTGAAAATAAAAAGCTAAGAAATCTTCAGAATCGAAAAGTGTTAAAAATTATGATTAGAAATATTTGGGCATTATAATTAAATATAAACATTCTAATTGTTTATTAATTAAACAGATGAAAATATAAATGAAGACATAAAATTAACAAGCTTAAATGAAACTGCTTTGTAATAAAAAAAAAAAAGTGCATTAATTAAAAGCCTATATTAAAAAAAATTAATTACGGTACAATATTTTAACGATATATATATTAGTTTTATATACAAACTGAATAAATTTTCGCACATTTAATCTTGACGCATAAATATTAATAATAGGTTATACATAAATGACTAAAAATGATTGATAAACATAAGCATTAAAATTTGGTATGAATTAAGTGAAAATAGAGTAAATTTTGTCCCGATAAGCTGTCTGAAGAGGAAAACATATTTGTTAGTATGGTATGTTAGTTAGCTGTTTTGTGTTATTTATAAGAATCGTTTGTTAAACTCTGTTGTCATTCAGGAAGTTCCTGAATTAGTTTTCACCTGAATGCAACACAAATACAGAATATAGTAATGACAGTTATTTGAAATCATTTTCGAGTACAAAATCAGTCTACGTTACTCCGATGGCGTTAATTAAATAGCCAATACTTCCGTGTACATTTATTTTATTTATTGGAACGTTATAACAGTTAGAATTGATAACATTAAATATGTATTATTGAATAAGTGTTAATTAATATAAATTTACCTTACTCCATTTTTTATTTTTACGAGCACTTAATTATTTCAAGCTTCGAATATCCTCGACTGTAGACATGGGAAAACTATGAGAATAAAAGTGAATTTTTAATTTATTATTATTAATTTATTTAATGTTTGCAATAATTTAAGATAACAAATTCGCTTGATAAATGAATTTGCCTTTCATTACTTAAGAATAGTTTGGAGAAAACCTTCAAAGGTTTAAAGTGCTCATGACTTCGATTCTTTTTTCCTAAAATTTTTTAGAGTTCAATTTTTTTTCTAACTATAATGATCCCTATCGCAGTAAATGCTAAGTAATACATACATTTAGCATCATTAAAAAGTGTAGAAAACGCATAACACAACTGAAAATGCACTTCCAGATATTTCCTGTGACAAATCTGAATAAATGTTTTGCAGAACTGTAAATGAACCATTAACGTTGATTCCATAACGTTATACAGGAATTATCCTTTGTATTGCATGTAAAAAATGCGTGTTGATTTCGTATGTTTACCGCAATATAAATATGCGAAAATGTGCGGATTAGAAATACGCCTCTTAAACCTTAATGCTTCTGATAATTCTGTAGTCCTCGTACGTAACCCAATTGTGCTATACGTGTGATTTTAAATAAGAAACATTCCAAAGCAAATCTGAAAAATCCGAATAATGTATATCGGTTTTACGGCATTCTAAAAATAACTATGGAAGTGAAGACACGATTAGACAGACGAACTTAACTTATAAACACTTAAGCTTTGTTGGAAAGCATTAAAAATATTCTCTAAACTATTGTTAAATAATGAAAGATAAGCTAGATCAACAAACGTAATTTTTTTTTACTGAAATATTGTATGGGCTTTAAAAAAAAAAGAAAGAAAGAAAGAAAGAAGAAAAAGAAAAAAAAAAGTAAATTCACAGTTATCCTAATAGTGTTGAACTATCTGCAGGAATAGAAATTTCACTGTTTGATATAATTACTAGTTCGATATAATTACTAGTTCGATATAATTTATAATTATGCAGAATGCTACTCATTTTGAAACTCATATATTAAATTTCTTTGTCTTTCTTCAGATTTTTTTCCACTTTACTGAGAAAGAAAAATGTATATCTCTTTCATCTAAAACAAATAGTTAGTCATTTTCTGAATCCCTAGACTAGAAATATAAATTTACGAGTTGCGTATAAGGCAAAAAAAAAAAAAAACTGAATAGATGAATTGATCAAAAATTTATAGTCTATACTTTTCTAGATGAAGAAACGATGCATTATATTATGAATTCTTTGTTTTGCGAGAAATTCTCGCTTTATTTTCTAGAATTGGTTCATAAACTAGAATTATAGTAACTAAACTTTGCCTCTTGTGTTTCCATTTATTCGATGAGATTTATAAATAAATTTCGCCACTATAATATTGGCAAATGCTCTAGAATTTTAATAGAGATCTCTAAAACTGTCTAACAAGGGGAACAAGAATTTATAAAGATGACTTAGAACTACTTTTACTAGAGCCACAATTTGCTTTTTAGATGTCAGTCACAGAATTCTCTTTTAGTGTAAATGTATAAGTGGCTTAAAAGAACAGAAAATAAGACGGTTTTAA
The DNA here is from genome assembly GCA_963930645.1 of Salticus scenicus. Classification (NCBI taxonomy): domain Eukaryota; kingdom Metazoa; phylum Arthropoda; class Arachnida; order Araneae; family Salticidae; genus Salticus; species Salticus scenicus. Next base: position 127,069,807 of record OZ005651.1, on the reverse strand, counting down.
AGTCACATTCTCTCCCTCTCTTTTTTTTTTCATTTTACGATATTTTTGTGTGAACAGGGTATATACAGACAATTTTAAACTATGGCAGAGATTCTCAAACTTTTTGAAATCAAGGTGCTTTTAAAATCCTGCAAATAAGTGTAGGTGCACTGTACACAAATTTCTGAAAAATACTATGTTAAATAAGTATATTTGTAAGGTCAACTTATTTTCCTTGTCAATACGTCAACACATTGAAATAGTTTCTTTCTTTTTACACTTAATGTAGTGAGGATTCGAAAACACTAATTCTCTCTCTCTTTTTCTCACAAATATTACATAGAAACATCTTTTAATGTACTTTGAGTAGCTTTGATTTTACTTTCTTGTTAGCATTTATTTTTTACTTACTTCTAGAATGAAAATTTCAATGTAACACTTCTTTTTGTAAAACCTGTACAATTTTTTCGGGGTGTGATTTTTTTAAAAACAGGTAATATATACATAACATTTACTTCTAAAACATTCATATTAAGTAATATACATAGCAAGAATAAATGGCTTTTTTGAAAGTAAAACTGCTGTTAATTGAATGTAATAATGATGCATTGACAAAAAGGTAGTATTTCCGAAAGGGAATGGTCTTATTAAATAACTATATTTATTTTCATATCTGCACTGTAAAAAAATTGTAAAATCACGGTATTTGACCGTACAATTTTAGGGGAAATGACCGTTTTGCTACCTAAACGGTCACAATCCGTAAATTAATGTTTTGGAAGCATAATTTCGGAAATAACCATATTTTACGGGAAATGACCGTTTTGCTAGCTAAACGGTCGTAGCTCGTAAACTGATGCTTCGAAAGTATAATTTTTTTAATTTTTACGAGAAAAGCCGTTAATATACGCAAATTTCTCTTTTCTTTCACCAAACCATTTTCTTATGAGAAAATCTCTTCAAAGGCTATCATTTCAGTGACATCAAGAGAGAATTCCATTTTCTTCTAATTTCAAACTGAAACTATGATTGTTATTTATACTAATTGAATGTATTTAATTATGCACGCATGACGCATAGAAACATCCATTGGTTTTAATAAGCTATTGTTTTCTTAATTTAATTCAAAAAACTTCTATCTGACTGAAACTGAGTAATTGATATTTATGAAATTGACTTTCTTTGTCTATTAACACGAAAACATTAAACAAGAAAGCTAAAATGGTTTCTTGATTTGAAGCCAGATTTCTAAAACACAAACTACAACCTAATAATTGTTTTATCCCCTAAACGCATTTTTTTAAATTTTAGTTTTTTTTTTTTTTTTTTTTCTTTTTTCTTTTTTTTTTTCTAAGCATGCAGCATTCTAATTGCTCTTAACCCTTTAGTTAAACCTTAGAAAACTGAAAATTTTAATGTTGTTTCCACAATGCATTTTTTACAATATGCTAAAATACAGTTTATTTCAATATGAATGAATATGTAATTAACCATTTGAGGGTAAGTCTTATGATTATTATGTATGATCTTCACTGTTAAAAAACAAAGCTGTTTTATCTGAATATGACCATCAGATATGTTACATTACATCATATATAGCAGGTTCTGCTCTCGAAATACTTCAGTCCTTTCTTCATTCAATGGATTTGGATTTTGGAAATAAGGCCGATTGACTGCTATAGGTCTTAGGCCAGAGGGGGAGTGCCCGCCGCGCGGGCTCTTTCTAAAGGGTCCTAGCCCGTATTTACTCAAGTTTTGAAGAAAACCACGGAAAACTCTGAACAACTAGGCCGACGAGCGCGATCTGGGATCGAACCCGGCACCTTATGTCTAACTGCTTTGAGCGCAGAACCGCTCGGCCGCTGGTGGGCTCCCTTCAATGGAATACAGCTTAAAAATAAACGCTTCTGCTATTCTAAAACGTGGAAATACGCCTAACATTTCATAAACACAGTTTGAAATCGGCCTTATAATGAAAACCTGTTTGGATGAATAAGAATTAGGCTCTAGTTATTTCTTCTTTGCACCCACTACTGAAACCATAAAGATCGAAAACCATGAGAAAAATCGTATTAATTGGAGATACAAATTCTCTGTATTTATATAAAATATTTATTATTATTATTCAAAGTTTATTCTGCGTCTCGGTTAATTTTCAGAGATCTCACATAGTTTTCAAAAGTTTCATTTTGTTTTTGAAAAAGGGTGAGAAATTCTCACCCATTATTTACCTCTAATGAGAGCCTTGAAATAATACTACCTCTTTAGTGCTAGTGTTTACGAATAAAATGGCCCACCACCGGCCGAGCGGTTCTGCGCTCAAAGCTGGTAGACGTGAGGTGCCCGGCTCGATCCCAGGTAAACCGAAACTTGTGTAAATACGGGATAGGAGCCCTCAGAAAGACCCCTCGGAGGGCACTGCCCCTCCGGCCTAGGACCTACAGCAGTCAATCGGCCTTATTCCCAAATGCAATCCAGTCCGTTTACAGATGAAAATGGTTTCGAAAAATAGTTAGATTTTCTTTCACAAAATTCAGTATCGTAGTCTTTATAGGAAAAAAAAAAGAGCTTTTGTTTTTTCAGTATGAGAATTGACTGATTTCTTAATTTTGTCAAAAATAGCAAATTTAGATTTTAAAATAGTCTTAAAATAAAATAATTTTTACGCATAGTTTGATCGTTAACAATTTAATCACTGTAAAAAAATTCTGTAAAAATAAAGCACTTTTTTTAACATAAATAAGGCATAGGTTGCTGTAAATTTGTATAGCTAGTTCTGTAAAAATAATTTAAGATTTGTTACTTCACATTGTGCTGTAAATCGGTTAATCGGTCTTTTGGTGCGCATGACAAGATTTATCAACTAGTCAGTTCTGATGTTGACTTTATCTGTTTTTGTAAAGTAACATCCCAGTGATTCCAACGGCGCGGTTGGCAAAGCACTGGCTTCTGACACAGGTGATTGTGAGTTCGAATCCCGGGCTACCCAAGACGGTTTGTTTCGCATGAGAATTAATAAATTAGTTTTTGCGTGTAAAAAAATAAATAAGTCATTTTTTAGTGTTGTGGGTTTCTCCCTGCACGCATGTGTAATAATTGCAAGAAACGTTTTTAAAGCATTCGAGAAACTCAAACTTTAACTTTTACTTTTACGGTTAATGCTACTTTTTTTGCAGGTTGGTTGTATGTTTCATCACAACGTAAAATTACTGGCGATACATCATTCATCGTCTAAATGTATTTTTACGGGCTCTGACTGGAATCTCTGCTGCCGGGCTTTGTCCGTAATTTTACTGCAGCATTTTTTACAGTGTGGACGCAAATTTCTCTGGAAAATCCCGAGGCATACCTGGAAATCTTTAGTAGTGAAACCAGTACGCTCTGCACTCCCCCTTAGAACCACTGAATTATGATTAAAATTGAATAACATAATACGAAACTCAAGCATATTTTAGGATGTAGTTTAGTAAATTTAAGATTGCTAATGGAAAATCAAAGCACTTATTTGATTTTTTTTTACAATGGCGGCTGTCTCATAAGGATTCATACGCACTTTAATTCTTTATTTGAACAATGCAAATTGAAAAAAAAAAAAATCAAAATAAGGCAGGAAAGACGACTACTTTAGGAAAAAAATTCTGTCTGTTAATTTTTCAAAATTTTCATTTGACCCCCTTTGCAAATTGGGCCCGAAGGATTTTATTTTCCATTAGAAAACTGCATGACTATATTTTAAAAACCAACAAAAATATTATATAAAAAAAAATGTCTTTCTGCCATTTTTTGTATCATTTAAAAGGACGCTTCTTCGGTGATAACAAAGATCATATGCAAATTGGTAATGGAAATTTTTGGATATAAAATACAATAACGTGTGTGACAAAGGTCCCAAATGTGTTAAAAAACAATCAAACACATAAAAAAAGCCTAAATAAACAGAAATAAAAAATTGATCTTACTTATGGGAGCCGTGAGTTGTATGCGGTTTTCAATTTCATATTATGCAGCCTCTCAACTGGCGCACATAATTAAAAAATATGCATAAAAGTTGATAGATATTTAATAGCATCTATAAGCAACTCGCAACTTTATTTAAAGTGAGATACGATAAAAATTTAAACAAACAGTTATACAGAACATAAATTTACAATTAAGGCTTCATATTTATTATCTAGGATAAAAAGTATTTTGGAATGTTTTAGTTAAAAATTTCTGCAGCTTTTAAAAATTATTACAACCTAAATATTTTAAATAGCTAAATTACAATTAAATGAAAAAAAAAAAGGCTTGTTAGTTATATTATTAGAACGTCGCTTTGAAAAACGTATGATAAATTTGCAAATAAATTACAAACTTCCATATAGTTTCTTTATAAAAAAATTCTTGAAAAAAATTGGCTTTCCTAATAAAAATAAATAAATAAATAAATAAATAAACCTTTAAGAATACGTGACGGGATCGCGAATCTACATTAAACACGAAAACAAGTTTTGATAGTATAAATATTATAATATATTTTATCTTCTTGTAATATATCGCAAATTTACATTTCTTTTATGATATATAACCCCTATGCACAGCGTTCAGGTATGAAATATACGCAACTCATTTTAAAGATACAAGAATGCAATTTTTAGCTGCATTCCTGTACTGATATTGCGGCATTAAAAAAGCAAATTTTCTGACAGACCAAACTTGCGAAGAGTGGTCATATAAAATTTTAAAAAGTGTATTTGTCTTAAAAGAACAGAAAGAAATTTTTATTGAGGTGATATTATTTTGCTCCTTTTTTTGAACATTTTTGTAATTTTCATTCCCCACATATCTAATAGGTAAAGAATAATTTGCACTTAAATATTTTTGGAACACCCTGTATTAATATTATATAAAAAAGTTTACTAATGTGTTTGAAGATATAAGCATTTTTTTTAAACTAAATGCACTTTAACACTTTGAAGATTCCGTTTTAAAGTTGCTCTGGATGCCTTGCGAAACGGTTAAAAGTATCTAAGTTTTAATTTGAACTAAAACAATTGACAGATTCAGATAATTAAGAATTTTGAAAACGTAGCTAGTACAAAAGTATTTAATAAAATGGTTGTCTGTTTCGTTGGGTATATTTATTGAATATCTATATATGATTTTTTCCCTTAGACATATTGTTATTCATAAATTGCAATAATATGTTTTTTATTTTACAGGCTACTTATAATTTGCATATTGGTGAAGAAATATTCTACATTATAATGGAAAACGGCACTTACTTTGTTTTGGCCGGAATTTTTGTTGTGTTCATCGTGTATTTGCTTTGTGGTCATTGGTAAGTATTGCAACTGTTCTTCATATTTTGTTTGTCCTAATTCATTTGCTTATTATGAGAATTTATGCCATTGACGTTAGATTAAAAAAAGAAATAATCAGTTTCATTCTTATGAAATTAGTCATTTGAAAAGCTTAGACAGCTTAATCAATAAGAAATATATTTTATTGATTGGTATGCAGAGAAAGTTTTTTCAAGGAAAAATATTTTCTCTACACAAACTTTTATATATTCTTGATACCTATAATACACTTGTTTATCAAGGTTACACAATAACCTGCCTTCGTTTGCACATAACTTTTGAACAAATTAACACATGAACATAAAATTTGATGCCATACTCATTATCAATGATTAAACAAATTTTATGTTAATTTAGCTCTTGATTGATTTTCAAAATGATATAAACACTTTTTTTTTTTAAGTACATTTTTGAAGTAAGAAATTTTTAAACGGTTTTAGAAAAGAAACCTAAAAGATTAATGGTGTTAAAAATTCATTACTGATAAGTGAAGATGCACATGTTTTGAAAAATTAAATTACTCTCTACATTTCTTTTTAGTTTCTTTTTCTTCTTTTTTCACGTGTGATTAACACTTAAATAATCTATTTAAAAATACTTTAAAAACCCAAATTCTTATTATAGCGTATCATATAAATCTTTTCGAAGTTAGAATAAAATTTTATTTGCAAAAAAAAAATGTAACTTTTTTGCTTATTAACCAAAATTGGGGAAATTTGAACTGTGTTAAGAAAAGAGAAATTATTTCTTAAAATTCATAACAGATGGCAGCACCACACGATTGCCTATAAGTTTTGTGATTTCATTTTCTGATTAAGGGCCAATATTTGCAATTTAATTGTTCGTTTGAGGCACCTTTTTATTATTATTTTAGTTTATTATTATTTTTTTGTAATATAACTTAACATTTTACTGATTTGGTTAATGTTTATGTGTTTTTCCTAATCATTTTTATTTTGTATTGTTAATTGTTTCATTGACATTTTAGTAAATATTTCGCCCAGTAGAGGGCGCTTGTAGTCCACAAAAAACGCTTTTTTGCTTCGAAAAAGAGATGTAAGAAAAAGGCTTCTTGAAAAATCTCTTCAAAAATTCTTAGAATACTGTGTTGTCAACGATAAATTTTCTTTTATCAATTGGCATCTTTTCTACTAATTGTATGCAAAATTTAACTTTCCGGACCTGGCGCTCTTACCTACTGAGCCACGGAGAGACAAATAAGAAAGCTTGTATTTACCTTAAAATAGAGGCGCATTTTTTATTTTGTTGAGATTCACAAACATACCGTAGTGAATGACAATAAGTACATAAGAATTTGGGAAAAAGTGTACTAACGAACATGGTTCATTATAAAATTATTTATCTATATTTTCATTATTCTGACGTATTTCCTAGTTCAAAAATTAATAATTATAATTTTTCAAAATGTCTGTTATAGAATTAAAGAAAATGAAAGTGGAAAAAGGAAGAAAAACCCGATTGTAATTTATCATTTGGGATCATATGTATTTTTGCTTAACTATAATGTTATTTAGGCAATATCTTTTATTCGGATTATTGTCTCTAATTAAATTTTCTTATCTTTAAACACATATAAAATTATAAATAAAACAAAGGTTTAATGTATCCTGCTTTTTATGAGGATTCTTTCACCACTATTCTCGTATACTAAATTTCAATTTAAACTTGTGAGCTAAGACAAAAAAAAAAAAAAAAAAAAAAAAAAAAAACTTTCTAAAATTAGTGGTAGAGAAAAATAAGGAACTTGGAAACCATGTAAAGAGTTAACACCATTTTACAAATTATAACCCATGTGAATCATGTATGAAATTTGATTAATGATTTGGTAACGAACATGTAATTCATTAATTGCATGTTCCTATTTTCATTTGCTTATTAGTTACAAGCAAAAGAAGACAGTGAGTAAACAGGTTGTTGCTTTACTTTTGAAAACAAGTTTATTTTTAATAGGTGTCTAAGTTTCACGAAAGACACCAAATTTTATTTCCATTAAGTTAGAGCTTTCAGCTGTGCTACACTGGAAGGCTTGAGCTGTTTTTACTATAGAGGCAAAATCTGAAATATAATTTTTTAATAATGGAGTATATTTCACATTGATTGATAACAATATTTTACTTAAGTTATTGTAATTGACCACAGTGTCGTTAATGTATAACTATTCAGTCAAACTAACTGGGTCAAAAAGATAAGTTAGGACTTACGCTTAAGCAGATTTTTAGGAGAGTATATAAATTAGGCTCCCTACGTAGACAATCAGCCTTATTCTCCCCTCCCCCCCTCCACACTCGAAAACATGCTCACTGGCATTTAAAAAGGATATTTTAGCAAAAATATTATACATGCAATATTTTTAATTTCTTTTTGTGTATTTTAATTAATTCAAAATGCAATATTAATTATACTTAGCTGCATTATGTGTGAATACTGAATGATACTTTGATTTTCCCTGCTGTTCTGGGGCCACGGTAGCCCAGTCGGTAGAGCGCCGGCCTCGTAATTGGAAGATTGCGGGTTGGGCGCTCGAGCCGGCCAAAGACCGTCGTGTACACTAATGGTGGCTGGTGCACGTAAAATCTGTCGTGGCCGCAATGTCCTCCATGTTCCCATCAAAAATTATACCTCTGGGGGTCACCGAAGTGGGAGAGCCATCCCTTCCGTGGAGGATCGAAATTGCGATGGCATCTCTCCGGACCATCTCTAGGGGTGATTCCCAGACCGTCGCCAATTGCCCATCTGCGCAGCACTAGTGCGACGTAAAACCCAACCAACCAACCAACCCTGCTATTCTATTTTAGTATAGTACAGGTTGATTCATTGTAAATATAGTTTGAGTCACACACAGAGCTATTTCCACTTCTATTAAAAATTTTTGGCAATAATTATATCCTATTTAATGACAAAAAACTGCTGTAAATGTACGACAGAGTTTTATGTATGGTAATAGTGTTGGGAAATCTTCTCCTTCAATGTGTCTGATACAAACTCCTACTATGGAATTACCCTCCGAAAACATAAGTGTACATCTAAAATTTTGACTTGATAATTTTGGCTGATCTTTATGTTTTTTGTTGTGCTGAAATCGAAACTGAAGCCAGTTCTTATCTATCACATATAGATATTTTGTCAATACAGGATGTTTATTGACATAGTTTCTTCCGTGAGTCTTTCATCAATATAATATATGTACCATTTTGTAGTATGTTTCCATGATTACTTATAATTAATCATGGAAACATAATATAAACTACCAAAAAATGAAGAAATTATGTCGGTAGACGTATTGACAAAAGTCTATACGTGATCACGAAAAACTGGCTTCATTTTTGTTCCTTCCGTCGTTGAACCAGCCAAGGATGTACATTATTATGGATATTGTTTGTTTCACCTAGGGTACCATCTTCTCTTAAAAAGAAAAAAAAATACAAAACTTACTTTTGGAACGTCTATCGTGTATATGTATAGTAACTGTACAAAGATCGCATTAGGGTAAAGGTAAGTGTAGTTGGATCAATATACCTTTGAAAATTTTCTCAAAAATAATTCTATCTAAAGCTGTCATTACTATAGCATAAATTTTTGCTTTAAAAATAGCAAGAAATTTGTAAAAGTATATTCTTAAAAGTCCAGTTTTTCTTTTAAGTCTTAATTCTTCTTTAAATAATTTCTTGATTGTATCAGTAGACGATCCAGAACTCACAATGTACACTGTAAAAAACGGAAGAAAATACAGCAAGAAATGCTGTAAATGTGTTTTTCTACTTCAATCTTGAAAATTGCAGCTTTTTTTATGTTGTATAATCTGTGGCGTGGCGGTTGTGCCATTCTTTGACCACCGAATATCAAATATATGAGTTATGCCAGAGCCTCCTTAAGTAGATGCCTAGCGAGTCGCTCCAAAACTTGGCAACAGTACAAGAAGAGCATAGCCAGTAGATGGCGCTTGGTACCGTACGTAAAGTTCTGTTTATTTCCCGCGGTTCAATTGAGTTTCAATTGAGTTCTGTATGGTTTATGTTTTATTAATTTAACAAATGTGAGAGGTTTTTTTTATAATATAGTGTATTGTGTCGTACCATTTTGTAAGTCAGAAAGTCGCCGTGAAAATATAAGTTTTCACGAAATACCCAGCAATGCAATTCTGCGTAAAAAATGGCTCACAAATATTTCAAGACAAGGTATGTAAACTGCATAAATAAGTAATGCAAAATTACCAACCCTCCGGATTTTTGAATATCAATAATATTTTTCATAAAAAACATTATTTTTATTTATTATCATAAATTCTGTGATTAAGACGAAGATAAATTTAAAAGAAATTATGATATAAAAATTCAAAGGGTTGACACCTCTGTTAGTAAGTTAGATTTAACAAATAAAATAGTTATGCTTATTACAAAATGAAATGAAATTTTTATTTATTGATGTAGGAATACAGAAAAGTAACTTGTTCTTAGTTACTTTGAAGTAACTATATTGGAGTATTTTATAGTTTTATTGATAAATTGCATTAGTAACTTATGAATAAAACTATAAAATACTCCAATATAGGAACAAGATTGATTTATATCTTTTTAATACCACTGTTTTTTAAAGACTTGTGTAAATGCGTATAAAAATTTGATTATTTTAGTTAAATCGAAATAAAAGTGTTGGGAATCTTGAAAAGAAAAAATAGAAAGTTTTTATTTCTACTTTTGTTCTTTTTAAAAATATTAAGTTTTAAGATTCAAAACATTACTTTTATTAACCTTTTAATACACAAATGGAACATGGAATTAAAAAATTCATGTAAAAATTAAATATCATGAGTACTGATTTGAAATATTATCAGATATAACAGAAAGATGACTTGATTTTTTGAAATAGAAATTACAATTTAATCATAAAAGTGAAAATGTACAGAAAAACTTAAAAATGACCTATTTTACCATTTTCCCTTCTACCCCACAGTTTAAAAATTCACATAATTTAGAAAACTAAGCAAATGCTTCTAAAAATGGGCTGGTAAGTTTAAAATAACTTACATTATTAAAGTATAATAATATTTTAATATAACAACATTGAATAATAAAATTAAATATAATAATTTTAAATTAATAATTTTAAATTATATAAATATATATATTCAAAAAAAAATTACACATTTTAATGATAGAGTTCTTTAAACTAAAGCATTAGAAGGCAAAATATGTAAAAATCTAATTTAAATTACACCCGGATCTGAAGGCGACATGTAAAAGGTTAACAATGATAAAATGTTTATATATGTTAGAATCCTGTTTTATTAAAAGTATTTAATACTTTCTGGACCAACCTCTATTTTAAGTAGTAATTTTCCTTTTGTTAAACCGAAGGTGGGACGCAGAATAATAATGTGATGAGTCCCACGGGACACACAGTATTCATTCATTATATATATGTGTGTGTATAAATCGTAATATTCAATATATATACATTGTTTCTTTTAATTCAAGAGTTGCGGAATAAATGTTATGTAAAATCGTTCAAATGCATTTCAATACGGCTTTTGATCATTTATAATTAAATTATAAATAATTTATATTTATTCCATATTATTTGAATTATATACATATAGGACTAACTCGCTACATACATAACCATACACTTTTCTGAGGGCAGGTACTGCCCCTTCAACCCCCGTTGTATCCATCTTTCTATATGTATCTGTATCTTTATTTCCTTGTTATTCATAAATATTTATATAAATTTTGTTGCTACTTGATTTCAAAACCTATCGGAATTATTTTGTGTGGCCCTGTAACCAGTTACCTAATTTTCGGCGTATAATATGCATGTCAGACTCAGTTTTGTACCAGAATTTTTAATTTAGAAATAACATTATATATGTTGGAGCTGTTTCTTGAAAAATATGTAAATATTCCGTTAATGAAAATTTTTGGTCGCAGAATGACATATTTTACCTGCGGATTATACACCGAAAATTACGGTACCAATTCTACGCCTACTATTTTCTACAGACCTTATGCTTTTAAAGATGCCAATAACATTGGTTCTCTGTGTTTAATGAAGTGTAACCATGTTAAAATACACGTATCTATACTAAATACCGTCTATAAACCGTAATGGTACGAAATGCTTTTGTGTGTCCTGCACACGAGCTAGAAGCATATACACCAATAAAAACTGTTTAAGAAACTTCTTGTAACTCATTAACATTTGAATCATATTTAACCTTTACAAAATGTCATCAACATTCTTTTGTACGGTCCTGTAAATAAATTATTTAGTTATACATGTCTTTTTCTAGTGGAAAATGTTTTTAAGTATCTTAATAATGTGAGATAATTGCACCATGTTGAATACAGCATAAATGCATTAAAATGTATTTAAATAAAATTTTGTCTACAGGCTTTAATATACGAAATTCTTTTTTGCGTTCCTGTAAACGAGCTATGTATATTATATGCATTAGTAAAAATTATTCAATTTCTCTCTGTATTTTATGAATAATTGTTCGAAATTTGACATAATTTGAAAGATTACGTGACATACACTTTTGTAAGTTTCTTTTCTTATAGTTTCCAAGTTTAAGCATGTATTTTTCTTCAGAAAACATACTTTTAAGCATGTCAATGATGTCTATTAATTTCATTTTGTTGAATGCATTGTAACCATGTGAAAATATATTTAAACGAAATTCTGCCCATAGGCTGTAATGATAAGAAAAACTTTGGTGTGTCTCTGTACACGATCCATAAGCAATATACATGCCAAAAATCCTACAGATTGTTTTCTTCTCCAATTTTTATTACTGAATGTTAACTTATCTCGTTAATGCGCTGGTCTATTTTTCTTATAAATAATATAAAATTTTCGATTTAAGAAATATAATTCACACCTAATAAGGTAAAAATGTAACGTAAAGGACATGACCAAAAAAAAAAAAAAAAAAAAAAAAAAAAAAGACATGATTTTAATAATTTATTATTTGATACGTTGTAATTTAATTAGTTGAAAAGCTAAAATAGGTCTTGTCCACTTTCGAAGAAAATTAAACCCTATACTTTTTTAAATATAAATATTTGAATATTTTATTGAAAATATTTACGATAAAGCACTTTCACATCATTTTTTCAAATTAAAAGAAAAAAAAAATACAATTTTGGACTTTAAATTGAAATTAATAGCTAGATTTTTAGATGAAGAATATAACTTATCTATGAAACAGAAGAAATATGTTGCTCTGCGTAGGTGCTGTCACCTAGCGTTAGTTTTGTTTTTTAAATGTTGCCTAATTTAACATTGGGATTCGCTGCGCGTGGAAGGCATCTACTTAAGGAGGCTCTGGTTATGCCCGAGTCTCAATATTTAAGTTTGTGTTTAAAAAATTAATGGCGATTTTTTACAAAGAGAAAATTGAAACGTCAGAATCAAAAGTTATTTTTTAAATTTAGTAAACGCTTTCTGTACCACTGACACGAAATTTTCAAAGCCTCGATATTTTACTTTAGTATTTAAAACAAAGTAATGGAAAGCACGGTAATGCGTGCTAGCGGGGAAGCAGAATGTGAAGAATGTATTGTAAGATTGGCGTTCAACGTTATTTATCGGCAAATCGATCGATCGCGCATTGCACGCTAAGAAATATCGTTAGAGGGATATATAGGCAGAGCAAGATATTAAATATCGTTTTCGTGATATTAAAAAAGTATTGATATTTGAGGATATATTGATAAAAAATCCAGCCCTAATGCTAGTTATAAATTAAAATTCAATCGTTCATTAGTATTTTCGTACTGAATGTGTATATAAAATACAGGGTGATTATAATTAAAGTTACGATTTCAAAATGCTATAATTTTAAAACTACCCATCAGAGCGATTTCATATTTTACTAGAGCAATCGTGAGGCAATGAAGTTTTCTTTGGGGGAGGGAAATAAGTAGTTCCAACATGTTCCTGTATATTGCGCTGCAGGGTAATGTCAGGGGAAACGCGTAAATGGACTCATTAAACACAGAAATGGTGTTAAAAAAAAAGGAATAGCAGGAAACAATAGATTTCAAGGGTTTACTACAAATTTTTTGGCAAAAAGACAAGAACACGTGTTTACAGAGGAAACAGTCATATTGAAAAGTGAAAAAGAGGAACTTCATGAAACAAATACTTTACGGATAATTAATGGCACATTTTGGAATTTTCTTTTTTTTTCTTTTGCCAAACAAAATTTCATTGCCTCATGATTGCTCTGGTAAAATACCAAATTGCTCTGATGGGAAGTTTTAAAATTATACACTGAGAAAAAATTATGTAACTGACATCTAGAATCTAAATCGTGGCTCTAGAAAAAATAGCTCCATGCGATCCTTATAAATTCTAGTCCCCTTTGAAAGCGAGTTCTAGAAACCCCTATTAGAATTCTAGAGCGTTTGCCTGTATTCTCGAGAGCAAAGTTTTTTTAAAAATCTCTGCAAATAAATGCGAAAGCAAGAGGCGGGTGTCAGCAACTGTAATCTTGGTTTATTATCCAATTCTAGAAAATAAAGCGAGAATTTCAAAGAGAGCAAAGTACAGAAATTTAAGGTTTAAACCAGTGATTCTCAATCTCTTTTTTGTCGCGGCACACTTTTAACGATTTCAAAATTTGGCGGCGCACATTTCACTTGGGGCAAATATTTCACTTTATGAAAGGTCACACTTATCGAATATAAAAACAGTTAAAAATACGGTATTTAACTGTAAAAACAACAGTTTTCTTTTACAGTGTACTTTTCTTTAATTTGAACAAACTTTACTCGTAATAAACAAAAAAGCAATATAATTTTTACTATATACATTTCTAAAATTTAGCGGCACACTTTAAGATTTTGTCGGCACACAAAAGTGCCGCGACACAGTGGTTGAAAATCACTGGTTTAAACAATAGATATCAGTTATTATTTATGTGTGTGTGTGTGGGTGGGGGGTGGGGGTGGGGAGGAGTCTTTATACTCTGGTATTTAATAAAATGAAAATATCAATAACTTACATTCATATTAAAATCTGAATTTAAAATTATTAAACAATAATGATAAAACATCCCATTTTCCATTTTTTCTAAAAAAAGTAAACTTACTTCAGTACAAATATATTTAAGAAGATTTGGGACATTTTGCTGTGGTGAACAATTTTTACAGTTAATTTAAAAGATCGATGATTGAACATTCAGGAGATAGAGTGAAAGTTTTTCCAGTGGCAGTTATGGGGATTACATGCCAATAAAATATATGCAATTATTGTATGAATTTCATTATTTTTTTTCTTCTTTACTTAGTCCCCACAAATTGCAATAAATCAGCGTTAATGCAACATTTTCATGTATACGACAAACACAAACAGAATGTGTTCCACTTGCTCGAAAGCCAAAATGCAGTTTTTGGGTTTTACTTCTACAAATGTAAAAAAATTTAATTTTAATGTCTAGATACTCATCATTGAACTGTTTAAAAGCCTCCTTTAAATAACACAATACTAACCTTTTTTGTATGTGTCTTCACTGTATTTACTTTCATTGATGCATAATAGTACTAATAATAATAATAATAATAACCTACCAAACATTACTCTAATACTTATTTTGTTTTTATTTTTCGGGGAGCTAAACAGCCCCTATGTCCCAATTATCATTAATCCATGACAGATAGGGTACAAATATTGAATGCGAGAAGTTGAAAGTCGCAGTCAAGTTTCACTTACATTGTGTATTTCATTATAATTGCAGATTTTTTTTTATTTAAACTTACGTTATGTTAGTATGAAAATAATGATGTAGAGTTGCATTTTAACTTATAACTCTGAATTCCATGGCCTTTCCATGCTGAAACTCACAATAATTATAGACAATAAACGTAAGTATAACATATATATTTTAAAAGAAAATTAAATATGTACTTTTTGGAAATTAAAGGTCAAAGAACAAAATATTTGACCTTGAATTGGAAATTGTTTTAATAATGCGCATGTGATATATCATTTGAAAGAGCCTATATTATATACTTTCAAATGAAACCAATTTTATATCTCTAAGTCAATTCGGTAACAAATTATGGGCGCATTTGTAATAATTTTTTTAATTGTATTTTTTTCCCATTTTTGCAACCCTGTATATCAAAAACTGAATGAGGTAGGGACTTGTTAATTGATATACATTCATTTCTCTATAGAACAAATAAATGAGCCGAATTTTACAAAAATCTGAAGTAGTCAGGTTAAAAATGTAGCTTTTTTGTGTTGATTTGACATGGAAGGATCCCCCTACGGGTATACCATTTAGAACACGGGTGCGGGCTAATATACATAATTGCAAACTTCTAAATATGTGTTTTGTGGTCATTGAAACACTTATTTAATTAATAAGTCATACATAATTTTGAATCCAAAATGTTAAACTTTTCGATGCAATCATCAGAATTTCTTTAAATATCGCCCCAAAAATTAGAAAAATCCAAAACAAAAATCTATCTCACCCAGCACCGGTCTCCTCTACTTAAAGTTGGAAATTTTTATATAGTCGCCAATTGTTATTAAAATAAGGTGCGCAGATCTAGTTGAGCTGTGAACATATCGACTGGGCACATGATTCAGGTGGCCGCCATTTTAAAACAAGACGTAGGAAGTTGTTTAATACACTTTGTAGACCCTGATTTGGCGGGAAAGTTCTGTCGTATTTTATTACTTTCAGGTAATTTTACCTGTTAGTTCAAGACAAGTAGGTAGAATGCATCTTGTGGGATCTTAATATTTAGCGTATCTCTCGTGCGATATAAGAGGACTATTTTCAATACCCTTCGTCAGCTAGTTGCAAAGTACAGAGTGAATAAGATGGATAATGTACTAGTGGATAATGTTCTTTAAGACATTGCATTTGGTATGAGTTTCAGAAAGGAAGAAACGCATCGATTGCTGCTAAAAATTTATGTGAAACGTTGGGAAGTGAAGTTGTAAATGTTTGGACCTGCCAAAGATGGTTTACCAAATTTCGTTCCTGAGATTTCTGTCCCAAAGAAGATCGTCGATCCGGACAGCTATTCAAGGTCGATATTGCGGTCCATTTTAGAGAGTACCTCACTTATAACCACTTCGGCAATTGCAAGAAACTCGGCATAAACAATTCGATTGCTGAGGAACACATCAAACGTATGGAATTTGTTTAAAAAAAGAGTATTTGTATTCCTCACGATTTGACTAAAAATTTTATCGGATCATGTTCATCTCTCCTTGTCAGAGACAGTGTGGAGTCATTTTTGGGTAAGCTAATTACTGGAGATGAAGAGTGGATCCTCTACGAGAGTATAAAAAAAAAAAATCTGCAAACCTGAAACATTCTCTACAAAAATTGCAAAACCAGATCTTCATCAGCGAAAGATGATGCTCTGTTTATGATGGGATATAAGAGGTCCAGTGTACTACGAATTACTTAAACTGGGGCAAACTATCAATGCAAACACCTATTGTAACCGGCTTGATAAAATGAATGCAGTTATCAAGGAAAAGTGACAAGTGCTAGTGAATAGAAAAGAAATTCTGTTCAAACAAAGTAAATCAAAACTACATACTGCAATGATATGACACAAAAAAAGTAGAATGTGCTCGCATGGGATGTTGTTAGTCACCCACCATATTCACGTAACAGAGCTCTATCGGATCACTATCTATTCCGATTGCTTCAGAATTATATGACGAAGAAAAACATTTCTTTCGAAACTGTCTTCACGGTAGTTGCTGAATATTTTAGGTGCTGAATAATTTAGGTCAAAAAATGAGAACTTCTACGCTAGGGCGATCGACAAGCTGCCTCGAAGATGACAACCAGTGGTATGAATGGATATTATATTAATAATTAAGTTTTTAAAACAGATTCAAACGTTTTATTTAAAATACGACAAGAGCTAGGAGAGTTTGTGTAGAATTCAAAAGAATTATATAAAAAAATCTAAATATTAATTTTTTTGCTAAACTATTGCTGAATAATTTTGAATTCATTCGTATTATATGCATTTCCATTAATATTTTGCTGTTATGCTATAAATTAAATCAACGGTTGTAATAAAATCGAGAGAGCTATTTTGCACAATCGCTCCTTATAGGGCAGGAGAGATTGCGTACATGGGTAGGAAAGATTGCATTAATTACAACTACAATTAGATTGCTAATAATAACAACTGCACTTAAATGATATTGTTGTAAGGTTTTTGTATTAGGAGTGGCTGTTTCAATTTAATAATTAAAAACCAGAAAAATAAAAGAAATTTTAAAAGAATTAAAAAGTTTTATCTGAAGAAAAAGTTTTAAACAACAACAACAATAATAATAATAATAATAAAACAAGTAATAAAAAATAACATTTAGTTACTACCTAATACGTTTAACTTAAAATTAGTACAGTTCTTTTTGAGTTTAAATGGTTTCTTGTTTGCTAACCTAATCTGTCGTTTTTCACAATTTACTTTAGTAAATGGTGAAGCGTTCGTGTAACCATCGTCCATAAGTAACGTATATAATCTAATCCATGAGAAACTGTTTAATTTAAAAATAGTTTGTAATACTACCATTCTACAGAATTTCCCAGGAAGGATTATGAAAATTCAAGGAATCATTTTTGAAAACGAAACAAAGTAACCATGTTTTATGTTAGACGCTTGAAGTAATCAATCTACACATTCACTTCAGCACTCCACTATTGATATTGTATAACTGCATGGAGTCACAGCGCGCCCACTCTACTTCTTCCCGTCGATCCGGTATGTGCGCAATATTATAAGGTATCTTCTAGCTTTATCTTATTAGGTAAAGCTAAGAGAATTCGCACACAATTCAACAGTATAATACAAAAAATCAAAATATTAATTTTTTGCTAAACATAATTGCAGAATAATTTTGAATTAATTCGTTTTCCATGCATTTCTATTACTATTTTGTTGTTATTCTATAATTTAATCAACATATGTAATAAAACAAAAACAGCTTGTATGAGCGATCTGTCCTCATGGGGTAGGGGTGATTGCACACATAGGTAGGAGAGATTTCGCTTAATTATAACTACAATTAAATTGTGAACAATAATGATTGCACTTAAATGACATAGTTGTAAGGTTTATATACTATAGGTTTATATACTATATGTTTATATACTATAGTTGTAAGGTTTATATAATATATTTAATAGTTAAAAAATAAAAAGAGAAAAAAAAATAAAAAGAATTAAAAAAGCTATTGAAAGAAAAAATATTAAAGAATCAGAAAATAACAAGACCAGATAAGATTGCAAAGTAACACTAAATTACTAGATAAAATGTTATCTTAAAATTAAAGCATTTTCGTTTCAGTTTGAGAGAAATTGCGTTTAATTATAACAACAATTAAATTGTGAACAGTAATAACTGCACTTAAACGACATTGTTGAAAGTTTTTTGTAAACAAATATTTTTGTATTAGGAGTGTCTATTTCAATTTATTAATTGAAAAGTAAGAAAAAAGAACAAATTTAAAAAGAACTATAAAGGATGTTGAAAGACAAAATATTAAAAAATCAGGAAATAACAAGACCAGATAAGATTACAAAATAACATTGAGTTACTAGATAAAATGTTTAACTTAATATTAGAACATTTCCTTTTCAGTTTGAATGGTTTCTTGTTTGCTGACCTAATCTGTCGTTATCCACAATCGTTGCACCTATTTTTGCCAATGATGCAGCTTTCGTGCAAACTCCTACCAGAAGTTAACCCATTCGTGCGATGCACTTCCAAAAGAAAAAGTCGGGTAGGTTTAACGGCCCTTTAAGTTCCGGTGCCCAGGTACTCGGAGCCGCTAGATCGAATATTAAACAGGTTCTAAATGTGATTTTTAAAAATACTACACTGACAAAAAAAAAATAATCATAAATTGAAATTATTATCATTTTGTTCTTTTAACTGTAAAACCTCTAACAATGAAAGAACATATTTGTAAAATAATTATACATTGTTAAATTTTATTGCCTTCTCTCGTATATGAAGTAGCTTTTATTAACTTCCTCAACATTTTTTGAGCTAATCTTTTTAATTATAAACATATTTTTTTTCGTAAAATTTTGCCGAACGAAAGCCGCCTAAAAATTATCGCATTTCTATACAAAATCTTGTTTAGACTATTTTCAGCAAAAACTCCCACGGTTTACATCTCGTTATTTGTGGTACTTGCAAAAGGAACTGATTTAAGAGAAAGACTTTTGAAAAAAAAAATGACTCATACACTGAAAAAAAAATCATTTAGTTCCGAAAAGTCAGATCAATACACTATGAATCGAATCTGTGGAGTAGTTAAAAGTTTCCAGTCCTTAATCAGATATAGATTTAGAAGCTCTGTATCGCTAATTTATACTAATTATCTCTCTTATTGCATTTTAATTATGATTTTTAAAATCAACAGTAATTATGAGCTGCTCTTTATGCTTCTATCAACATTAATCATGCATAAAATATTCTTAATATATGCATTATTTGCCCCTTCAAATATGCTTTTCTAATCTCTAATCTCTAAGCATGCAGATAAAACCGGCAGCTCTTTTGAAATGTGTGTCGGAGCATTTCTGTTTGTCCCCAGAGAATGAAGCAACAACAGAAAAAGAAACTGAAGAAGAAGAAACCGTGTTTGAAGTAAATTTCCAGTACAATGAAGAAATTACATTTACAACTGCTGAAATCGTTGATGGAAACACTGCAAATGGTGATGATGAAGTTGCTGAGGCTGACGAAAATTGAAATGAAAATAAATTCAAACGTGGAAATGTCGCTAGGGATCATGCTGCTTGGATACTAGCTCCGAATTTTTTTTTTCTCACTAATGATCTTCATTGGATTCCACATGGAAGAAGAATGCCAACTATATTTGAAAATCGAGCTTTTGAAATGGATGAGGTGGAAATTAGCGTGAGACCTAACGTCCGTGAAGTTCACCTATAGGAAACTATTTCGGAAAACGGGGATCCTACTTATGAATATGAGTTAGTCTAAGAACTATTTAGTGGATAGCTGTTTTTGCAGCTCATTACATGCATGCATACAATATTTTCTAATATAATCTGTTGAATTGCTAAATAACACAAATTCAAATGTCAAGTATATTAAAAAATCAAAATGTGCCAAATGATGGAGAATTAAATTTTGACAGACAAAGATTTTGTCCAAAATACTCACATTAATTAATAATAAGTGAATTTCATTATTTCATTGAAGTAAAGATATAAAAGAGTAAACATATTTATATTTGAGAGACACAAAATACAGTTAATATAAACGTGAAACAAAAGTGTTATATTTTTAAAAAAGAACTACACAAATAATTTCAAATAAAATATTTAAATATCAACAATTTCATTTATGTTTTTCATCAAAACACAAGCGCAGCTTTTTCATTGTTAAAAGATTACCTAAGGAATTTTATCTTCTACTACACTCGCACACTATGCATGCATTTCTAGCATGCATAATTATATACAAACTATAGCATACAAATTATATGGTAATTTGTGTATTTTGGCATCTACACAATAAATGCATTTATATATTCTGTTCGGACAAATGTGTTCCTAAAAGCTGAAAATCAAGCAAAATAGTCATTATGTCATCACAATATTTATTTCCGAAAAACTCAGAAGATACAAGTATTAGCAAGGGGTCCAGAATTAATGCGTAATATATCACAGAACAATACAAGAGGAATAACAGCAGCAATTTTTCACACTAGTCTATGAACGAAACAAACAATTCAGGTCAGTGGTTATCGATAATTCAGCTCCAAGGCTTCTTCAAGACTAAGAATTATTCTAAATTTGATTATTCACTAGAGTTTATTTCGTGTCTGCTAATTACCTTAGGTAAACTCGTTTACGTTTTGGAATTTTGGAAGCTAACGTCTTCAATTTCCTTCGTAGATCTACGGGACTGTAATTTAAAGGCGCAAATTATTTTTATAAACGTCCCCCCCTCCCCCCTTAAAAAATAAGTAAAAAATAAAACATAAAATAAAATAAATAATACTACTACAAATAACTTCAGTGTCGAAAATGTTTCCTTACGGCCATTTGGGTGATGCGTTATTAATGGCTTCCAACATAAGGAATTCTGCTTTTAAATGTTTCATGGCAGGTCTATCCGTACAGAAAGACGTTTTGTCTAACGAGGAAACATTCAAAAGGTGTCGTCTTCAAAAAAGATTGAAAAAAATATTTATGATTCTACTCTTCATAATATACGAGAAAGTGAAATAATTATCGGCTGAAATGAATTACAGCTACCACAAAAAATTATCAAAATTAAGCATATCTGGTGATTTCACACTGTTAGACTTGGAGTACTTGGCGGAGAAGTAAAACACGGTTCTGTTCCTATACGGTAATCACGGTGCTAGCGAACTTACCGCCTAACAGCGATAAATCGCCAAAAATGCTTAATTTTGATAATTTTTTGTGGTTGCTATAATTCATTTTAGCCGATAATTTTTTTCATTTTCTGGTGTTTTATGAAGAGTAGAATCATATATATATATATATTAATATTTTTTTAAGACGACACCTTTTGAATGCTTCCTTGTAAGTTAATTTTAAATGAGAATAAAACTAATTCATTACAATATTCTATTGCAGATCGACAGAAGAGATAGAACAGATAGCTGTGCATTTTAGAAATAAATTTCTTATTAAAAAAAAAAAAAAATAAGTCAAGTCCGTAATTTTAATGTGTTATTTAATGCCTGATGTTGTTTATTATTTATATGTTAAAAAGTTTTGAATAAACTATATTTTATACATTTTTATTTGTTTAAAAAAAACTTCATTTTTAACATTTAAAAATCTTTCGCGAATTAAGATTTTACTATGGAACATTTTAAATTTCAAAATAGTTGTAAACAGTTTTTCTTTAATAAGATAATGTATCCACACTGTGTAGAAAAAGTAGAAGGACACTAGATATTTTTAGAAATAAAGGGTATTTTTTATTTTAAACGAAATTATTTTTATGTGTAACATTTTGCAGATCATTAATATATATATATATATATATATATATATATATATATATCACTACCATGATTTTCAAAAGTAACTTATTAATGACAACAAAAATTGTTTCTACTTCTTTTAACTCTGTAATAAAAGTAGAATGACAGTAATACAAAATATAAAATGCAAGCAATATTAGTACGGAATACTCTTCCCGTTGGCTTTTATGACTTCAAACATTTTATTTGGTAGTGAATCATACAAAGATTGGATTCCTGTTTGGCAAAAAGTAGCCTATGAGTAGTTCAAAGCTACTTGAAGATCAGTGACGAATTTTAACATTTTCCCACTAGCATATACTTGACGAGCAAGCATTGGCCAGATGTTTTCCACAGTGTTAATATCAGGACTTTTAGCTTACCTATGTAAAATCTGCACATTATTTGCAGCGAACCAATTTTTAACTCTATGGTGATGTGAATGACGGCTTCATCTTGTTGAAACATCCACTCTTCACCTCCTAATTCAGAGCCGTAAGAAAGAACCTCAGAATCCAGCACTTCAATATAGCCTGCATGTTTTAGCACACCACTGAAAAAGACCAGACTTGTTCTTCTTCCATATCCAATTGCTTACTAGATCATCACCCCCTCCCCACATATGTCGAGTTGAATAAAATTCTTCTACATTCTTCAGAGAATGCCAGTATTATTGGTAACCATCTAAATCGTCTAAAATAAACTTCTTCTCGTCTGAAAACATTATAAAAGTCAAATCTGAGATCCATGACACGTGTTTTTTAACCCCTGGTAAACGGTAATCGCAATCTGTGTTTTTTTTCCACTTTGGATGATGCTTCCGCTCTTTGAAAATGAATTATTTGGATCCTGTTATGTAGTTGTAAACTGTTTGCTTTGACACATGAGTAAGACCTGCTTCATTTGGGGCCTTTGCGATACTACCACTGCTATTTTAAGCTCACGAGCAAGTTTTCTTTCATCGCAAGGCGTTAACTTTTTAGGCGTACCAGTGTTCTTTCTTTTCCTATTTCTATCTGGATTTCTGATAAAGTTAGAAAGTGTATTGGGGCTGACGAGCAGTATACGAAAAATCTGTCTAACACCTTTACCATTAATTTTATATGCAAGAACTTGCCCCTTTTATAAATAATTTTATGGTATTCTTCTAGGCAGTATAAAAGAAAATAACAATGCAATTTTTAGCAAAATACGTTTCCCTCGACAAAAGCAGTTAGAAAAAAATTCAGTATTTACTTTTTTACTCGAGCACAATTTACCAAATAACAAATTTTGGAAAGTCCTTCTACTTTTTTCCCACTCTCGAAATCATGATTGCTAGTTTTTCTACAATCCACTAATTAGCATTTGTAGTACAGATTTCAATTTTATGTGAAATTAAAGAAAACTTTGTTAAACAAATTCTGTATAAAAATCTAATAGTCTGGATAAAAATACAGAAAATAATTTACAAATATCGACTGTCCTTCTACTTTTTTTAGACAGTGTACTACGAAAGGTTTAAAATGGCTTCATAATCTGATCATTGAAAACACACATCTACTTTCATAGACTACTATATTTACCTCATAAAATACTATATTTTGTTTTTATGTCTGTCGCTCCTGTTAAAAATAAATAAATTAATTAATAATAAAAAAAAACTGCTGAAAAATAATATGCAATAATATAGATGATGCAAAATGTTATTGATATTTCCATACACAATTTCCCATGTAAAACAAAAACGCGTATTATTTCAGTTTAGAAAGTACGACTTTTTTACTTAATTCAAGTTTTATCAAATTTATTGTCATTTATCTGTTATATAAATAGTGTAAAACATTATTCTGAAATGTTGATATAATCAGAATTAACCTAATTATATGTTTTAAATTAATATTATTTATTTATTATTCAGATGTTACTGATATCCATTATCTTAAAGAAGCTATAATTCATTGAATTCTGTTAAAACATTTTTAATTGACAAAGATTTTTAATACTAAACACGTTAATTTTAACACTGTTGTCATGATCCTAACCCTAGATTTCTATTTCAATATTGTGAATAATGGCCAAGCGTGTCTGCTTCATTAAAAATTTAAAATTAAAGTTATTAGTTTCATATATTATTTCTATTTCTGCTAATTCATCAAATTTCTGTTGAATATTTTTCAAGTTTCGTGAAAAAGATCCAAACATACAAATATGCATTTACTCTGAAGAGGATTTGAGATATAATTCAGCTATTTAAGTTTTCGCCACTTGTTAGTCCTATAATATTTTTTTTTTTTTTTTTTTTTGTGATAAAAATATGATCTTATAATTTTACTGCTTAAAATATAAAGTAAGGATATCGCAAGGAAATTAATCTAGGATATCGCGATAACTTCAACTAAAGTAAAATTTTATCTTCAGTTTTAGATATTACATTCTCTCTCATACGATAATTTTCTTTTATTAGGTATCTGCCTTTTAATATAGAAGTTGGCTGTACACTATGGTTTTCTATGAATGGAGCGCAAAATGTTGGTGTTCGAAGGATTCACAGTTTTGAAGTTACTACTGTTAATATTGAACCATGAAATTTACTAAAGATCCGTGATTATATTTTTCTAATAAATGAAGGAAATACACATTCAGGAATTTACTGCTTATGCCCCAGTGAATTCTTACATATACATCATGATTATTTTTAAGTGTGGCAAGTTTCAAGAATATCGTTGCAGAATAACTTTAATTAAAAGGTCTCATCGCCAAGAAATTTCACAGATCACTGAATTTATTTCATTAAATATCAGTATTTTTACGTTTTTCACTGCTCTAGAATAATCCTGTGATTAAAATTGCTTATAAATTGCGAGTAAATAAATAAGTACGAAACGTCTAAAATGTCTTCGTCATGAAAAATTGCTTTTTTGTGATAGAAGAACTATATTTTTTGTCTTAGTAGCTACGAGAGAGTAATATTTGACATAATTTTCAGGAAAATTATGTTCAAAAAGCTTTTTTGTGCAACAAGTCAGTTTTAGCTTCAAGCATAGATTATAGTATATATTAGACCTACTGTTTGCTTGTTTGTGTTTACCTTGATTATAAAGTGTCAAACTGTTAATTAATGTTTATATTTCACAGATTATTTATTCTTTGATTCAGTGTTTTAAATTTACTACTGTGGTGAATAATGAATGCCAATGAAGGAACTTGTTTTTTAAATTAATGTAAAGAAATACTGATGTCGTTGGACTTCTTACATAAACATTATTATTATATTTTTTAAAGTTTGCCATCTTGCAAGACTGTTACAGCACTTTTAGCAAAATCTAATATCGCCAAGAAATTTTACAGATCGCTAAATTTACTTCATTAAATACCAGTATTTTTATGCTTTTCACTGCTGTAAAAAGAAACCGATAATAAAAAATGCTTATAAACTATAAATAAATAAGTTATTAAAGTAAATAAATAAGTAAGAAGCGTGTTAAAATGTTTTCGTCATGAAGAATTTCTTTTTTTTTTTTTAGGATATTTTTCGTTGTTTCGGTACAGTTATCATGTGTTTGTAATGCAATAAAGAAAGGCGGTTTAATTTTTTCTTTTAGTCATTTTTGCCAATAAATGTTAAAAAAAAAAAAAAAAGAAAAAAAAAAAAAAAAAGACATCGCAATGCATGACTCACAGTTACTTGAAAGTATTTTATCACTGCTTCAAAGGAAAAAATATGTAAGATAGTCCAATATTTGGTTTTACTTTAGAGAAAATTTAGAGAAAGAACTTATAAACACGTATCCTTTTTGTGAAATCAATTAATTTCATCCCCCTTGCCCCTTTTATAAATAATTTTATGGTATTCTTCTAGGCAGTATAAAAGAAAATAACAATGCAATTTTTAGCAAAATACGTTTCCCTCGACAAAAGCAGTTAGAAAAAAATTCAGTATTTACTTTTTTACTCGAGCACAATTTACCAAATAACAAATTTTGGAAAGTCCTTCTACTTTTTTCCCACTCTCGAAATCATGATTGCTAGTTTTTCTACAATCCACTAATTAGCATTTGTAGTACAGATTTCAATTTTATGTGAAATTAAAGAAAACTTTGTTAAACAAATTCTGTATAAAAATCTAATAGTCTGGATAAAAATACAGAAAATAATTTACAAATATCGACTGTCCTTCTACTTTTTTTAGACAGTGTACTACGAAAGGTTTAAAATGGCTTCATAATCTGATCATTGAAAACACACATCTACTTTCATAGACTACTATATTTACCTCATAAAATACTATATTTTGTTTTTATGTCTGTCGCTCCTGTTAAAAATAAATAAATTAATTAATAATAAAAAAAAACTGCTGAAAAATAATATGCAATAATATAGATGATGCAAAATGTTATTGATATTTCCATACACAATTTCCCATGTAAAACAAAAACGCGTATTATTTCAGTTTAGAAAGTACGACTTTTTTACTTAATTCAAGTTTTATCAAATTTATTGTCATTTATCTGTTATATAAATAGTGTAAAACATTATTCTGAAATGTTGATATAATCAGAATTAACCTAATTATATGTTTTAAATTAATATTATTTATTTATTATTCAGATGTTACTGATATCCATTATCTTAAAGAAGCTATAATTCATTGAATTCTGTTAAAACATTTTTAATTGACAAAGATTTTTAATACTAAACACGTTAATTTTAACACTGTTGTCATGATCCTAACCCTAGATTTCTATTTCAATATTGTGAATAATGGCCAAGCGTGTCTGCTTCATTAAAAATTTAAAATTAAAGTTATTAGTTTCATATATTATTTCTATTTCTGCTAATTCATCAAATTTCTGTTGAATATTTTTCAAGTTTCGTGAAAAAGATCCAAACATACAAATATGCATTTACTCTGAAGAGGATTTGAGATATAATTCAGCTATTTAAGTTTTCGCCACTTGTTAGTCCTATAATATTTTTTTTTTTTTTTTTTTTTGTGATAAAAATATGATCTTATAATTTTACTGCTTAAAATATAAAGTAAGGATATCGCAAGGAAATTAATCTAGGATATCGCGATAACTTCAACTAAAGTAAAATTTTATCTTCAGTTTTAGATATTACATTCTCTCTCATACGATAATTTTCTTTTATTAGGTATCTGCCTTTTAATATAGAAGTTGGCTGTACACTATGGTTTTCTATGAATGGAGCGCAAAATGTTGGTGTTCGAAGGATTCACAGTTTTGAAGTTACTACTGTTAATATTGAACCATGAAATTTACTAAAGATCCGTGATTATATTTTTCTAATAAATGAAGGAAATACACATTCAGGAATTTACTGCTTATGCCCCAGTGAATTCTTACATATACATCATGATTATTTTTAAGTGTGGCAAGTTTCAAGAATATCGTTGCAGAATAACTTTAATTAAAAGGTCTCATCGCCAAGAAATTTCACAGATCACTGAATTTATTTCATTAAATATCAGTATTTTTACGTTTTTCACTGCTCTAGAATAATCCTGTGATTAAAATTGCTTATAAATTGCGAGTAAATAAATAAGTACGAAACGTCTAAAATGTCTTCGTCATGAAAAATTGCTTTTTTGTGATAGAAGAACTATATTTTTTGTCTTAGTAGCTACGAGAGAGTAATATTTGACATAATTTTCAGGAAAATTATGTTCAAAAAGCTTTTTTGTGCAACAAGTCAGTTTTAGCTTCAAGCATAGATTATAGTATATATTAGACCTACTGTTTGCTTGTTTGTGTTTACCTTGATTATAAAGTGTCAAACTGTTAATTAATGTTTATATTTCACAGATTATTTATTCTTTGATTCAGTGTTTTAAATTTACTACTGTGGTGAATAATGAATACCAATGAAGGAACTTGTTTTTTAAATTAATGTAAAGAAATACTGATGTCGTTGGACTTCTTACATAAACATTATTATTATATTTTTTAAAGTTTGCCATCTTGCAAGACTGTTACAGCACTTTTAGCAAAATCTAATATCGCCAAGAAATTTTACAGATCGCTAAATTTACTTCATTAAATACCAGTATTTTTATGCTTTTCACTGCTGTAAAAAGAAACCGATAATAAAAAATGCTTATAAACTATAAATAAATAAGTTATTAAAGTAAATAAATAAGTAAGAAGCGTGTTAAAATGTTTTCGTCATGAAGAATTTCTTTTTTTTTTTTTAGGATATTTTTCGTTGTTTCGGTACAGTTATCATGTGTTTGTAATGCAATAAAGAAAGGCGGTTTAATTTTTTCTTTTAGTCATTTTTGCCAATAAATGTTAAAAAAAAAAAAAAAAAAAAAAAAAAAAAGACATCGCAATGCATGACTCACAGTTACTTGAAAGTATTTTATCACTGCTTCAAAGGAAAAAAATATGTAAGATAGTCCAATATTTGGTTTTACTTTAGAGAAAATTTAGAGAAAGAACTTATAAACACGTATCCTTTTTGTGAAATCAATTAATTTCATCCCCAAGCATACATTTCAATCCATATTAGAAATACTATTTGTTAATTCATGTAGTAAATCAGTAAATTCTTATTGCCTGTTTATCTTGTTTGTAAAGTTTCAAGATGAACATAATTAAATTTAAATAACTTTATTTCCAGATTCTTTATTCTTGCATGGTTATGAACATTTTACTCTTACTCATAAACAGCGAATGTTACTAAAGATCCATGATTCTTTTTCTTTTTTTAATCAACGAAAAGAGTTATAAGTTTAACAGTGATGCTGTTAGTCTTCTTACATATACATCATTATATACACATTTTAAATTTGGAAAGTTGAAAAACTGTCACTAAAAATTAATTTTAGTAAAAGGTATCATCGTAACGAACTTTCATAGACTACAATATTTACTTCATTAAATACCAGATTTTGTTTTTATGTCTGTCGCTGCTGTTAAAAATAAATCCAAAAAAAAAAAAAAAACTGCTTAAAATTGCATATAAATTGCTAATAAATAAATTCGAAAGAAACGTGTTGAAATGAATTCGCCATGAAATTTTTTTTTTTTCTGATAAAAGATGCATAAATTTCGATGTTTTGCTGTTTTTGAAAGAGAAAGAACTTATAAACACGTATCCTTTTTGTGAAATCAATTAATTTCATCCCCAAGCATACATTTCAATCCATATTAGAAATACTATTTGTTAATTCATGTAGTAAATCAGTAAATTCTTATTGCCTGTTTATCTTGTTTGTAAAGTTTCAAGATGAACATAATTAAATTTAAATAACTTTATTTCCAGATTCTTTATTCTTGCATGGTTATGAACATTTTACTCTTACTCATAAACAGCGAATGTTACTAAAGATCCATGATTCTTTTTCTTTTTTTAATCAACGAAAAGAGTTATAAGTTTAACAGTGATGCTGTTAGTCTTCTTACATATACATCATTATATACACATTTTAAATTTGGAAAGTTGAAAAACTGTCACTAAAAATTAATTTTAGTAAAAGGTATCATCGTAACGAACTTTCATAGACTACAATATTTACTTCATTAAATACCAGATTTTGTTTTTATGTCTGTCGCTGCTGTTAAAAATAAATCCAAAAAAAAAAAAAAAAACTGCTTAAAATTGCATATAAATTGCTAATAAATAAATTCGAAAGAAACGTGTTGAAATGAATTCGCCATGAAATTTTTTTTTTTCTGATAAAAGATGCATAAATTTCGATGTTTTGCTGTTTTTGAAAAAAAAAAAAAAAAAAGTATTGTTTTTTATTTTAATAGCTAGTTCTAATGTGTTGTTTATCTTGCTTATAAAATTTCAAACTGAACAGAATGAAATCAAGGAGCTATGTATTATGCTTGTGATACTCATATATCATATGTTTTTGCATGTGGAATAAGTTAGATAATTAAATCTACTCCTAATTTGCAAATGATTTGAGGCGCATTTCTTCAGATGAATTACCTCAAAGAATGCCTAACATAGATTATTAAAGTTGTTTTTTCTTTTATCATAATGCTCTCATTTATTTGTAGTATAAAAGAAAATCTGTTCAAAATATATTGTTTGCTTGTAATAAGTTTTTATTCAATCTATTCACGTATGCAACTAAAGAGTGATTTATTTATAAAGACATTTTATAAAATTTAAAAGAAACGGATTACCAAATGCCTAATCTTGACTTTTCTAGAACTGTAGTAGATTTTTTGTTTGTTGTATGAACATTTCTTGTGTTTTTACAAGATTCTGTTAAAAAAGAATTAATATTCACTCTCAGAAATGGATACTCAAATTTCACGAAATTTTCTTTAATTTTCACGAAACCGTTTCCAGGGAAATACTCCTAGCGAATATTTCGCCAAATTGAGAAAATTACTTTCGTCACTTGTTTGAACATACGAATTTCGTCAAAAGTAAAGATACATTTTTTTTTCATCCTTGTTTCGTGATGCAGAATAAAATGCAAATTATAGAATTATAAAATTACTTGCAAGTTCGTTGCTTTAGACATTAAATCCTAATTATATTTAATGAAAATATAAATAAAACAGAGCAAACAAATAAAAGTTATTTGGACATTTATTTGACACCTATAGTTACAATGAATTGTTTTTCACTTGATCCATATTTTTACAGAAATTCACAGAAACAAGCGCACACAATATTTTGTAGACATGGGACATCACAAACATCCATGCCCGCACCGGGATTCGAAACCGAGACCCGGGAATCCAGAATGCAGCGTCCTACCGACCGAACCACCAGACCGGCAAATAAAAGTCCTTGTAACGTAAATTCGAAACAACACATGAAAAAAAAAAACAATATGGAGGTAATGAAAGATAGCACATGCGATTGTGAGTAAACAGTTTCGTCAAATATTTGAGAGTTCACGTTTCCTCAAAAATCGTGTTGACGAAATGGTTGTCAAAAACAACGAAATTAAGCCCGAGGATGTCTGAATCGTCAAAATTAAGTATATTATTTCTGAGAGTGTTCAGCTGCCTTATTTTGTAGTAGAAACTGCTATGTATTTTAATAATTGTAGTTACAAAAATATGTAGTTTGTTAGTTTGTTTGTTTGTAGTATAATTAACTGTACCTGGAATGTTAAATAAATTTATGAAAACAAATCTAATCACCAGTTTATCATCTTTGAAAAACAAACTATATATTTCTAGAGAGATGAATACACAATCAAATAATTTCATGAAAATTTAACAGATCTAACTTTTAATTGTAGTTAATTATTTATTGGCAAATTATAATTCTTTAAAAAATAACTGTAAAATATCCATTACTTTTTAAACAGCATTAATTATGACGGAAAATTATTCGATTATGTTGATACCTAGTACATAGCTGCCAATCGTTCCGATTTTTGGATACCGGTAAATTTTCATAGAAATTTTCGTCTTAATTGACCATAAAAGTCTATAAAAGTTTATACAAATATTTTACAAAAATTACCAGTCTGCATAAATCTCAACTATTGGCAGCTAAGCTAGTATCAACTGATGTACTACATAATTTACTTCCTTTGTGAGAAGAAATATTTGAGTACTTTTGAAGTGTAAAATTGCTTCACAATATGAGGAATTTACAACATTTTTATTGACAAAAAAGCATAAATAGGAATAACAATAATAAAACTTCTATTAGTGGTTCACAGCATTAGCAGAGATGGAAACCTTCGGTTATTTATTTATTTATTTATTTATTTTTTATTAATATTATTTCTGGAAAGTTATATTACTGAATCAAAAAATTTTCGATAATAAAAAATATTTCTATAAAAATTATCGTATTTAAAATCCGTAGGGTTGGTAACTATGCATTAATATTTTATCTTTTCATTAAACATTGCTATTTGAAAAGGAAAAAAAATGGGGGAGGGAAGGGGAAAACATGACTCATATTTTCTAAAATGATGTTGGATTAGTCGTATGCATATATATATATATATATATATATATATATATGACATAAGGACTGAAAAATATGTCAAACAAAATCGAAATCCAAACAAACAAAAATATAAATAATAATAATTAAACCCACATTCAACGCAGTTACTTCAGAAGAATTTTTTATGTGCTACCATAATACAGTCCAGAAAAAAAAAAAAAAAAAAAAAAAAAAAAAAAAAAAAAGAATTTAAAATAATAATACACTATGAGATAGCACAACTGCAGCTGAATTCATAGCGAACAATACATTAAACGTTAAAGATCTAATTCAATGTATACTAGCTGGAACCCGTCGAATTCGACGATCATTCTATTGACCGTAATGTTTCAAAAAACGTCGCACCATTATTTAAATGTATTTCAAGTTAAAACATCTAATATAATTTACGACATTTCACTTTAAAAAAAAGAAAGTCAGAGAAATGCTTATAAATAGAAATACTATATATGACATCACTTTCTACAAAGTACAGTGAATGTGACGTCAAACTGACTCCAAATAAACAGTTCCTATCTTTCATTTTCTATTTCGTTTAATACTAAGACTACATGTTAGCTGACCCGTCCGGCGTTTCCCGGGCCCATGGTAATAACCTTAAATGAACCTTAAATTTGTATGGTTTTACATCTTCAACTCGATTTTCTTAGAATTTCTATTTTTAAATAAAAGCATCGTGAAAAAATAATCAGCTGTAACAAAAAAAAATTACCTCGAACCGAACGAAACTCTGCCTTGTGACCCTGGTGCCTTCGGCAGCGCATACGCCGGCCGCTGATGACATAAAAATATTCCCAAAAATTAACCTGGAACCGAACGAACCCGCCCGGTGTTGCCCGGGCCCATGATACCTTAAATGAACCTTAAATTTTTATGATTTTATACCTTTAACTCGATTTAGTTTGAATTTCTGTTTGTAAATGAAAGCATCACGAAAACAATAATCAGCTATAACAAAAAAAAAAAAAAATTACCTCGAACCGAACTAAACTCTGCCTTGTGACCCCCGGTGCCTGCGGCAGCGCATACGCCGGCCGCTAATATCATAAAAATATTCCCAAAAATTAACCTGGAACCGAATGAACCCGCCAGGTGTTGCCCGGGCCCATGATAACTTAAATGAACCTAAATTTGTATGATTTTATACCTTTAACTCGATTTAGTTTGAATTTCTGTTTTTAAATGAAAGCATCACGAAAAAAATAAAAAGCTGTAACAAAAAAAAAAAAAATAAATAAATAAATAAAATAAAATAAAATAAATAAATAAATAAAAAATTACCTCGAACCGAACGAAACTCTGCCTTGTGACCCCGGTGCCTGCGGCAGCTCATACGCGGGACGCTAATAACATAAAAAAATTCCAAAAAATTAACCTGGAACCAAACGAACCCGCACGGCAATGCCCGGACCCATGATAATAACCTTAAATGAACCTTAAATTTGTATGGTTTTATATCTTTAACTCGATTTTGTTTGAATTTCTATTTTTAAATGAAAGCATCACAAAAAAAAATAAAAAATAATCATCTGTAACAACAACAACAAAAAAAAAAAAACCTCAAACAAAACGGAACTCGGGCTCGTGACCCGGTGCCTGCGGCAGCGTATATACAGGCCGCTAATAACATGAAAAAATTGTCAAAAATGAACCTTGAACCGAGCGAACCTCTGACTCGTGTTACCTCTGCCTGTGGCTGCTGCACTGTATAGCAGGCATGCCTGCTACGCACGTGTTGTAAAATCCACTTTCCTCCAACAGGGGGTGCAGTATGTTGTATACGAACATCACCAATTGCCTTGAATTTCCAAAACTTTTCAAATAAGGTGTCACTGGTGGTGTCAACTGCAAAATCCTTTAGTTGCACTTTCCACCGCCAGGGGGCGCACTGTGTTCTGTACGAACATCACTAAAGGTCAGGAAATACCAAGACCTTTAAAATAAGATGTAACATGATAGGGTCTACAGCAAAATCACCTAGTTCCATTTTTCACCACCAGGGGTTGCACTATATTGTATACAAACATCCCCAATCGACATGAAATTTCAAGACCTTTAAAATGAGGTGCTACATGTGTGGGTCTAGAACGGATTACCCCCTCAAACTAATTTCCCCTCTTTCCCCCCCTCCAAATCTACTTTCCTCCTTTTTTCCCCCTTTAAAATCGAAAATTCCATATTCGCGGAAAGTGATTTTTTAGTATTCGACTCTACTCCCCATATGTACAATTTCTTCATCGTGAAGTAATTTGGAGCTTAGTTAAGCTCGTAAACGTGTTTTTAACCCGTTTTCCCCCGGGGGGGGAAACTGTTCGACTTTCTTTATTCTTCTCTTTTCATAGCACATCTACAGACCAAGACCTTTTTTTAGACACCTCAACCAAATTTTTACACCAAGTAGTTCTCTCAATATAGTGGAGAGAGACAAAAACATGTTTCAAATTAATATATAGATACATACACTCCTGCTCAAAATTTTAGCAAGATTTGCAAACGATAAAGTTTTCTTTTTTTTTTTTATTAAAAAACTTATCTCTCGATTAAATATTTTCAAACGTTGAGTATTTAAAGAACTGTGTCTTATTTATGTTTTTCAGTTAAGATTATATTAAGACAAGGGGGGCCGGTAACAAATTGAGCAAAATAAATGATGTTTGTGATCACCCTGTATCGTTAAGTAAAGAAAATGATCTATAACTTTAGGATATGTTAACATAGCCCCACTACAACTTGTCGATGAATTTGGGTGACGATAGCATATTAAATAATGGAGATATATTATTATTATTATTATTATTATTTTTTAACTCAAAAAAAGAAAAAAAAATATCAGCATGTTTTTATTTACAATTCTTTTATTATTATAGATATACAGAATTTTAAACGAACAATATTCCCACTTTCAGATAAATTAAAAAAAAAACAATTTTGAAACAATATACTGCAATCGGAATACAAATATAAATATCTCACGAAATATGAGCATTTTTTTTTTTTTTTTTTTTTTTTTTTTGAAAAACGTTTTCACTGCACACGCGCAAAAGATAGAGTTTTTATTACATACGTTGAATGCTAGATATATTGGGCAACTTTTATCAAAAGGTCATTTTAATAGAGTAAAGATTAAGCAAATTGTCATCAAAAGTCAACCAGTTTTAGGTATTTTCTAAGAGTTAAAATTTCATAAGGCGTTTTTCACATGTCCCGTGTATAATTTGAAGATGCAATTATTTCAACCACTTTGGAAAAGTTCTTTTTTTGTGAAAAACCCCTTATGATTTCACAAATCGTAGTAAATACACAGAAATATGTTAGAGTTACAAGCTTATAAGGGGTTTTTCACAAAAATGTAATTTGGACCGTGGGTGAAATAATTCTTTAAATTAACTACACGGCATGTGAAAAACCCCTTATGAAATTTCCCCTCTTGGAAAATACTTAAGGGGTTAGGGGTAGTCAGGATTTTCAAAAAATCAATTTTTTTTTTTTTTTTGCATTTTCTTAAAGTGTAATATCTTATAAATATTCTCTGAAAATTTGAAGTTGATCCGATAATTACTTTTCGAGTGGGTCTAATTCCCATCAGTATGCAAAAAAAAGGATGCTGCACGTGTGAAAGTGGCAGATCAGCGCGCCAACGACAACACTCGGGAAGGCAGAATGCTTCGTAGGCAACGGCAAATTGATGTTTTGGAAACTTCCACAATGGCTGAAGAACTATTATATGGCCCAGGAATAGATGACTCAGTGTAAGTGATTAAATAATTCGTATTTCTGTACGTAAATCTAGTGCGAAACTTTAAATGCGTTTTTCTCAAAACTATGTTTTTTGAACTGGTGACAACTGTAACTTGAAAACCGCTCAGTAGATTTTAATGAAATTTATACAGCTTTTAGAATACATAATAAACTCGGGCCTGATCGAAGGATTTTTTTTTTTTTTCAAAAATTTCGATTTTTTGAAGACCAATTAACTGTTGACTTTCTCCCAAAAATTTAGAAAAAAATCTCCTGAGTCCGCCATTTTTTTAATTTTTGAAAAAAAAAAAAAAAAAAAGCTTCGATCAGGCCCAGGATTATCTATTTATAAAACTAATTTTTCTTATCCGATTGATTTTAGTGTGGTTTCCTCCGAAACTCGCGTAAATACGGGCTAGGACCCCTTAGAAAGACCCCCACGGAGGGCATTCCCCCTATAGGCCTAGGACACTTAAGGAGTCAATCGGCCTTAATCCTACAACCAACCAACCGATTGATTTTAGATGAATCTCCAAGGACTTATCATTGTCACCGCAAGGACCTTTTTTTTGGACTGGGTCAACAGAAAAAGCTATAACTTTGGAAATTATAAATTTTTTTTTTCAAATTTTCGTGGCTTCAAGTCAAAACATTGTATAATAATGCCATATTATTACTTTTGTAAAATAAAATGATTTAATAGCGAAAAAAAAATTACTGAAAATTATCATTTTTTCGTGTCTCTGACTACCCCTAACCCCTTAAAATCTATCTCGTTCTTTAACCGACAATTTGTTTAATTTTTACTCTATTCAAATGACTTTTTGACAAAAGTTGCCCAATATAGCTAGCATTCAACCGATGTCATGAAAGTTTTTCTATCTTTCGCGCAGGCGCGGTAAAAACTTTTTTATAAAAATGCTCATATATCATGAGATATTTAAGATATTTGTATTCCGATTGCAGTATAATGTTTTAAAGGTGCTTTTTCAATTCATCTGAAAGTAGGAATAATTTTCGTTTAAAATTCTGTATATTATAAATAAAAAACATACTTTTTTTTTGAGTTTTAAAATAAATGCTTGTATCTCCGTTATTTAACATGCAATCGTCATACAAATTCTTTCACAAATTGTACATGGTCTATGTTAACATATTCTAAAGTTACAGATCATTTCGTGCACTAAACGGTACAGGGTGATCATAAAAATTATTGATTAGGCTCAATTTGTTACTGGCCCCTTAATTGTTGTCTCAAATCAATCTTCACAGAAAAACATAAGGAAGACCCAGTTCTTTAGATACCCAAAGTTTGGGAACATTTTATCAAAAGATAAGTTAAAAAAAAAAAAAAAAAAAAAAAAAAAAACTGATCGTTTGGCAAATCTTGTAAAATTTTTGAGTAGGAGTGTAAATAGACAATTCAATATATACTATACCAGTAATAAAAAAGATGGATAATAAAAAGTGAAAGCTTAATGCGCAGATGTAGCATATTTAATTGGAATTTCAATATTTGATAAAAGAAATAAAACTATGTACTTAAACTAATACAAATATTAATATTTAAACTTTTTGAAAAAATAAAATTTAAAAGAATAATGCACTTTTATATATACACTAGCAGGCAATGCCCGCTTCGCTGTTCCCTATTTTTAAAAGAATCACTATAATTACTGAATTCTCAAAATCGCATTAATTTTTATCACGTGAAGAAAAAAAGAGAAACAAAATCTGATTGGGAAAAATGTCGCACCGGGTTCTCACTGCCTTCGGAAAAAATTCCCAAAATGCTCTAACTCTTATTTCTATTATTTTCCCCCTTCGCCCCCCCTTCCATGTATCCTAATAATTTTACAAATTCGAAAATATCTGCAATCGATTTGTAAGTATCAAAAACCTCTATGCACCAGTTTTGAACGATATATCTCTATTTTTATTTTTGCCCCTCTGCTCCCCCCCTTCCCGCCCCTCCCAATAATTTAAAAAAATCGAAAATATCCGCAATCGAATTGTAGGTATCGGAAACTTCTATGTACCAATTTTGAATGATCTAACTCTATTTTTTTTTGCCCCTCAGCTCCCCCCCCCTAACAACTTTACACTTTCGAAAATATCTCCATTCGACTTGCAGGCCTTTAAAACCTATCTGTACCAATTTTGAACGGCCTAACTGTATTTCTATTTGTTTTTGCCCATAGCCCCCCCTTACCGCTCCACCCCCCTTCCCACCCCACCAAATAATTTTACAACTTCGAAAATATCCGCATAGATTTGTACGTATCGAAAACCTCTATATACCAATTTTGAACGATCTAACTCTATTTTTATTTTTTTGCCCCCACTCTCCCCCCCTTCCCGGCCCTCCTAATAACTTTACACTTTCGAAAATATCCCCATTCGACTTGCAGGCCTCGAAAACCTAACTGTAAAAATTTTGAACGGCCTAACTGCATTTCTATTTGTTTTTGCCCCATAGGCCCCCTTACCGCCCCACCCTCCTTCCCGCCCCTCCTAATAATTTTACAACTTCGAAAATATCCGCAATCGATTTGTAGGTATCGAAAACCTTTATATACCAATTTTGAACGATCTAACTCTATTTTTATATTTGCCCCCCCCCTCTCCCCTCCCCACCCCTCCTAATAACTTTACACAATCGAAAATATCCTCATTCGACTTGCAGGCCTCTAAAACGTATCTGTACCAATTTTGAATGCCCTAACTGTATTTCTATTTGTTTTTGCCCCATAGCCCCCCCCCCCCCTGCTGCGCCACCTGGGGGCTGAATTTCTAAAATTCCAGAAATTGGTTTTTAGATATTTGCATTAGATATATTTTAGAGCAAAAATTTCACGTATATCTATTTTTTTTGTTTGATATATATAGGATTATGCGAAATCACGTTTTGCCCCCCACCCCCGCCGTCCTTGGGGACCGAATTTTGAAAATTCCAGAAACTGGTTTTTAGACATTTGTATTAGCTATATTTTAAAGCAAAAATTTTACGGATATCTTTCTTTTTGTTTGAGATATGAAGGATTCTGTGAAATTACGTCTTGTCCCCCCTTCCCCCCTTGGGGGGCGAATTTTGCAAAATCGCTTCTTAGTGGATGCCTACGTCATTGAACGAACATTGTCACAAAATTTCATGCTTCTAGATCTAGGGGTTTGGTCTGGGCGATGATGAATCACCCCCTTAGTCAGTCAGTCAGTCAGTCAGGAAGAACGATTATATATATATATATAGATTCAACATTTTCAAACATTTCACAGGAAGAAATAAAAAATATTACATGAAGAAATGGACGATTTAATATAACAATTTAATAAATTGTTTCTTTTTTTTTTTTTTTTTTTTTTTTTTTTTTTTTTTTTCATTTAGAGATACAGTAAATAAAAGCAAGAATGAAAAATATTGCGGTACGCATTAATTATTAACACGTTCCAACGGTACGTACTTGTTGTATCGTAGAACTTTCAATATTTTTTGCCTATGTTATCAAACAACGAACAGACGGAAGGGCTAAAAGGCATACAGATAGACTAATTGAATTCATAATCATTCTTAAACATTGTTGGAAAGTGTTAAAAATGCTTGACGCAAAGGAAAGTAAAGCCCTTAGATTTCAATTTCAGCCCTTAATGTATCTGAATATTTTAATGTAGCCCTGTAAATCTGAAGGTTAACCATTTCATATTCTATACAAAACATTATTTTAGCATATAAGCAATAAATGTCAATTTCTTTATTACTTTTTGCAGTAGAAAGTTATTTAAATGTTATATATAATAATGTATGTCTTAAAACGCATCGTACTGGCATTTTGTTTGAGTGTCCCCGTACACAGACCATTTGCACAGGATCTGTTAATGCCATTTTAAATAGGGAACGTTCCATAATGAACTTGAATAATATATATATATATATGGTTGAACTAAATGAACTTGAATAATAATAATATATAATGAACTTGAATCATTAATCATCAATTCCATAATGAACTTGAATCATCAATTCCATAATGAACTTGAATAATAATAATATATATGGTTGAACTAAATTCGGCCTTTCTCCTATAAATACGAGCACTTCCGTAGATTCAGAATCCTTTTTGCACTGATGACGGCACGCTTAATGCTGCCGAAACAGCTGTATGCATTTCCAATGTTTTTCTTTGGCGTTTCTGACGTAGTAGTTTATTCGGGTTTTAATATTCCAACGCCAAGTCTCCTGTTATTATTTAGCCATGGGTTCCCCTCTCTCCCCTATTCTCGCTGATATTTACATACACTATTTCGAAAGCAAGCTTTTTAAGAAAATATCCTTTCCTTTTTGGACCCGTTACGTTGACGACACCTTCACGCTTATCGACATATCTCATCACAATATTGACCATGTCTTAGAAACTTTAAATTCAATTGACAGTAATATCCAGTTTACATATGAAATAGAAAATAATGGCTCCCTTTCATTTCTTGATACCCTTGTCTCTCGCACTGTAAATGGATTTTCAACCACCGTCTATCGAAAAAAGTTTGCTGTCTCCCTTCCTCCCCATGCGCGTTCATGTCACCCACCTAACCAAAAAATGGCTGCGTTCAATACTTTTGTAAACCGTGCCCTTAATATTTGTTCAAATCCTATTTTATTAAAATCTGAAGTTAAATACCTGAAAGCCATTGCAATTGACAGAGGTTATGACCCTTCCATTATAGACAAAGCTATCCAAAAATTACAACTCCCTCGTATTTCGTCTACTAAGTCAGTCTCTTCTAATATCAGCATTGTCTTACCCTATTTTCCTAAATCCAGTCAAACCATAGCTAAAATTCTCAAACAATATGATTTTAAAATAATATTTTCGCCTTTCAATAAACTCACCTTTTCTCAGTTAAAAGATCCAATTGATATGCATAATTCTTGGGGTATTTATAGTACTTCCTGTCAGTGTGGTTTATCATATATTGGCCAAACTAAACGCAGTCTTAAATTTCGTCTTAAAGAACATATGAATTACGTCCGCAAACAAGAAACCAATAAATCGGCTATTTCTAAACATTGCTGGGAGGAAAATCATAATTTTAAATTTAATTCAGCTAAAATAATTTGCAGACCTAAATCCATTCATGAACTCGATTTCTTTGAAGCTTTTCATATTTATAAAAATTTTAAAAACCTTGTAAATTGTGATTTCGCTATTCCCTATTTGTCTGACTGTTGGAAATTTTATATTCAGTCCACATTTTCTTAATTTTTCTACTGTTTACACAGCTAACTTTAATAAATTCCTATTGGCCACTCTCCCCACCTTTCCCGCAATCCTATTGGTTGAACTAAATTCGGCCTTTCTCCTATAAATACGAGAACTTCCACAGATTCAGAATCCTTTTTGCACTGATGACGGCACGCTTAAGGCTGCCGAAACAGGTGTATGCATTTCCAATGTTTTTCTTTGGCGTTTCTGACGTAGTAGTTTATTCGGGTTTTAATATATATATATATATTAATTCTGAAAGTATTTACGATCGCTGGAGGCGGGCAGACGAACAGATAGACAGATGGACATTCGGACAGACAGGTACACTAATTCAAATTAATTCCCACTTAAAAGTTGTTAGAAAAAGTGTTAAAACTCTTAATGTAACAGAAAATGCAATTCAGCAAATTACCATTAATAGCCCTTAATGAAAATGAATATTTTTGTCAGGACCTGTAAATCTTAATGTTAATCATAAAATATTCTATAGAAATCATTTCTTTTTCTTTTCTTTTCTTTTCTTCCTTCCTTTCTTTCTTTATTTCTTCTTCTTTTTTTTTTTTTTTTTTTTTTTTTTGTGTGTGTGTGTGTGCCAATGAATAACATTTTCAATTTCATTAAAATTTGTGCAAAGTAAAGATATTAAAATTTATTTTATAGAAATTTCTCTCATAGAACACAATGTTCTGGAATTCTTTCGGATGTCCCTATACATAAATCAGTTCTGGTATTTATTCCATTTTCTACAGAAAACATCCGATAAGGAATTTGATTAATATATTTCAATTTCATTAAGATTTGTTTGAAGTAAAGTTATGAAAATATGGTTTATAGAAATATCTCTTATAGAAAACAATACTTTGGAATACTTTCGCGTGACCCTGTACGCAAAGTAGTAGCGGTATTCATTTTCTATAGGGAACATCTGACAGTAAACTTGAATAACATATTTGAATTTTATTAAGATTTGTGTAAAGGAAATGCATTAAAATATACATAGTTTATAGAAATACATAGAACAATACTTTTGAACTTGAATAACATATATCATTTTCAAGAAATTCCATAAATATTTACGAGAGTTAGAGTGCGTACACATAGACAGAGAGACCGAAGTCATTGGCACTTTTCAGCCTTGTTGGAAAGTGTTAAAAAAAAAAAAAAAAAGAATAAAACTAATTCTTAAACATAACAACGATTTAACAGAATTTTTCAAAAATTTGCAATGATAGTTTTTAAATTGTATTACTTCGATACATATATTTTCTCTACAGCAGATATTTGCTTAAATTTGAAGGGAAAAAATGTTAAATATAACAACCATCACTTTCAAGCTCTTAAAAATATTCATATTTAATCAGAAAAAATATTTTCAAGAACATTATTAATACTTTCTCTCAATTATTATTAACATTAATAATAATTTCTCGTTAACATAAACATATTGAACAGCTGAAATCAGATGTAAAATGTCTAAGCAAAAATTTTAAACAAAACCTTCTTTTGGCAAAGTAAATGAGACATTAATATTGGAGTGATATAAAAGTAATTGAATAGTGTTTTATGTTTTGCTATAAGTATAATAGAGCTCTAGTTTCAGTTAGAATAGAAATGCACCGAGCAGTGTTTTTCATTTATGCGAAACAATTCTCGGCTTGCAATAATTTTGTGGAACATTTAAATATGATCGGCTTTTATATAAATATAAGATAATTTACTGTTTGGATTTCGTAATTTCGGACCACGAAATAGTTTAATATTATAAATATCAATGTATAAACAAGTCTAGGTTCCAATCAATTATGAGAAAGGGAGATTTATTGACAGAAGCCTAAGAGTGTTTTTTGCATGATTAAACATCCAGTATTTCAAGTGGGCATTCTCTTAACGGAATGTTTCAAAGCACTTTGAAGAGGAACTTAAAAATAACTAAGCTGTCGAATTTCTCAAAATCGGAAAACAGATATGTTAATAATCCAATTATTAATAAGATGAGTTTTGCACCCATTCA
The DNA here is from genome assembly GCA_963930645.1 of Salticus scenicus. NCBI lineage: Eukaryota > Metazoa > Arthropoda > Arachnida > Araneae > Salticidae > Salticus > Salticus scenicus. The sequence continues at coordinate 127,026,467 of OZ005651.1, read as the reverse complement.
GGAGTTAAAGTGAGACTTTTTCATTATGATTTGGTGGACAGTATTGTAAACTGCGTTTTTATTAACAGGATGCAGGAGTCCATGCATTCTTGTAAAGAGGGTTCAAAATCGTGAAGTGAGTTTACTTAAAAATAAATAAATAAATAAAAACAAGCTCAGAACTAAATATTCTCGGGCCCCATTCTGGAGTGATCGAAACGATGAAAGCAGTCGAAAACTTGCACCACTTCATTGTTAGTTTTTGACTGCATTTATCGGTTCAATCACACCTGAATAGTCCCTTTGGAAATAGATATATAAATAAAATTACTATGAGTTCAGGGAAATAAAGTTAAATTTAATTTATGAACATTAAACATTTATATTAATTCAAAACATATCATTTATAGACTAAAATGTACCTTTTACAGATCTTCTGCAATAGAATTTACATTTGTTGAAATGTTAAAATTTACATGTGAAATGTATCCACAAGATCAGGCCATATGTATTTAAACAGAAAAAGCATTAAGTTACAAAAACATTACATTATTTTAAATTTTAAAATGATTAGTACAGCTATGTAACGGAAAAGAAAATGACTAAATTTATATGTAATAATATTTTCTATCTATCTGTGCAATGTAAAAAATACGAGGGTCATTTTTTAAGTAAGAACCGTTTTGCAATGGAGTAAGATAAACTTTATTTATGAACGTAAATTGTATTACAAACTAAAATATGAACATTTTTTCCCTTTTCAACATAGTCACCATTAACATTTAAACATTTGTCAAGTCATGGCACCAGCTTTTGGATACCATCATCAAAGAATTCTGCCGCCTGACCGTTAAACCAGTTAGTAACAGTTTTTTTTTCAAATTGTCATCATTTTCCAAGCGCTTTCCAACAAGAAATTCATTAACTTTTGGAAACAGATGAAAGTCTGATGGTGATAAGTCAGGGCTGTATGCTGGATGATCCAGCAATGAAAATTTTCCATTTGCGTCTTTGTTTTTGCCGCAACGTGAGGCCGAGCATTGTTGTGAAGCAAAACGCCGCCGCTAGAGAGCAGTCCTCGCCGGCGATTTTGAATAGCGCGCCTAAGCTTTAATAACGTTCCACAGTACCTCTCAGCATTTATTGTCATTCCTCTTGACAAAATGTCTAACAGAAGAATGCCTTTCCGGTCCCAAAAAACGGTAGCCATAATTTTTCGTGTTGAAGTTTCTCGTTTGAATTTTCGTGGTCGTGTCGGAGAGTTTGAATGATGCCACTCACTGGATTAACGTTTACTCTCTGGAGTGCAGTACGCAATCCACGTTTCATCACCGGTCACAATGTGACTCAAAAACTTGTCACCATCCTTGTGATAGCGCTCCAAAAAGGACAAAAAATGTGCCATTTTCTTTGTTTTGTGTTCTTCTGTCAACATTTTCGGCACCCATCTCGCACACATTTTTTTGTAGTGATGTTTGTCAGTAACAATGTGATAAATTACTGATCTTGAAACTTGTGGAAATTTCTGATGAAGCTCGTCAATAGTGAAGCGCCTGTTTCGGCGAATTTCTTCATCAACTTTTTGTGTCAAGTCTTCATTCATGACAGTAGGCCGGCCAGATCGTTCTTCATCATGAACATTTGTCCTCCCTTCATTAAAAAGCCTACACCATTTACTCACATTTCCATCATTCATTGCATCTTCACCATAAACTTCAACAAGCTGCCGATGAATTTCAGCAGGACGAATTTTTTTTCCATTTAAAATCCGAATAACTCAGCGAACTTCACAGTCAGCGGGATTACTGACTGACATGGCGACAAACGAAGGTGTTTAACCATACAACCAACACCGGCAGAGACGTGAAACGTAATGGCGGCGTAGTGAGAGACTGGCAAAGAGTGGCTGACCTTGAACTGACGTCACTTAACAGGATGCGTGGACACGATGCGCAATCGGTTCTTACTTTAAAAATGACCCTCGTAGTTATAATTAACTTTTGCGGTAAATAGCATCCTGAAGCTTAAATGGGTTTGCGGAATGTTACCAAATTTGATATATGGACGATTTTTAAGATGCGCGCAAGGATTTAGATTGTTTTTACTTCAAGCAGATAAAAGCAGTTCAAGCCAGGTAAAGCATGAAAAATGGCAATATTAACAAATTAAATTATCCACACGGTATCACTAATTAATCAGTAAATATTGAAATTGCTTATATGTTCGTTTTGAGTCACCTTCTACATCATATTTTTTGTTTTCTCATTCAAAGCACAACATACAAGACATTTTTGAATCAAAACTTTTTTTTTCTTTAAATTACAAACGTATATCATGTATGGACCACATTTTAATGATGGTGACAATCTGTCGCCCGCTGTAGTCGCAGTATGCTGTTTATAGCGAATGTTTCACTCTGTCTTTACCTCGAGCAACACTGTTTTAATCGCGTATCTAATGTGAGTAATTTGAAAGTGAATTTGAGGAGTGTAAAAAAACAAGGTTTTACTTCCTAAAAAGTTATGTGCACAAGCCAAAAATAAATAAATAAATATAAATAGATGTAAATATAAATATAAAAAAAATAAAATAAAGGTGATTAATAACAAATGAAAGAATAAAATAATGGTAGAGGTCACTATGCAAATATTAATCAGAGCTGTCAACCTAATCCGGAGGATTGTTTTGTTAGTACTGTCCCTTTTTCCACACCACTTAATTTTTAAAGTAATTCTCTTCAAATGTATTTACGATGAATTAAGAAGAAAAATACTCTAAACAAAGACTGTTGTGGAAAAAGGGGCGGTACTAACAATCCTCCGGTCTGGGTTGGCAGCTCTGGAAAAGACCCCCCCCCCCTTTCATTTATTTTTTTGTATTAAAAAAAAAAAAAAAAAGATCTAGTTTTCTGTATTCTAAATTTATTGAAACCCTATTATCCTATATTAAAGTATTTAAAAATTAGTAATAAAATATAAGCAATAGTTTCCACCAAAGGGTTAGGTAATATTTATTTAACTACGTCTACCCTTCTTTAATATCAATAATTCGTTTAACTTTCTGCAAATTATCTATAGTGTTCAATCTGCTTAATGGAAAAAATTACTGTAGCAACCAAATTATCCGACATTTCCTAATTTATGAAATTTTGAAATCTGGATTAGTTAATTTAATGAAATTTTTAAACTAAAAAAACATGAGTATTCTACAGGGAAATTTTTTGTTAAATAATTTACTCACGATATAAATACATACAATATTATATATTTTGATTATAGGTTTAAAAATGTCATATTTTCATATTTAAGATAATTTACGTTATAGAATTTCGGGTTGACATTAAACTGCTTTTTTCTTTTATCAAACTAAAAGTATTAACAAACTGGCATTTTGATGTTACTCATCATTTTAGTTTCATTTTTTATGCAATCGGTATAAAATATTAACAATTAGAAACTAAATGTTTTATTTCTTTTTTTGAAAGTATCGTATATATCATTCCTTTTGTAATAAATACATTATTTGCCGGTTAGTAATGCATCATTTAATATTAAATATTAGTTTAGTCTCTATAGATATAACTCTACATCATTTTCTTTCATTTTCTCTAAATAGCTGATTTCTTTTTAATTTAAATAATAATATTTATGGCAATTCTGCATCATAATTTTGCTCATATTCCTTTCACTTTGCCAAAATGTCTGTTTAAGATTTACTTATAAAAAGATTGCCTTTGCATATAGGTACTTAGTTTTAATACGGGGTTCATATACCAATCATTTTTTAAGTAACAGTTTTATTTTTGTTTCTATTGAAATCTTTTAGGTTGCGGGTCTAATACATTTTTGTCGAGACAGCCGGCAGTATTCCTTCAAGTTCGGAATGCGGAACGGAATGGTATTCATTTCACGCAAAATCAGATCGGAATATCTAAATACATCCATACAAGAGATTCTTTCGAGTTTGTTTGGAGATTTGCATATTTTCTGACAAGCAGGATATCTGCATTCAGTATAAGGTTCCGATTTCGAATTTCGAATTACAGGAGAATACGGAAGAAGGAACACTAAAATGTGAAATATATACATAAAAATTTTATAGGTAAAAATAAATAAATAAATAAAAGTAATCTTAGATGAACGATGATAATCGTTAAATTTACATATACAATTTATGTATAAAAAATCAGTTATTTCTATAATATACAAATGAGAATGGCATTCGATATAAAGTTATTTAAAGCACAAAGGTTCTTAGCAACAGGTCATTTTAAAAGTGACTGTTTGTCGTGCTTACCGCAGATTTTTTCATTTAGAGTGAATCACATGTCTTTCACACTTATGAAAGAGGAAATGTTAAGTTAAATAAGAGCTGTTTGAAAAAGAAAAAAAAAATATCTACAAGTGGCATATTCAATATAAATCTGATATTTTACATGTTATAGTACAGTTACCTAAATCGTACCTCTCTCAAAGTGTACTATCTGTGATTTCTAAAGAAGCATTGAGCAGGGAACGCCCTCTCGAATAAATAAGGAAGCTTTCTAGATTTATGCAGAAAAATCAAGTCGCTTTGCAAGTGCATTAGCTTACTATTTAAGTTTATAGTTATTACAAGTCTTATAAATAGTTTATGAGCAACATGTATCAGGATTAATGTATAGTCGGTAACAAAAGTGTCCGAACACTAGCGAAAATTCCTATGTAAAAAAAATTAACTTCATACGGTTTTGTTTAATAAATCCTTATCGAATCATGTTCTTACACTGACTAAGAACAGGATTCGACAAGGATTTATTTAACAAAACCATATGAAGTGTACTTTTTTCGATAGGAATTTTTGCTAGTGTTCGGACAATTTTGTTACCGACTGTATGTACAGGTTACCAATTGCATCATATAATTACCAACCAGCTTATTCTATTGTGATCTTTCTGTTTCTGTACTTGCTAACTGTCAGTTAACGCTTGGAATAACGCTTTGTTTAAAACTTTACGTAGTTACCTTTATCGCACATCGCGTGTGCTCCAAAATAGCATTGGTACGATCTAGGACTTTATTCAATATTCCATTTCTGACATATTTTATTTCATTTTTTTTCTCTTACTTTCAATGTGAGGAACGGAATTACGAACTGCTCCCCAAATATACTGAAAAAACGTCACTAAATATTTTTCTTTCTCTCTAAAATTTCCGAAGTGAGAATCTCTCTCTTTAAAAAAGTGACCCCTATTTTGACACCAATTAAGGTGAGAAAACACTATTATCGCTCTTTAAAATGTGATATTTCTCACTTTTTGTGAAAGAGCAACGTGTAGTCACTCTGTCACAAAGAGTGAGGTCATCATGTATTGCAAGATCAAACTTTTGTAGAGTGAGAAATTACTGGCGCCATCTGTTAATCTGTCTTTTCTTCCTATCACGCAAGGTTTTTTTCTGGGGGAATTCACTCAGAGGCTGTAACGAATTCGAAAGTATTTAGATATAAAACACATCAAAAGAGGCTGTTATTTACAGATTACCTTTTAAATGTGTTTCTTTACATATAAGCTCCCTTTAGATGTTTTTCTCTTGTATACGGCTTGAGGGCCTTAAGGAGGGAGTGGATTCTCTATGCAGCATCTAACAATAATCTACTAACACGCTAACACTTCATCGTCCCTGATACCTCCTCCTCTACATTTCTTTGATGTCTTGATAAAACATCTATTCTTGATCTTTACAAATATCGCCCAGATTTTACAGGAAGTAATGTAAATGGGAGTTGAAAAAATGGAGCTTTAAGCTCAAAAATTCACAATTTTATTGTTAAAACTGTATGTAATGGAAATTTTTCAATTTTTTTTTCCGTAATCAGCATCCAAAAATACACCAGAAAAATACATCACCTTGCAGAAAAAAAAATTCATCGCAGACTAGTGATATTATGCGGTTTTAAAAGGAAAGGCATTATATTTTTTTAATTTACTAGTGATATCACAGTTTGTTTAGATTTGCCACATATTGGAATTTAGACAAGTCCTTCCAGCTCATTTTGAATATTTTGAAGGGTAGGTTAATTTCTTTTTCCTTATCAAGTAGACACCAGAATACAAATCTTTAATGGACTTGGTAGAAATATTGATGTAGGCTATGTACATATGGAGAATTAAGCAAATCGGTTCATAAATAAACTTTTTATGTGAATTTAAAATTTTCAAGTGGCCGGCACTTGGAAACGAAATGGCAGGCCAAGTTGGCACACAAATATATCAAATGCACTTACTAGATAAGTCTACTGTACAAATTGAGTTCCAATTAATTCAGAATCTTGAAAGTCATCGTGTTGAAAACTTAAGTAGCTGCCACTTGTATCAAAATGGCGGAGCAAGTTGCTCAGTGAACTAATTCAGGATATTTGTAAGGTAAGTCCACTGTGGAAATCTGGTTCAAATACATTCAGTATTTCAAAAGTTATCGCGATAACAAAGTCTCAAGTGGCAGCGTTCAAATGCATGCAACTTGGAAACAAAATTGCAGAGAAAATTGCTCACCGAAATCATAGATATTTAAATGATAAATCCATTTTTTAACTTTGGTTTGAATTGATTAAATATTTAAAAAGTTATCGTGATAACAAATTGTCAAGTGGCCGCCACTTGGAAACAATATGATGGAACAAGTTGTCCAGCAAACTCATCTAAGATATTTGAAGAATAAGTTCATTGTCCCACTTTGGTTCGAATCAGTGCAGTATTTCAAGAGTTATTGTCATGAAAAATTTTCATGTGGCAGTCTAAGTGGTTGTAACTTGGAAACAAAATGGCAAAGCAACTTGCCCAGCGAAATCATCCAATATATCTGTATGATAAGTTCACTGTCCAACTGTAGTTCAAAGTAATTCAGTATTTCCGAAATTATCGTGATATCAATTTTTCAAGCAGCACCGTGATTTCAAGTGGCCACCATTTGGAAACAAAATCGCGGAGTGAGATGCCCAGCGAACTTATCTGAGATATTTGAATGATAAATCCACTACTCAAATTTGATACGAATTGATTCAGTATTACAAAAGTTATCATAATGACAAATTTTCAAGTGGCAGCCGCTTGGAAATAAAACTGCGGATCAAGTTACCAAGCCAACTTATCCAAGATAGTCGTTTCAGTTATTTAAAGCATTTTCGAGTCAATTATTTGGTTCTCATTTTGCTTTCTTCATTTTCATTTCATCATTATCTTTTTTTTTTTTTTTTTAACAACACTATAAGTTACACTTTCCAGTCGTTTGATGGTATAAAATTATCCTTGGGGTTTTTTGGTGATAATAAACACTGGCACTATTAATTTGAGTAGCGCTTGTAGTCAGTTGAATGGTATCAGACAGAGTGATCGTGGTATTGCTTATTACAGAAGGAGAACTAAATTATTTAACACAGACAAACAAACTAATTTACAAACTAATTTATTTAACACAGGCATACTTTTTTTTCTGTGCGTATTGGATGGCGTCTTTTAATTTTCTAACTTGATCGTTTTGTAAGGTGGGTGGAAGAATATAGTAATGTAGTTCAAGCTGAGGCCTTCTTCATAAAATTATTCATTTATTCCAGACCAGCTGATTTAATTTCCTCTTGCGATATTTTATTATACAATAATTAACACGTTGAGCGCCCCGCGAATTCTTAATAAAATCCATTAAAATTCCTTAATGATATTATCCTGTAACAAATAAAAATTCAGTACATTTTAAATAAATTTTCAATAATTACTTAAAACAATGTAATATTTTTAATAATTATGTAATATTTTACACTGTCAACCACCGATGGTTGACGCGGCTTTATATCATATTTCACACTGTCAGTCACCGATGGCTGACTTGGTGCTCAACGTGTTAAGTGAAATTTTAAAAATCACGTAAATATTAAGCTGAACTTGTATATTTATTATTTATACTCTCTTTCGTAATCACTTTTTATTTCAATGTTAATTTTTTTTTTTCTTTTTAGTTTCAAGAAATTATTGAGACAATGTGCGGATTTCTGCTGTGGATCCGTCGAAGAGGAATTTCCAGACATTATGATGGCTAATATGGCTACAACAACAGTTTAAATGGAAGTTATGAAAATCAATGAGCTTAAAAAGGTAAGATACATATAAAATTAGGATAACACTTCATATGCTAAATATACTTAAATTTTCCTACACATAAAATAAAGCACAGTCTAACGTTAATAATACATTGCATGCATTTATTATTTTCAATAAAAATTCATTTTTTCTTTATGCAGCTTCAAAAAAATATGAAAATTTTACGGAGCATTTAGATACAATAACAACATGCTTCTTATTAAAAAATCGTGCATAACATTTGAAATGAGAAATTTCTTACATATAAGAGTATATTACCTGTAACTTTTAAAATACATTTAAACTGTATAAACTCTTATATAAAATCACATCTCATATAGAGACATCCAGAAACACGTGTCATTGTAGAGAACCACAAACTTCATGCCCTGCTTATCAGGGCATCGTCAGGACAATCTCAAGCCATTTTTTAGTTACACGTGCAGTAACAGTTGAATAATATATACAAATGAAAACATATTAAAGTTACAGTTAATATAGATGAAATAGTCTGAAAATGTAAATTCTGAATTTTAGCTGAGCTTCATTGGGTCGCCATGAAGACACTTATTGTGCAATGGTTGAGGCTTTCCTGGGCTTAAATCTAGTTGAGCTTTACTGTGTTTACAGCAACTTACAGTCTGTAGTAAAGGAACTTGTATTTATTTGGATGTTTACAGGAAATATGGAGAAATTTTGAAACTGCAACGGTTGAGACACTTTTATGGAGAATTCATTGGGTACAGTTGCAGAGGAAAACTGGCAATAACAGTGCAGATGACAGATGACAAAGAGCCAGATTGGAGTTAAAAAACTGAAGTTGGTTGATGTTTTAGGTGACCTGGAGCTAGCTACCTGGAGATCTTGACTTTAGAAGTTTTTGGACCATTTGCATTAAAAATAGAAGAGGCTGGACCAGCATTAAGAGGCAATCCAGGGCAGATTAAAAAACTTTCGCTGTTAACATTTATTGAGACAACCATTCTATTGAAAAGAAAATTAAATTAAATATGTGGTTGTATTAGAAAATGCCATATTTTTGGATGGAGGGTAGCATCTTTAGGTATTAATTAAGTTATATTTAATTATATTTATAACTTCGGAGACTATGAATTCCGAAATGACTGGTGGAGAGGAGATAATTTCTGCTCCCAAAGAGCAGAAATTATCCCAAAGAGGTGAAGCTGATCCCAAAGAGATGAAGCTGAGTTTTCATAAATAAAGTTGACTAAGGCCGAACTCTTTCCTTCCTTGACATTGCGAATATGTTCTTGAATTCTTTTGTTTAAATTTCTTTTGGTTTGACCGATATAGAAAAAACATCATTATTTAGTTTTATTGGTATTTTATAAACTCCACCAGTGGGTCTAGTTAAATCCCGATCATTTAAACTTAAATGTTTAATAGTTAAAGAAGAACTGAAAGGAATAAGTATATTGAATTTACGAAAAATATAATGTTTAAAATCAATAAATGCGTTACAGAAAGGAAGATTATTACTAAATTTAATTTTAGGGGTTAATGTAGAAGTACTTATTGTAGAATAATTAAGGTTATTTTTAATTTTATTGATAATTTTGATTATATTAGTTTTTTTGTAACCTGCATCAATGCCGGTTTGTAGAATTTTGTTTAGTTGTCTATTTTCGCTAAACTGGAACGAAGTGTATTTAAGAGCCCCAGCAATGTAAGAGTTGAAAAACGAAAATTTATAATTAGTTGGATGAGCGGAAGAAGCAGGAATAGGGAGGGGGACAAAAGAATTTTTATAATATACATCATAATATACATCTAAGAACATGATTCGATAAGGATTTATTTAACAAAACCGTATGAAGTGTACTTTTTTACATAGGAATTTTTGCTAGTGTTCGGACACTTTTGTTGCCGACTGTAAATAGGTTAGGATGGGGTAAATTGGTGGTGGGGTAAATCGGAGTTAAAAAGAAAAATAAATGTGTAACCTTTTTCATAATTTATTAAATATAAATTTTAACAATGCCAAAATGTTGCTTATGCATTTCTTGATAATAAAAAAATACTTATGTTTAAATACTTATTACATACCAAAAAGAGAAACAAAGAAAAAATTGTATCCTTTTTGTTTTATTTTTATTTTTAACCGTATTTTCTGTAGCCTTTTTTTCCCTTTCTTTCTTTCTTCTTCTTCTTCTTTTTTTTTTTTTTTTTTTTTTTTTTTTTTTTTAATGGAAGTATGTTTTCTGTAAATGTTTTAATTGCTGTTTGAGCATTACCTTACCACACATTTTAAACATCAATTTGAGTAGGGTTTAAACCCATATCTCCAAAATATCCCACCTGGGGTAAATGAGAGGTAACCTTTATTTAAAAAATTTCTTTGCGGTAAAACGTTTTTTTTTAATTTGCAAAACCATTGCAGCGTGATACATTAATGAACTCTCCTTTTGCAGCAATTTTTACAATGGAAAAAGTGTTGATAGTATGAGCATAATAAAAAAAAATAAAATAAAAATAAAAATCCACTGATTTACCCCATCCTACCCTAATGAATCTGTATTGAGTAAAAAGAGAAGAAGCCCGAAATGGTGGGTAGACGAGCGTGGAATATTCTCCTGTAGCTTCCAATTTTCGCACTAGTATTCAATGAACAGAACTCATCTTATTGTTTTTCAAAACGTGCATTTATTTTCCTTCATATTTTTAAATGACAATTTTGTGTAGCGTAAAAGTGTAATTTTTAATTTAAAATCATTTAAACTATCGATATGTCGTGTGTAAATGAATAGGTAAATCTACTTAAAAAAAAAAAAAAAAAAAAGTTTATACATATATGCTTATCTTTCTTTTAGCATATTTTATAAACTAAAAACAAACTTTTCCTTGCTTAAGTATTTTCATTAGTTGTAAAAAATATTATAATAATTTTATAGGTAATAGATGAAGTCTTGATATCGTTTACTGTCTTACGTAACACACACAAATACGAGTTTTTAAGATTCATAATTCCCATAATTTATGATTAAAAAACAAAGAAAGTAACATACACTTTTCTGAGTAAGATTATTATTTACGTATATATAAAACTAAAACGCTTCCGGTCATAGATGTAAATGATAAGATGCTCTTTATTCTCAGGATTTCCTTGGCTTACAAGGAGAGGTCACAACATGGAAAATTCAGATCAGGACGAAATTGCGCAGGATTGTAGTATACTATAAGGGTAACAACATATTAAAGCAGTAGGACCCACTATCCACAAAATTTCGAGGAAAAAAAACATTTAAAGTTTCAGTAATCTTTAAATACAAGTTATTTCGCAAGTGAGTAAGTGCCTCAGTGGTGTGATCCTAAAGCGCGAGTCTCCCACTCACTTGACTTGGGTTCGAGGCTACCTACGGGACTAATCTTTTTTTTTTTTTTTTCCTTTAACTTTTTATGTAATCTTAACTTTTTATTTATTTTACAATTCAATTCAAAATTTGAAAATCTTAATAAAAAATTTTTTAATTTTCTTGAGTATAAAATAACTTTTTCTATTTTTAATATTTATAACTTAAAAATACAATAAATTTATATAACTTAAAAAATAAATTTTAGTTTTATTTTAACTGTAAAATAAGGTAAAACTAAAGAAACTGTTTTTAATTATTTATCTAAATATATATATAGATACTACTGGCCATTAAAATTGTTACACCAAGAAGGAATAATAATAACGGAATGAAATTTGTTGGACACATACACTATAGTAGGAAGAACAAATGATTAAAATTTCAGGAAATTTGGAGTAATGTGTACTGAGAAAACAGTACATAAATCAGCGACCTCTGTGAGCAATATCAGCACTTATCTGCTTAGGCATTGAATCGAACAGCGATTGGATGACATGTACGGGTAGAGCACTTCATGAAGTTTTAACACGATGTCATAATTCATCGATCGAAGTTACTGGTGAATGGTGGGGGGCCAGTCGCTTTTCAATGATTAAACAGTCATTTTCATTAATGCGAGATCAGGAGAACGCGCTGGCCAAAGCAACAGTCGAACACATTCGGCATCAATGAAGTTCCAGACAATATGGACAACTTGGGGTCGTGCATTGTCCTGCGTAAATGTTGCGCTTCGGAGGTCTTGAACATAGGGCAGAGCGATGGGCCTTAACTCGTCAGAAATGTAATGGCTGTTATTCAGAGTGGCTGGAATGAAAACAAGAGGTGACCGGGACGTGTATCCAATGGTACCACATACCATCAATCCAGGTGGTGACTCAGTATGCGGCTACCAAAATTCTGATTACCCTCAAAACTGCATCACTGATATGGGCGCCATTAATGTGTGATCAACGATGAACCTGGACGCAGGAATGGCGTGAAGTCACTTTCCAGGCAAATCACAACCCTATTTACAGCATCAAGATTGCCTTATCCGTATTTAACGGCATTATGAATAATGCACATTGCCAGCTGGGATTCGACATCATCATACTGTCCATCACTCGCAATGATGTTATGGGTTCCCATTGGATACACGTCTCGATTACTTCATGTTCGTATTCATGGAACTCTGAACAGCGGCCATTAAATTTCTGATGAGTTAAGACCCGCCCTTCTGTTCTGTATTCGAGGCCTCCGTAGCGCAAGATAATGCACGACCGCAAGTTGTTTGTATTGTCCGGACCTTCTTTGATACAGAATGTGTTCGACTATTTGTCTGGCCAGCGCAATCTCCTGATCTCGCACCAATGAAAATGACTGTTTAGACGTTGAAAAGCGACTGGCCCCTCACCACTCACCAGTAACTTCAATCGATGAATTGTGGCATCGTGTTAAAACTTCATGAAGTGCTCTACCGGTACATGTCATCCGATCGCTGTTCGATTCAATGCCTAGGCAGATAAGTGCTGTTATTGCTCACAGAGGTCGCTGCTTTATGTACTGTTTTCTCTGTACATTTTACTCCAAATTTCTTGAAATTTTAATCAATTATTCTTCCTACTATAATGTATGTGTCCAATAAATTTCATTCCGTTATTATTATTCCTTCTTGGTGTAGATATTTTAATGGCCAGTAGTGTATATATATATATATTTAATTTTAGGTATATTTAATTTTATTTTTTAAATTACAAAAAAAAAAAAAAAAAAAAAAAAAAAAAAATACAGAGAAATGGTGATTTTAATTGCATATATAATTACTATCCAAATTAAATAATTACTTTTCCAATCAATACAGTTTGTTGAAAAATTATAGTATTGTATTACGATGCTATTAAATTATTACAGGTAAAGAAATGTTATCTTTAAATGTAGATTTTAAATGTTAATGAACATCGTTTCTTTTTCGATAACGACTTCCTTTTTTTTTTTTTTTTTTTTTTATCCTTCTGTGCGTGTGCACAATATAAAATTTCACCTGCCCTTTATTATTAACAAGCTAGAAGTGTTTACGTAATTTATACACATTCAAACCAAATCAGGAAGCTCAAACCAAGATACACCTGCTAACTATTTAACATTTTGTTTACAGCTTGCTTATTTTTTAATTATTTAAATATTTGTCTGTTTTTTTTTATGTTTCTTATTTAGGGTTTTGTAAAACTAAACTTTATTTTTTAAGTTATAGAAATTTATTGTATTTTTAAGTTATAAATATTAAAAATAGAAAAAGTTATTTTATACTCAAGAAAATTAAATAATTTTTTATTAAAAATTTCAAATTTTGAATTGAATTGTAAAATAAAGTAAAATAAATAAAAAGTTAAAGGGGGAAAAAAAAAATAATAGTCCCGTTGGCAGCCTCGAACCCAAGTCATCCGGGTGGGAGACTCGCGCTTTAAGATCACACCACAGAGGCGCTTACTCGCTTGCGAAATATCTTGTATTTAAAGATTACTGAAACTTTAAATGCTTTTTTCTCGAAATTTTGTGGATAGTGGGTCCTACTGCTTTAATATGTTGTTACCCTCATAGTATACTACAATCTTGCGCAATTTCGTCCCGATCTGAATTTTCCATGTCGTGACCTCTCCTTGTTGGTCGGGAAGATTTAGTTCAGTCAAGTACATATAAATCGTCTGTCTCTAACTTTCCCACATTACAACATTCCCCAAACAGATATTTCTGTATAAAAAATTCTAACATTCTTAAAACATTTTAAGTATCAGAAAATACAATTAAAAGATTTACTGCTATTTCTCTGCGTATAAATATATTTCTCTTTTTTATTGCTAGAGCACAGTTGATTACACAAGACATTTGAACACAATTCTTACTTAAGCTAACTATTTACCGTTTTCATCATCTATGTCTGCTTTCCTATATTACATTATTCATATGACTCCCATTATATATAATACTTTTTAATGTATAACTCAAATTGTAAACCTCAATATATAACAATTGAGGAGAATATTGAAATTTCATTTATGATATATTAAGAATTAAAGAGTATTTTGGTAAATTAAAATTCCTATTTTTGTAAACCCATAACCATATCTTAAATATATGAAAATTGCAAAGGTAACATATTTTTATTTAGCTCAAGAACTAGTATGTTCATTCAAATATAAAAACGAAAAAAGCACGAAATAATGAGCACAATTTTTTTTAGGAAGTATTGAAAAAATATATAAAGGCAATTTAGTAGTCAAAACTTTAAAAAATTGTATTTTTAAACTTTTCCGCCAAATAATCTGGGGGTGTTGGTGCCAGAATTAAGGCCGATTGATTATGCCGTCCGTGAAGGTTTTTTTAAGGAGCCCTAGTCTGAATTTTCGTGAGTTTAGAAGAAAACCACGGAAAATTTTAAACCCCTAGGCCAATGAGAGCTACGTGGGTTTGAACCAAGCATTTCCCATCTACCAGCTTTTAAAAACACAAGAGCTCTCGGCTGCTGATGGTTTACAGAATAATTTGCAATTTAACCGTAGATATAATATATATATATATACAGTCGGTAACAAAAGTCTCCGAACACTAGCAAAAATTCCTATATAAAAAAAGTACACTTAATACAGTTTTGTTAAATAAATCCTTGTCCAATCCTGTTCTTATTCAGTCTAAAAACAGGATTCGACAAGGATTTAATTAACAAAACTGTATTAAGTGTACTTTTTTTATGTAAGAATTTTTGCTAGTGTTCGGAGACTTTTGTTACCGACTGTATATAATACACACACACACACACTAAGCGACAAAAAAAAAAAAAAAAAAAAAAAAAAAAAGCCGCATTTGGATATTTTCTTTTCCCTTTTTGCAACCGCCAACTTTATCATTTAAAAAGTAAATTTTTGAACAGATTTTATTACGTCGCCCTCCACGTACACTTTAGGATTGAGCCCAGTGTTAAAAATAAAATGCAACTGTCTTGAAAATTATAATTTTAGAAAGTATTTCAAATATGGCAAGTATAAGGCATTTAACGATGCCACAAAAAGTATTAATTTTAGAATGATAGTCAAAAAATATTTTAACACGTGAGATGTCAAATTAATTAAATGTTAACGAAATATTCCTGAGATGATTTTTAGGAACATATAATTTTTTTTTTTTTTTTTGCTGTTTAAACGGAAAATGTGCCTTCAGGTGGCCATGTTGCCCATCCAAGCGAGAAGATGGCAAGTTAAGAAACAAAACTTTAAAAAATCGATTTGTATATGCTCATAACTTAGAAAAGATTAAAAAAAAGTGCATAGCAAAATAATTTCTTTAAAAACAGTGCGGGAACAACAGTTAATTATTAGGCCGAACTGGTTTTCTCTGATGAGTCAAGTTTATTTTATTTCGGGCTGACAAAAAAAAAAAAAAAAAAAAAAACTTGTAAGATGATAAAACTGTGACCGAATTATTGAAAATTGCTTTAATAAATCAGTGACTCATTCTCCGTACATTATGGTACGGAGGTGCATAAATTTTCAATGAGTCGGGCAAATTTTTCTGCTCAAGGGATCAATTAACTCGAAATGAAACGCGGCCATTATAAAAACGGCGCCTGACCGACTATTTTGAAGGTATCTCAGACTTCCCTGCAAATAGAATTTGAAGATGACATTGCACCACACTAAAGGGCGTCTGTGGTGCGTTTATTCGATTCAAATTGTTAAAACTACGTATCCTATCCCATATGCACCTATAATTTTGTAAGCAATCATATCTTTTTTAACTTTAAGTTAAATCACACAAAAAATAGCGTAGAATTTCTTTTTCATCAGACTTGGAAATAGCCCTAATCTCAATCCGCTAGAAAATGTTTAGTCGATAAAAAAGCGCGGAAAAGGGGTGAGGATTTAAAAATTGTAGCCTACAACTCTGCACGGACTAGAAAAAATTATTTATGATATTTGGCACAGAGAAATTTTTGATATTTATATTAAAACACTGCATAATACAATGTCATTGCGCATTAAAGCAGTAATTCCATATAAAGGTGGAATAACTCAATGCAGAATACATATTTTTATTAAAAAATTGCTGCTTAGATCTAACAAATAAATAGTTTTGCAGTACAAAGTATATCTTTATTATATTACGTTTAAAAAGAATGTTTTACGTAGATTTTTAATAATTACTTCGTAGAGTGTAATAAAATGAATTATTAAATCAAAAATGTACATAGGTATCATTTCATCTCTTTGATATTATGCAAACATGACAGTTTTATTTGATTCAACCATTAATTTTGAAGTTCTTACAAATGCAAAAGGTATAAGTCAATTTTTCTGCAGTCAATTTTTCTGCTTTTTTTTTTTTTTTTTTTTTTTTTTTTTTTTTTGCGCTTAGTGTATATATATTCTGTAAATCAGGTTTCCTTTAAAAGCTTCAACGATAGTCTGTTTGTGTATGTATGTATGAATAGAGTTTTAAAATTAAAATGCACCCATGGCACTTAAAAAATTGACATTTTTAATAATTAACTGGACTGATTTGCAGCTCACTTTATTTGAAATGTATCTATTTTCACTACGACAATATCCATCTCTACACTGTGGTATATTCTGTAACATCCGCAAATATTATTTTAAGAAAACAACCAAAATTTATTTATGCTGAAAACATAATTACATTAGGTTATACTATTACTGACATTCATAAGTGTAATACCATGCATTGTGGCAAATAATATATCTCTGTTAATTATTTTTTCAACGTAAAATTAGCACCAACGCTATCACATTATTTTGACCAAAAGTTTAAGAATTAGAATTTTAAATGTTTTGACTACTAAATTATTTATATATATATTTTCAGTACTTACGTTTTTAATACAAGTTCTTTAGATTAACAATCTTTGTTAAGATTATAAGAATTACATATGGTGATTATAAGAATAATAAGAATAAATATGTAATAATGAGTTCTTGATTCTCATACAGAAAATGCTAATTTGAGACTCTTCAGAAGTTTCAGTCGCGATTAAAACAAAATCTTAATATAATTATTCAAAGAATGCTGGTTTGCATAGCTTTCCTTTATTTCATTCTAATATGTTATAATATGTTAATTAACTCAGAAAAATTAAACAGATAAAGTTGTATGGTTGATTGCTGCTGTCTTTACATGTATATGCATATGTTATATATATATATATATATATATATATATATATATATATATATATATATATATATATATCTAAAATTGTATTCATGCAAATACCACAATTCATATTAAATTGTTAGATTGTCTCTTTTTATCATTTAGTATTTAGTTAGCACCTACAACTGAATCAGTTTTGCTTGAAGGATGATAATATATATATATATATTTTCATTCAACTACAATAAATAAATAAATAAATAAATAAGTAGAAAAGAACAGAAAGAAAGAAAAGAAAAGAAAAGAAATAAATGTGCGAATAAGTCCTCACTTACATAATAGTGAGTAAGAGAAAACAAAAACTTTGGGAATTAGAGGAAATATGGTTTATTTGTAAAACATTTCTTATCCACAAATTTTACTCTAAAAAATTTCAGAAATTTTTTAATTACTATTAATGAAAAAAAAAAAAATAAGAATGACTTTCTATGCATATATATATATATAGGCGTAAATTCAATTATAATGTGCGGTCTTACTTATTTTAAGGAGGCTACATAACTTAAAATGTGCAGCCTATTCAGGCGAGGCTAATGAGATTTATTTTGAAAGGGAAATTAATAAACAAATAAAAAGAAACGAGTGATGTAAAGAAAACAAAACTGTTTATGCAGCAACCGGCACATTGCTATTCTTAAAGCTAGACTGAAAATTTATTGACCTTTCTTAAAACTAACCTGCCTAAACCAGAATTCGGGATGGCGCGTGAAGCAGTCGAGGCTTAGAGTTCCAACAGAAAACTGAGAGTGTTATTCCTTTACATTTTAGTTCGACGAAGTGAAAGTTATTATTTGATTTTCTGAATTTCTAGTGTCTTTATGAAAGGTAATATAAATGAGTTTTTATCTATAAAAGCTAATATAATAATTAGATAAATGCGTGCATTGTTAGTATTTTACGATGAATCGATTACTTCAGAGAAGTAATATGTATTTATAGTTTAAGTATAAAATTACAAATATTTTATAGGCAAGTAATTTGATGCCAATTTGTAGTTAGTAGCAATCCATTTTATGATGAAATTTAGAATTAACTTAATATTTATTTATTTATTATTTATTCCATAATGCTTGCGTTTAATTTTTTTATTTTTATTTTTTTTTTCGTATTTTCACGCATAAAATATTGTTTTGTATAGAATATGATATGATTAACTTTCAGATTTACAGGGCTACAGTAAAATATTCAGAGAAATTAAACGCTGTAATTATAATCTAACGGCTGCATTTTCTTTTGCGTTAAGCCTTTTTAACACTTTCCAAAATACCCGAGAGTAATTTTAAAACCAATTAGTCTATCTGTATGTTTTTCAGTCTTCTGTCTATTGTGTGATAACGTAGGCAATAAATATTAAAAGTTATTCGATACAACAATTGCGTACAGTTGGAAAGTGTTACTAATCAATGCGTACTGCATTATTTTTCTTTCTTGTTTGATTCAATTACAATACTTATATTTCAAAATGATTATAAATGTATAAAAAGTATCTTATATTAAATTCCAAAGCTAGAAAAGCAAATAAATAAATAAAATTACTATTGATAATCTTTGAGCTGTGGGAAAAAAGTTTCCTTCTCATAACATACTTGCATACTACACTATAAATCATGCTATTCCATTATGCGTTCCTTAATGCGAAATAAATAAGTTAAAAAGTTTTAAAATGCTTGCAATTTATAGGATAAATTCATCGCTCATTCATAGAGTAAAATATACGATACAAACAATCAATTTCAAAACTTTGTTATCAGAAAATGCATGTAGAATTTAAACAAAATCTGGAAAAGAATTTTTATCTAAATTTGTTTACAAAATATAAGGTTCTTTTTTTTTTCGTCAATAGAAAATTGTAAATAAATAAGCATTAATTTTAAACCATAATGTACTAAAGTAAGGAATTCAAATAATTTATATCTTTCCGGTTTCCTTCGGAAATTGTTTAGGTTAATCGGTTATTATCGATTCAAAATATGATGAATTTCTTTTATGACGTTTAAAACCTCAAAAAGATTATTTTAACGATACACTATTTTCTATAAGCAAATCAAGAGATAAAAATGAACTGCCTAACTAATGTTAGAACTTGCTGGTTTTAAATAAAATTTATCATCCTCTATTCAAAAAACAGATAATGTAATAAATAATTCATAATTTATCATTTTCAAGACTACAGATGAATGACATATTTTTTAAATATTCATACATAAACTTTTATCCATTTAGGAAATTATTTTTCAATATAAGTTTAAAATTTCTGTATTTATTTGAAAATAATGTAATTAGATATAGAAAAAAAATTATTTAGAAGAAAAAAATTTCAATATTTTAATTTATTTTAAAAATGGTGTAATGCTATTACATGTTATCTTTTTTATCTTTACTATTTTACTAATAATAGTTAAAATAATTTAATAATTTTTAACAATAATATTTTTTAGTATTTTTATATTGATTAATATACAAGTCATTTTCTTTTTCGCATTATATGGAGAATAGAAGATTATTTTAGTTAGAAATCTTTTCAAATCTCACAAATTTATATTTCATCAACTTTTCTAAAAACTTTGTTTATAGTTTAGAAGTAAATCTTTTGAAAAATAAAATATCTTGTTAGAAAATATCATATTTCTTAAACGATTTATATATTGCTGTTTTTTTTTTTTTTTTTTTTTTTTTTTTAAACAGCATGTACCCATTTAAGTCCCACCATTTTGCTGATACAACAGGACTGCATACACAGAGGACTGAAAAAACCTTGAAATACAATTACTTAAACATTGATTTCAAACATATACATTAAATTTCACATTTGCTTTAACAAGCACAGAATTTTATAAAATCAATTAAAAATTCCATGAAATTCAATAAAAAAAAAAAAAAAAAAAAAAAAAGCCTTTCGATCTTTTAAAAAGTCAAGTGAGTGAAATATGCCCCATACCCAGAAAAATTTATTTTAACAATTTCAGCTCAGTGTAATAAAAAGATTCAGAAAATTGAAAAGAGAAAATAGTTGACTTGAAATTTTTTTTCAATGTCTCGACAAAAATTCTCAGTGTACAAAAGTATACCTCTAGATCGTGTTTTTAGAAGATATACATAAGGTAGATAAGCCAAAGGTGACCAGTGTTCCTATGGTAGCCGACTTAGCTAAAATAGATTTAGTCTAATTTTTAATCTTAAAATGGCGCTACTGCATTGTAAATCATGTATCTCCAGGTTATATGTGAATGAATTTGAAGAGATTACTTTGATCGACCGCCATTTTATCCAGTGATTTCACTTTAGAGGGGTAGTCGTTCTAATTCCCAGATAAGAAGATATTTTAATTTACGTGCGCTTAAATTCTTATAACCTTAAGTTATTATATGTTTTCTGAAAGCTTATTTAGTTGTTTTTGACGACATTGACTTCATTTTTAGTAAATGTATCAGATTAACAGTTTAATGCCGTGGAAATGGCGATGACATGCATGTTATCAATGTGGCCCGGTCAACCAAGCTGAGTTTGCTGTGCAAGAAAGTCAAAATAATCAACATGTGAACGTGTAATCAATGCTTATGATATATGTATAAAGAGTGTCAGGAACTTACAAAAACAAAGACAAAAAATAATAATAACAATAAAAAAGTTGAACATTTTATCTGCACTATCTACGTATTATTTGACAAATGTTTTTCTTTTTTTCTCCTTGTAATTAAATACTTCTGCAAGTAAAAGTAGTTTGCAGTGTTTTTTTTTTCCCTTCCTTCACATTTTAAAAATGTTTCCAATATACGGACCACCTTTGGAACACTATGCGCCATAGGTGGCCCACAAGCTAAAGTTTGGAAATTGTGCTATGAGAATAACTAAATTACATTTTACAAGGAAAGTTATATTTTATATGTGTAAGAGATAAGTGTAACATTTTGCAAAAAAAAAAAAAAAATCCAGTTACATACAACTAACCAGAAAATTATAAAAAAAATTCTCAAAGCTTAATTGTGGCCACCTTTGACTCACCTACCTTAAATTATCAGAGAAAACAATGATAATGTAAGTAAATAAGCTCATTTATATTTTTACTTTTTATTAATTATTTAATAACTTTGCTTTTGCATTTGTGTAAAATTTTTTATGTTAAAAGGTTGAAATTTTTTATACATGATATTTGTAAAATTTTTCTTATTTTTATAACTGCAAGACGCACATAAAAACACATGAATCTCGAAAAAATCTTTATATAGCAACACTATTATAAAAATGAAGAAAAACTAACATACTAGAAACATAGTCGAGTTCAGGTCTAACTACCTTGTTGTTATAGAATTAAATATCATTTTAGGATAAAATTATGCTTGCCGTTTGAATGACTCAAGCGGGAAGCGTGCACTTTACAAATAAAGCGCTAATCTCGCTATGGTGTTAAATTATTAAACACATATTTCGCGAAGGTGCTAAATTATTATTATTGGTATTATTTTTTATAAAAAATAAAATTTTTTGATCTAGCAGTTTATTAGTCTATGCGATTTCTAAAACAATACGAGTTACTCGTGTTTGAATACTATGAAAGAAAATCAAGAAATGTTAGGGAAAAAAAAAATACATTTGAAGCAGATATATATAATTGAAGGAGGGTATCTGAATACATTTATGAAAATATTCGGAGAATATTATGGATTTCGTTGTATGCAGAGATTTCCCATGACGGATAATTTATATAAGATAGGTGAGCCAAAGGTAGCCATAGTTAAGCTTTGAGAATTTTTTCTAAATTTCTGGTTAGGGGTATGAAGTTGGACATTTTTTTTTTTTTTTTTTGTAAAATGCTACCATTTACTTTTACACATATCAAATATAACTTTCTTTGTAAAATGTAATTTAGTTATTCTAATAACACAAACTCACAATTCTTATAACACTCAATAAATCTCTAAAGGTGGGCTACCATAGAATACCGGCCATCTGTGACTTACTTACCTTAGCTTAAAAATTAATTAAGCTAATTTATGACATATTAAAAAAAAAGTTTTCAAATAATTCCTTTAATCTCAGAAATTGAGACTAGGGAAGTGCCATGTATAATTTAAAGAACGATGCCTTAAATTCAGAAAATGGAAAATAATAATAATAATAATAAGTAGTAAAAAGTTTTTGCTAGCCAAAATAAAATCATTGCGAGACATGAGTAGAAAAATTTTTTTACTAATTAATTTTATTATTTCTAACTTCGAAATGCAAGCATTGTGTTTTAATAAATAAACGGTACTTAATCAATATGTTTCGCTTAGATTTTATTAGTACTGAAAGAAATGTTTGAAAAATTTTCACAAAATTTCATATGATTAATACACCAAAAATGTAGTGCCACAAGAAAGTATATTCAAAAATTACACAAGAATGAAAACTTGATGATTGTATATTTAATGATAAAATTTGGTACAGGATATAATTGTATATTGGATACACCGCTTTTGTCAAATTATCGACATGTCAGCCCATCAATAAGAAATAGCCTGTTTTCTAAATTTTGTGTACGTAACAAAAGCGTCTAATTTACGCTGGCTAAATTAAAAAGAAAACGCGCATACACATAAAATTCTATCTAAACTTTATTTATTATGTCAAACATAACAAAAAGTGCTAGAAATAGGGTGTTTTTACATTTATATTTTATTGAATATTTAAACGACAGTCTTTGTTAAATAATGTTATTTTGCGATGATTTTTGCGCCATGAAAAAATATTATAAATTGTTTACAAAAAAAAAAAAAAAAAAAAAAAAATCCATATGAGAATAATATTAATTTACTTTAATTGTGGGTTATTAGAGAAAACATACTAGTAATTTCTCTTTGCTTATGAAGAAAAAAAAAACTTCCTATATGTATATAGAATAATTAAAAATTTAATACTTTTTTGGTAAGATATATCATAAATTGTAAGAGGTTTTTTTTTTTTTTGTTTTTTTTTCTTTTAGTTTTTTTTTAAAGAAATATTTCAAGAAAAAAAAAAATATATATATAATAATTTAATTTGTTATGTATAACATTAAGAAATTATTTTAAATGAAATGTTATTTCATGATTTCTTGCTCCCGCAAAATAAAACATTCTGCTGTATGATTTATCGTGATCGAATAGTTACTACACAAGCGTAAATATTACTTACAATATTTTGTCGTAGATAAAATTTATAATAATTATTTTTTATATATATGAACGTAGATTCCAGCTTTACAAAATGCATTTTAATATAAAATGTATTAAACATTTTATCTTAAAACGTTGAAACATAAAACTAAACTCCAGTTAATAAACATGGTTAAAAAAAGAATTGCTTCTTTTACTTATCGTGGTTATTACTTAATCTGGACAGAAGTAAAAGGAATAAACCAAAGAAGTAATTTTTTTCTCTTGGCCATGTCTTACTCTATTTGAAGGTTCGCCATTTTCCTTACAACCATTCTTAATCACAGCTATTACGGAACTACCTCATCACCAATCTCTCTGAGTTCGTTTGTATGAGGACATCTGTAATTTGGGAGATACTGAAGTAGAGCGGCAATTCTTCGAAAAATGTCTATTCAATTATCCGCCTCTCAGTAAAGAGATTTTTCGAAAAGAAATAAATGTGATACTCGATTTAGCTGATTTTTTTTTTTTTTTTTTTTTTTTTTTTTTTAATGAATTATATTAAAAAACATATTAAAATATTGAAATAAATATGCAGATTCCATTATTAGTGACCTGTAAAAATATTATACTTTTTCGTTTTTGCTTTTCGAGGGTAATAATATCAGTTCATAATAATATATATTTATTAGAAATTATTGATAAGCAATTCTTTTCGTAATGGATTACAGCTTAGTGATTGGGATTAAGAAAGTTTTTAGCAGAAACACAATTTTTTTTCTTAATGTGTGTTGTTATATAAAATTATTCCTTATTTTTTATTAACATTTTAATTGATATTTTATTTCTATTTTTTTTTTTTTTTTCATTATTAGAAATTTTCATTTAGTATGTATATATTTATAAAAGTTTATTCAGCATTAGAAATGAATTAAAAATGTAATTTGTACCATTGATTCGTGAACATAAGAACATATTGGTTAGCAAGTATCATCAGTAGTCGGCTGTCGAGAAGTTATTTTAACCCTTAATGTGGTCAACAAAAGAAAAAAAAATTTTTTTCAAAAAACTTTTTTTTCTTTATAAAGCACAGCACATTCAACGAACACGAATTTTAATGAAAAGCGTAAAATAGTTAGGTATAAATAATTTTATAAGAATAAAATCTCATGCATTTAAATACCCCAAATAATGTGTTAAATTAAAAGTATGTATGTATAACGTGAACAGTTCAAGTTAACATACTTTCTGATGCAGTTTCATAAAAAAGTATTTATGCAGCAGTATGACATCGAAAATAATAATAATAATAATAATAAAATAAACAAATAAATAATAAATTGCGGTGATCCGTTTTCAAGTCAACGGAAACAAACGGGAAACCGGTAGATTTTATGTTAGTACGACTAAAGAAATAAAACTAGCTACCGGTGCTCTGGACCGCCAGATTTTGCTCATTACTGGTCCGATTGATTTTATATAAATTTTATTGTATTTGGTACAGGTAGCAAATGAAAATTGTAGATGTTATTTATTTATTTTTTAGTTTAAACCTTTTTTTTAGTTTAAACTTTTTTTTTTATGCACCATACTAAACGAAATTCGCATTTATAAGTGTGCATGAAAGAAAATGTAATATTATAATTAATAAAAATGTACTGAAGAATAAAAAAATTAATAGTAAAATATACCAAATAATATAAATTATTGTCCTGTAAAGAAAAATTTAAAATCTAGATATAAACTAGAAATTCAGTTTACAATTTTTCATTTTAGTTTTTTGTCTCAAAAAAAAAAAAAAAAAAAAAAAAATCTTTAACATGCAGTCCAAAATTTGAGGCGAAAAAAACTAAAAAAGGAAATTAATATAGCTTTTTGTTCATAGAAAATAACAAACGTCAAAGAAAAATAAAGAAAGAAAACAAAAAGGAGAATTTCACGCCGTAAGTAGAAATAAAGAGAAATTGTTTGACATGCGTAACTTTCACACATTCACTATCATTAGACAAACTTTTTGTATTTTATCAAGGAGCTTTTATTTTATGTAACATCTTATGTCGCTATGCACATAAATATCTTTATGATATTAAACATGAACGTTTGTAAAAAGGAAGTTTACTTAAATTTCGACCACAAATTTGTTCGAAATGAGCATCGTTTAATATTTAAGCATTATAATTTAAATCTTTTATTTTTCTTACACATTTTTATTTTTAAAATTATCACAATGGAAAAAAAATAATCTGGTGTGTCACTCACACGACTTTCTCTTACCCTGAAATTTAATACTATAAATACAGGATGGAGGTTAAGAGGTAAGATGAAGATAACGATGTTATGTAAATCTATGTTAAACAATTCAAATTAGGCTTCGGAAGAGTTTTATATGATAATTAATTCTGTATGATGGGGGCGGCAGCCCCCCTCCACCTACCGTTTCATTAGTGCGCCTACATTTATATAGAACTTAATTCGGTTATTAAAAAATAATTTATTAAAATTATTATTTAAAAAAATTATCTTTTATGATAATGCAGACGATTTCCATATTAGAGAAGTAGTATAACATTAAATATCCAAAAAAAAGTCCATTTTATTCTCAATATTAAAAAAAAAATTCTAAGTTTTTTTTCGTTAAAAGTAAAAAAAAATCGATAACTTTGTTTTTAAATTATCGCAGATCGATGGTTCAACCATTCGCTTTAAAGGTATTGGCGAGCTCTTTTGAAAGATACCTATCATCAAAATTTACTCCCCTCGAGGGGGGACTTCCCCCCCCCCCCAGGGGGAGGCGAGGCTCCTACATAGGCAATTTGTTTTCCAGGTCACTATCTCTATTACAAATATATATATATATATATATATATATATATATTCGTTTCATTCGGTTTAGTGCAGTCTATAGATGTTAAACTCTACTTACCTGCAATTTCCCCCATAGACGTAATGTATTAGAATAATCTTCATTGTCCCTGTACACGAACCATTTGCTTGATCTTAACGAAAAGCTTATTGTAGCATCCATATATGATACACATTTAGAATAACAAGTTGGGAATGTCTGCTACTATTTGTTTTTGAGATATGCTGATAACAGACAGACACACACACATACACACACACACACGGTCATACACACAGACCAACCGCTAAAAACATGATTTTCGTATTCAGGAGACCTCAAAACGTGTAAATATAACAAAGTCTCACTTTCGAAAACTTGACCCAAAAACAATACTTTCTCTATCGTATGGGTAATAGAAAGTAAATATTAAAAATATTAAAAGGTAACATACTTTTATCAGTAGAATAAGGATTTTTAATTTAATATATGTCCTAAATATGCAAATAAATTCACATAAAAATATAATTTCTCAGAAATTTCTATTCAGTAATCTATTTATTCGTACCTATACTTTTTCTTTTTGTTAGGTGACCTGAAGTGATATATAAAAGAATAACATTATATGTCAACAAAACAATCATTGTGCACATGTCTTTGTAAATATTCATGAAGTGCATGTCTTTTAAATTAGGAGCTTCTCGTTTTTTACAGAAAATTATTTAAATATTTTTAATGAAAAGTTTGCTTAACAATCTTGCCTCCGGGACAAATAAATTTGATGCTTTGTTTAAGAAAGCAACCCAAAATACAATTAAAAAGCTTACAAAAAAAAAAAAAAAATCTTCAAAATTTATCATTTTTTTTTTCTTTAAAATGTATTTTTTTATCTGTTTTACAAACGTATAATTCTTAAAACTGTTTTCCCATCTTTCAGTTTTTTAACTCATGCATCGTAGTTTAATAATTTGTAAATAAAAACAATAAAATTTTGTTTATGGTTTTAGCTTCTGAGGTTCTATTTATAAATTTAAGAACACATAATTTAATCTATATAGCTTAAAGTGTTTTAATTTATTATGTTAAAATTTTATACGCATTTTATTGAAAACGAAAGAAAGGTTAGTAAAACAGAGATATTTGTATGTGTGATTACAACCACATTTATACATTTAATTAAAATACATGCATTCTTTAAGATACAGTCGGTAACAAAAGTCTCCGAACGATAGCTAAAATTCCTATGTAAAAAAAGTACACTTAATACAGTTTTGTTAAATAAACCCTTGTCGAATCCTGTTTTTAGGCTGACTAAGAACAGGATTCGACAAGGATTTATTTAACAAAACTGTGTTAAGTGTACTTTTTTAGATAGGAATTTTTGCTAGTGTTCGGGGAATTTTGCTACGGACTGTACGTTCTAAAATATACTAAAATTATTAATAGATATTAGCTTTGATATACTGCGTAGAAATAGAGTGACAGATGTACTTTAAGTACTAAAGACCCAGAACCAGCGATGACACCCAGCAGTGAGTGCGGTGTGCCTGTGTAAAACAAAGGCAGGAATGATACGTTCACCACGAGGCCTCCTCACACGTACATGATTATCATAACTGCCCAAATTGAATCTGCATTCGTCACTGAAAACGACCTGTTTCCATTCGGTTGCAGTCCAATCCAGTCGAACGCGACACCACTCCAAACGGAGACGATGAGGGTAGGGGGGGGTGTCATTGGCAGCATACGTAATAGGCGCCGCGACAGTAAGTCTCCTTCAGCCAGACTCCTTGCGGTGGTACGGACAAACATAGGGACCCATAGTGAAGAAACTGCCTGTGTATAAATGGCGGACATTGAGACAGTTGGCTCTATGTGTTCGTTTCGTATGATATGACGGCCTTCCCGAATATTGATCTGTCGATGGCGTCCTGAGCCTGGTTGTTGTGTAACCGACATCACTCTTTTCCTCTGGTCCGAACTCTTCCTCACTGTAAAATCAAATCAGAATGGTGTAGGTGCCGGGCTACTCGCTAAGCTGACCACCAGGCTTCTATCACCCCGATGATTCTTCCCCTGCTCTCGGACTCTAGCAACTGTCATACTGCCTTCGATGGCAGCGTAACAGCATCTCTATTTAAAAAGCGTCCCTTTAAGTAAGCACGCAAACTCGCAAACAAATTTTGCTGATCTGTTTTACACTCAAAGGTGAACGAAGTTCAGTTTACGTAATGCGCAATCCCTCTGCATTTCTAATCATTTGAATATCTGCCTGACAAATAGTTTTATACCAAGTTTTGTTATGATCTCACAATTACTTTTTGCTGCATAAATTTTAATGGTAATGAATCTAATTTATGTTGCAATAGGAAGTAGAAGCGGTCTGTTATCATTCACTGACACTGAGGTAAAATTTTATCTTAATGGCTCTGTTAATCATTCACTATTAAGCTTTATCATTTGATAGAAAATGTCATTATATTTATAATATTTAATTGCTTGAATTAGTCAAAATGATTAGTCAGAATGACACTACTATATTTATATTAAAATTATAATAATAATGACAACATGAGATATGTGGCAAACTGTTACTAAGGGGTCTACAGTTTATTAGAAGAGAAAAAGAAATCTAAAAATTGCAAGAAACGTGATTTTCTATTTTTTATTTAATGTTTAATATATTAAAAGTGTTAAAAAACAGTATTCAGCAACATTTTTAGTGCCGTTATTAAAGTCTTTAAGACAAACTAACTTATGTTGAACATAAAATCATATTGTGACTGAGTATCAGGCTAATATTCAATAGCGTAATATAATTCTCTCTTATTCTATGAATTACATTATTTTTGCGTAACTGAATAGAACGAGGACGTTATTTGTGCAAAAGTAATGTATTTATTTATGTTATTTATTAGGAACATTTTTTCTTTTTTTAAATTTTATTCGGCATTTGTAATTGCACGAAGCAAGGATTAGACATAAAAAATTGCAATTGAAAAGCATTTTCAAGGAATTTTTTTTTTTTTTTTTACCTGTCCAAAAATTAGTAGAAAAAAATTCTATAGTACTATCATATTTTAAAAACTTTATATTTTGGATTTTTTTGTATTCTTTTTTAAATCGTAGGAAGTATAATTACTAATTATATAGATACAAGCCAACATATATTTGGATTCATGTTTCCTGTTTTATTTTTTTATTTTTATTTTTCATGTCTTAAATTGAACGCCATAAACATAAAAAAAAAGCTGTTGATAAACATATTATAGATGAATAAAATATAATTAATTATACATTCTGCTAATTACTTTTAAAATCTTATCCCATTTGCTGATACTCGAAACATTTATTTCAGTAATTGAGTTTAATGTTATTTTTAAGCAACTGTATATAGATATAATCCTTATAAAGACTTAAAAAAAAAAATAATAATTTTCTTTAAGCAAAAACATTGGTTAAGTATTTTCACTGTTTGTAGTCTTGGAAACGTTTTTGGTTTGACAATTTCTGAACAAGTTATTAATAATTGATGAAAAAAAAAAAAAAAAAAACCCGGTGATTTAAAAAATGCTTATCCAAAATTGAAACATGTACTAGAAATAAATAAGAAAATTTAACCAAGCTAAAAAAGAAAAATAAACTGAAAATTATGCAATAAAATTTGGATTTATACATATTTTTTCCCCTTGTTTTTATAAAAAGATTTATAAAATCGCATTTTTTTTCTTTTTTCTTTTTATGAAACCATACATGCTAAATACGTCATCACTGATTTTATACATGGTAAAGATAAATTTACGCATTCTACTTTGTGGTTCATGCATCGCTTTTTACACAGGGCTTAACAAATAGAAAAACAAGTGTATAATTAAATATCACATATTTTTTTAAATTCATTTTTATTTTAGGAATGCAAATATACATTAAGACAACTTTTATCATTTTACGTATGCATATCAGTTTCCATATGATTGACATAGATTTAATTTTTAATGCGCTGTTGGGAATAAATATTTAAAGGATTTTTTTTTTTTCTCGCAAGAGTTTTCTGCTTATTGCGTTAGTTATACAGCTAATTGCCACTACTTTTCTGATTTCCCTGCTGTATTGTATTAGAAAATGATTTCTCAGCCATTTGATATCACTCTAAGATAGTTCTTTATTAATTTTATTCTAAATTTCAACTGTCTCCGTTTATTTTGATTAGGGTAAGGTGGGGTAAGTGGGACCCCTTTTCGGCATAATTCGACTTTAGCTCAACATAGCACCGAATGTAATAGGCCTAACAACTTAATTTTTTTTTTGTGGTTCATTCTCTCATATGTTGTTACTGTACCCATGGCAACCTCTAACCAAATTGGCAAATGATGAATTAAAAAAATATATATATATTTTGGGTAGTCATCGGGGGGGGGGGGGGGGGCACTTGCCACGCAAGGTGGGGTAAGTGGGACTCCCTGAATATATTTTTACACATAACTGGTAGAGATTTAGTGGGGCAAGTGGGACAACCTATATGGTTTTCTGAATATTTGAAAAAAAAAATCACCGAAGTATCTCCATTAGTTCACCCATAGCAACTTTTTCTGCACACAAGCCTGCTAAAAGAAAAAAATGTCAAATTTTCAACTTTTTACTTTATAAAGTTTAAACTAGCCTATGGCAGTATTACATGCTAGTGAACATTATATCTTGATAAATCGTTGGTAAACATGTATTTTGAAAGTCTCTTGGAAAGTGTTGGTTCATTTAGTTTCAGCACAACATCTTCTAGGAATATATCATGACTATCATTAGCTTCAGGGGGGAAAAAGTTATTACGCATAGTTGTGTCTTTGTGCATGTATTACATGACAAGTGTATCTTCATCGTTTTGACTGTCATTTAATACCAAGCCAACATACTATTTCTTTTTTTTTTGCCTTCAAACTGGACAAAGGCATAATCCCCATTTTTAAGTACTGTGGTATGTACTGGGTAATAACTGATAGTTCATCTTCGGAACTTGAATCACTACTGGTGGAGTCATCCAGAGGTAAACACTATAAATCAGTGCATATGACTATTTTTTAACTATATTAAAGAGTTGGGGTGGGTGGCCCACTTACCCCGCCATTGTGGTGGCCCACTTACCCCAAACACGGGACAAGTGGGTCCCCCAATTTTTTTTCAACCTTATTAACATCATGAGTACACGATACTAAAAAAAGATTCTGTATTTTATACACTTTCAAAATATATAACGTTTTGGTTTGTATCATGAACGGTTTGGAAGAAAAAAAATAATTAGTACGATGGTGCGAATTACGATAGGACTGCAAATTTAAAAATCGTCACAAAAAGGCTTGTAACTTATCACACACATAAATGAAAACGGTGCCATAATGTTTTCTACATCTATTGGGGTAGGTACATAAAATTATTATAACAGATTTTTTTTGAGTCAATAACTGGGGAAATGCCAGGAGGGGTGGCCCACTTACCCCTATGGCCCACTTACCCCACCTTACCGTAGTGTTTATATTTTCTATAATAAAACTTATTGTATCGAAATTTTCGTATTTCAGTATAACCCCATAGGTGGCCGAGAGTTTCCGCTCTCGAAGCTAGTAGACGTAAGGTGACGGGTCTGATCCCAGGTCACGCTAGCCGTTCAGAGCTTTCTATGGTTTCCTCTGAAACTTGCATAAATACGAGGAATGACCCCCCTTATAAATACCCCCATGGAGAGTACTCCTCCCCATATCTTGGACCCTAGAGCAGTCAATTTGTCTTAACCTTAACACCAGTTAAATAATTCAAGACATTTTTTATGAGATACTGTACCTTTTCACTTTTTTTCAAGTTTTGATGTGATAGTTTCAGTTGCATTATACTTTAACAATAATATATATATATATATATATATATATATATATACAGTCAACTCTCAAAAATCCGCAACCCTAAAATCCGCAATTCTCTAAAATCCGCACATCATTTGCAATGTAAACAAACATTGCCATAACTAATTTGTTGATTAGTGGATTGCAAAAATTCAGCTGTATTAGGAGGTAAATCAATAATTAACTGGTGCTGACAAATCACCAATCACTCAGCATATTACAGCGGAGAAAATTATAAGTGTAATTATATATAATTATTAAAAAATAAATCATATTAATTTAGATGAAGAAGGAGAAAGACACTTTTCATGAAAGATTTTATCTCATGAAGATAAATATTCAAACTTTCTCATAGCACAAACTTATGTGATTGACCAAGAATTGCTGACTTTTTTGCAGGTTATAGGAGAAAGTAAATATGTATGAATATTCTTACTAAAACTACTATTGATCAGACTTTTCAAAAATCTTACAAAATTTGCAACTATAATATGAATAAAAATTGTTCTTTAAAATTAAAATTTCATGAAATATTTGTACTTTTATTGGGTACACTTTATTACAGCATTGTATGTAGTATAACATCTAAATTGTTTCTTAAAGATTTGCTACTCAAATGAGGTTCTAAGATATAATTGCTCTAAAATCTGCAAAATTCAGAAATCCGCAAAACACTTCGTTTTAAGCTGTGCGGATTTTTGAGAGTGCACTGTATATATATATAAAGTCTTCATTTTTGTTTAAAGTTTAAATTAAAAACAAAATTGTTCCTTCTTTTAATGTTTTACTTTTTTAATTTTCAATATGCTTGCTCCCATATTTTTTATAGATTACTTGTAGTATATTACATAAAATTGTGCAAGGCTTTTTATATGCTTATGTTTTTAGATTAAATATAATATTTGTTACCATCATGCATAGTAAAAACAATAAAAATCTTAGCAAATGTAAGATTAAACATTAAAAAAAATAAATAAATAAATAAAAACCCAATTTTAAGGAGAATTTCCCGCACAATTTTAACATAATTAAAAATATTTAACACATAATTAAAAACATGCACAAAAAACTAAAAACCTCTTTTTTAATTAAAAAAAAGGCCTTAGAATGTTTAGTATGTTAATGTCAAAAAAAAAAAAAAAAAAAAAAAAAAAAAAAAAATGAACAAAGAGAAAAATCAAATAAAATTTTCCGTTTCGTAAAATAATTTAAGAACATACCTGATTTAAAAACAGTTTAGAGAACTTGTCTGTATCTATAATCACTTTCAAGTTTTAAACATAAAATTATTTCTTTGTAAATTTTAATTATCAGATGAAGAGGTGTCCGTGATAACGACACTTTTATTTTAAATTTCTGGCGTCATGCAGAAAGACTTTAATAACTTATTGCCGAAACGTCAGTGGAGGCCCTCTGTTGAGACTCAAAACGGTTTTGGGCTGTGTCTGTGTGTCTTTCTGTCTGTCTGTCGCGCGATAGCGGCCGCAAAAACAGCGCTATTGACTTGAAATTTGGTACACATGTTCATGAGCCCCACGAAATTAGCTGTATAGTTTTTGGCATGTATTCCATTAGTAGTTCGTATACAGGGACACGCCAAAGTTTTTTTTATCATTACGGCCTATGGGAGAAATTTGTATGTATCGCGATAGCGGCCACAAAAATCACGCTATTGACTTGCAATTTGGTACACATGTTCATGTGCCCCACGAAATCACTTGTATAGTTTTGGGTGTGTATTCCATTTGTAATTCGTGTACAGAGATACGCCAAAGTTTTTCTTATCATTACGGCTTATGGGAGGAATTTGTATGTACCGCGATAGCGGCTACAAAAATCACGCTATTGACTTGAAATTTGGTACACATATTCATGAGCCCAACGGAATCAGCTGTATAGTTTCGGGTGTGTATTCCATTTGTAGTTCGTGTACAGGGACACGCCAAAGATTTTCTATCATTACGGCCTATGAGAAGAATCTGTATGTACCGCGATAGTAGTTACTGCAAAAATCAAGCTATTGACTTTCAATTTTCGCCGAAACGTGAATGGAGGACGTCTGTTGAGACTCAAAAGGATTTTTGGGTTCCGTCTGTCTGTCTGTCGCGCGATAGCGGCCGCAAAAATCACGCTATTGACTTGAAATTTTGTACGCATGTTCATGATCCCCACGAAATTAGCTGTATAGTTTTGGGTCCATTTGTAGTTCGTGTACAGGGACACGCCAAAGTTTTTTTTATCATTACGGCCTATGGGAAGATATTGTATGTACCGCGATAGCGGCCCCCCAAATAATGCTATTGACTTGCAATTTGGTACACATATTGATGAGCCCAACAGAATTAGCTGTATAGTGTTAGGTGTGTATTCCATTTGTCGTTCGTGCACAGGGACACGCCAAAGTTCTTATCTTTACGGCCTATGGGAAGAATTTGTATGTACCGCAATAGCGGCCGCAAAAATCCTTCGACTGACTTGCAAATTGGCGCACACGTTTCAGCTTTGCATATAAGCAGCTGTATAATTTTTATTGCTATATTTTTTTAAACTATGTACACGGACACGACAAAATTCTTAACATTACGGCGTATGGGGTGATTTTCGTTTAAACGCATTTTAATATCATTACTTTGCAATGAAGAAAATGAAACTAGCGTACGTGAGTAAGATACTTAAACTTATGTTGTTTGAAGAAAATATGTGCTCTTAAGCTTTCTAATTAATGTACAGGATCTTACAAAAGTGTTCTGACAATGTCACGTAGTCATCCAAACGATGTTACATTTGGAACAATTATAAATTTTAAACGCAAAATAAGCTGAATAATTTTTACTGGTGTATACAACGTTTATGGTTCGTTTACAAAGACACACGAAAGAATTTCGTAACATTAGAGCCTATGGACAAATTTTTAATTTAAGCGCGCACTTTAATGCGTTTATGCTGAA
The DNA here is from genome assembly GCA_963930645.1 of Salticus scenicus. Lineage (NCBI taxonomy): Eukaryota > Metazoa > Arthropoda > Arachnida > Araneae > Salticidae > Salticus > Salticus scenicus. Next base: position 126,991,009 of record OZ005651.1, on the reverse strand, counting down.
TTGAATTTAATAAAGTTAACATACATTATAAAGATGCTTAAAATCATGTTTACTCTTAAAAAAGGTTATGTATAGACTAAATAATTTGTGGGACCACGCAAAATAATTCCGAGTATGTACTGTAATCCTCCAAATGATGTCAAATTAGTTTGAAAAATTAATGAGTTATAATTAATTAGGTTTATTCTTATTATTGGCGTTTATAATGACTGCGGCTACTTTTTCGGAATACATAAAGGAATTTCGTACTATTACGGTCTATAGTCGGTATTTCTCAAAAGTGTATTTTAACATGGTTATATCCCCATCAAATATAATGAAATTTTGTTAGAATTTTAAAAGCATGTTTTCCTGTTGGGGCAGGGAATTGAAATTGTGGGCAGATAATTGATAATTAGTTTAAAGGTCACGCAAAATATTTCCGATATGCTATGTAATTTTTTTTTTTTTTTTTTTTGTATGAAATTTGATAGTTATGAAATTTGGTATTTATGAATTTCAGGGAAATAATACAAGACTATCGTTTATTAAGAATACATATTGTTTCGTACTTGAGGGTTCGTAAGTTGTCCGAGAATGAAAAGCGAAAGAAGAATGGCCCCCTATTTTATCATTTTTCGGGGATTTTATGGCTATAAATTTGATTTTTAGAATGGGGAGGATTATTTTAACCGTTAAATATCTTCTGAGGGGCTAAAGGGTTGGAAAATTCTAAAACATGGACATTTGCGACAAGGGAAAAAAATTAGGGGATTTGCCACGGAAATTATGCATTACATATCTTATATATTTTTAATCTGTTATTAACGTTATTTTTTAAACTTTATATTTTTTGTTTTTAGGTGTTAAATTAATTATTTTTCATTCTTCAAATCAAATTCACGGTTGTAAATATATCGAACAGGGAAGAAATTGAGAGAGAGTTTGGTGTATCTGGAAAATGTAAGTCATATTCGGATTATCGGATTTACATAAGAATCAGCAAGAATGTTATCAGATCTCGATTTTTTTTTTTTTTTTTTTTTTTGCGGAGCAGTGGTGTTATTAATGCTTTTTTTTTTTTTTTTTTTTTTTTTTTTTTTTTTTTCGGAACCGTGTTGTTAATGGGTTTTTTTTTTTTTTTTTTTTTTATGATCAATTTTTATATTTATGGTAAAAGAAACAAGAAAAACAGCAGGATATAAAAAGAAATACATAAACACACAAATATATATAGATCATATTTATATTGCTTCGAATTATAATAATGTACAGAAAAACATATTCAACAAACTGGTTAAAGAGAACTTTATTTTGTGATATTCAGAAGAACAGTATGGTTAATTAGTATAATAGAGGAGTAATTTTGCTCCTTAAATTTTATTTCAGTATGTTTTATGATTTATATAAATGATGCAATGTTTCAAACTTACTGTTACTAATACGTTTTCATTTCCTTTTCTTTTTCTTTTTTAACAAGCACAATATATTGATTAAAATATGTGTTTGGCACAGAAATAGGGAAAAAATCAGGCACAGCGAGGAAAAAATAAAAAGCTTAATTTTAAACTTCGGTTCCAAATTTTACAATATAATGATGTTTAAATTGGTGTTGCTTGTTTAAAATATTCGATATGAAAATAGATATCTCTGATTTTTATAAACCTTTTTTTTTTTTTTTTTTTTCTTTACTTTTATTAAAGCTTTGAATTTCTGAAATCAATGTCAGATTCTATGTTTTCCTTTGATAGGCCAGGAAAAAATTTACCCATGTATAAATTTTACTCACTCTATACAGTGGAATCACATAAAAAACGATTTAACATTTTATTTAACAATGGTATTCTAAACTTCACTCTAAAAATATTTTGTTAAAAGACAGAAAAGACTGTTTTCTAAAACTACAGAAATGTGCTGTAAAATTACATCCCCTCATCCAAAAGACATTATATATAAAAACAGATAAAATCTGCAATCATAAATACAGATTTTATCTGTTGGGCACATATTTTTCCTGCTTTACGTACATGGTATCAAAGCAGCAACAAGTAACTTGGTACATTAAAGAAAGAAAAAAAAAAAAAAAGAAGAAGAAGAAGAAGGAGAAGAAGAAGGAGAAAATTTCTTTAATAAATTATGATGATTTTTTTTTTCTTCTGTGCATACTTAATCCTGTGTCTTTACTTCTAAGAAATGTTACCTTTTTCCCTAGAAAGTCTGGTGTATCTCTGTCTATATAAATTTGACCTTTAAAATATATTTTTAAGATTATATAAAAGCTGATATATATATATATATATATATATATATATATATATATTGAGATTCTTGTAGAATGAAAACACATTTTTTCGTATATTTTCACTGTGATGATGTTTACAATTGCTGTGTTAGTTCAAAATGATAGTTTATTCAAATAAACGCAACAGTAAATAATGAGTGCAAAAATATTTAAGTGCTGTTATTATTGGACTAACTTAGATAACCTTTCTTGATATTTCTTAAATACAGGCATGAATTTAGAGGCATTACGTATCGTAATCCTTTAAATTTGTGTAAAGTATGTTACTCCTCTGTATATTATGGCTTATGCAAAAAAAAAAAAAAAAAACAGTTGCAATAATGCATATATATATATATATATATATTAAGTTCCATTGAAAAAACACATAAATTTTAATATTATTCTGCAAACTTAAAGTAAAATTAAAGATTAAGTGCAATGCTATCAGTTTTATTTTGTTTTATTTTTTTTATTATTTTTTTTTTTTCATGTAAAAGCTTCTGTTAGATAGAAACTAGATAGAAACGTTAGATAGAAACTTCATAGATAGAAACTTTTTTTTTTTCGTTACATTACAGGTGCTTTGTAATGTGTGCTATTTGGAGAAGGCTGAATATTTACATTATTTTATTGCTTGCTGCCTTTTTGTTATCATTTGGTGTTCTGCTATTATGTCAAATGTAAGTAAATATTTATTTTGAAATTTTGATGTGTATGGTAGTCAAAATACCTTGAAATATGCCTTTTATAATTATAGATTTGTAATCGCTTGGAAAACGTATTCATGCAACAAAAGAAAAAACTTATAGTCATTAATAATATATTCTCTTTGAAATGCTTTACATAAAATAATATTTTGGTTAAAAAAAGTAAAATTTTACAAAAAAAAAAAAAAAAGAAAGAAAAAGAAAAAAGGAAGAAAAAAAAAAAATGTTTGGTAAAAATTTATCAGATTGTATAAAGTTTTCATTACCTATTTAGAATATTTTCTTGAGCTACTTTTTAAATTCGTAATCCTTACGTGAGCAAATTCTCTTTATTAGAAAAAATATTATTAATTTATTCTGTATGTTTTATAATGTATTAAATATTTTTAAAAATGTAACTTTCTTATGAACATATATAATCGGGCATAGTATCAGCTATGACTTATTTTATTAATTTACAATTAAAAAATAAATAAAATTAAAATATATATATATATATATATATATATATATATATATATATATATATATATATATATATATATATATTTGTGTTGTTCATCTGATTTGAAACCATTCTGATATTTTTATTTTTGAATTTTTATAGTAATTAAATCGTTCATATATTATCTGAAATTATTTGATCGCACAAACAAATTATCAGAAGTTTGTTTTACATACCTTAGAATTTTAATAAGTTTGGATGGATGCAAACATTTTCCTTTCTAAATATGATCTGCTAACAATATTAAAAGCAAAATATTAAATTTTACCTAGATTAAAACACATGAATATTCACACCGTAAAATAGAGAAAAAATATTCTAAATCGTCGAGTTCATCTTTAAAAGAATACGTGTTATTTAAAAATGATATTGATCTTTATGTAATAAAATAATTACAATACCTTGATAAAATTTTATACATTGCTGAAAATAATTAATTTTTCAGTTGTAAAAATCGGAGTGAAAAAAAATAAAATAAATAATAAATAAATAATAATAATAATAATAATAATAAAAATAATTTTATATTGAAAATTTAATTTTAAAAGTATAATTTATTTTTATGATTAGCACAATAATCATTATGATATTGTAATATTAAAATCCTTTTTTCATCTAATACTCATATTCAAAATTTATTTCGCTGTAGAAGATGAAAAATCTTTTAAAATAGAAAAATTAAAAATCTTTCAAAAAAAAAAAAAAAAAAAAAAAAAAAATGAAAAGTGAAAAAGCCTATTTATCTTTATGTAGCGGAATTCAAAATGGTACTAACGATTATTTTATATCACTAAAAAAAGTATATAGTATTATTAATTCATATTTAAACAAAATGAGAATATTATATAAATATGCAAATAATAATAATAATAAATAAATAAATAAATAAAACAATTCGTATTGTTGCAATATGAAGAATTTCGTATTCACTAGTTATTCCATGGGAGTTATGCAAAATGTTAAAAACCACAATTTTTTCTAAATTTTAGTAGCATATTAAAAATTATTAAGCCTTTTTTGTTGTTAATAATTTTAATAGAGGGTTGTGGCGTATAATAAAGAAGTATTCAAACTGCCTGAGATGATAAAACACTACATACCACACGAATAACAAATTTCAGTGCTATTTTGGACATTTTGACCAATTTTGTGGAAGATAATGCTCCTTATGATATCTCAAACGTTCTCCGTCAAATTTATGTCCAGAATATTAGTCGGACAACCAGGTATAGCAATCTTTTAATCTTCAAACTACTTTTTAAGTCTTTTGCTCAGGAAACCCATGTATGCTGTACCTTACATAGTTGGAATTTGCAGGAAATTAAAAACGACAGCCTTCAAAAAATTTATTTTATCAGCAATTCGTTGAAAGGAGCATCCGTTGTTAGTACATGCTAAATTTTGGCCTCTTTTGACTTCCGAGAACATTTTTTTCTTCTCTTTATCCAAATATTTTCTGAACTGAACAAATACGATCATAAAGTTTTTTACAAGCTATGTTGTATGATACGGGGAAAAAAAAAAATCCACCAATCCCACGAGTCGTAATATTGAAATAAAACGCTCTTGCATTTTACTTTTGTGTAAATTGAACAAGATACATATTTAAAAATATATTTAAATGTATAAATGCATACATACAAACTGTTGTTATAATGTTGATTGTCGCATCATGTATTTAATTTTAAGATATAAATTTATAATTTTTTTTTCGTTGTTGTTGTTCCTATCACTTTGCACTTCGCTGCATTTGTACAAAAATCTGTAAAACTAATACATAAAAAATATATATGTGCCCACAAGTTTTTTTTTAATAACTTCTTATTAATTTTATGTATCTGTATAATTTTTTTAATTGTGGGTATGAAAATATATGATGTTATTACTATTATTATTATTATTATTTTGAGGAAAATTCAGAATTTAAAGGTATTATATATTTTACACAAGAAAATGGAAAGCTACTCTTCAGTATCATATTTATAAAATCACGTTCATTAAAAGCATCACAGCATCACATTCTCAACAAATATAAACAGAAAGTTATAGTTTGAGACATTTTACTTCCTTTTAGAGAGTAAATTAAGTAATGCATTCATGAAAAATCAAAATGCATGTTTAATCTTGCATAATGCAAAAGCGATTAGTCATGCATTGTCAAAGAGCAGAAGTTATTTGTTTAGATTAATTAGATTATTAGATAGTGATTTGTTTAGAAGTTATTTGTTCAGATTAATTATTTTACTTGCTTGATCATATTAGATGGACTAAAGAAGGCTTTAATAACTATATATTTGCTTTAATAATTATATTAAATTGAAAGGGAATTATGTACTGTGCTACCATTCGGTATATAATACGACGTGTTATAATATTATAGAACCCAAATTTTGAAAATTGTGCAAATAGTTTTACACAAATTATACAAATCGTGTAAATCGTACCCGAGACAATTTAACGATCTTCAAATCATTGATATTCAGAGTATTTTATCTTTTTAGATGAACGTTGTATATCACTGTACAAGGATAACCAATAAAATAACCCTTTTCAATCACTAAACCTTCTTCTATATCATAATTACAGCACAAACCTTTTTCATAATTTACAGTAGAATACAGATTTTAACCTAACATATATGTGTATATATATATGAATAATAGCCGTTTTCAGACTTATTTCTGACACACACACAACAACAAAAAAAAAAAAAAAAAAAAAAAAAAAAAAGAAGAAGAAGAAGTTTCTTTTAGATAAAATAGGTCTGTCAGTTGAAAGTCTGACTCTATCCTCGTTCATCGTGCAACATTGTTTGTTTTAATACTAAAATTATGATTAAAAAAAATCTTAGTTTTTAAAATTTTAGAACTAAAAGTAGAATATATGCGAAATTTTACAGGCTTATTTAATAGACCTCATCAATGAAAGAATACGGCTTCCATGAAACATATACAGTTCTCGATAAAATTGTGCATGAATAAGACAAAACTTGCATGCAGCAGGTATCCCAAAACATTTTTTTTTTTTTTTTTGTAATATAATGTGTCTGTTTAAATGTGTTTCCGTAACAAAATTATATGTTATTGTCAGTGTTGTGGCAATCTAACAAAAATTTGCTTCACTTTTGTCTAAGATATTAGTACTAGCGCTTATCACCATAAATATAGCCGGACATTATTACCAATTAAATAATCTTATCTAAAATAGAATCTTTAAAATTTTTTATAATGTTGATCCTACATATTAAATTATTTATGTAAGACAGGCTCTTGCATTAGCTGTGAAAGCGTACTTAACACAGTAGAAAATAGTTTTAGAAAACGTTTTATTTAATGTGCATTTCTCAGTGAAAGAAGCTATCGCTACCTTCAAATTCCTCCCCCCCCCCTTCCGTTTGGTTATTATAGCTCTATCCATAAAACCATTAAGGATGTTATTAAATTAAAAATGTATTTCGAATTATTCAGAGTGTTTTCGTCCAAACTACACTTTGAAAGTTACTCGACCAATATTGTGTCGCCCTTTGTTTTAAGCACCCAGTAGAGTACGTAATTTTAGAGAAGTAAAATAAATTCCTAAAACAACTTAAAATTCATTTAGAGCAATTTTCATTTATAGTTCATAGCATCCGAAATCTTTTGAGGGGCAAAATAAAAGAATTAATGGATACATTTATATCATTATATAGGAAAAATTCTTTTAAGCATATAAAAATTATATGTCTGTTTCTTTATGATTATAGCAGTATAAAAATATTTAGATTCACTAAAAAGAATTTCCAGCCATAGACGTAACGTATTTGAAATATTTTATTTATCCGTATAATTAAAATATTTGTCCGAACTCTGTGAAATGTTTCAAATAACATTCCAATGAGATGCAGATTTAAAATACAGAATTCAGATTATCTTCTAATATTTGCTTTTGAGTTATGCTAAAAAGATATACACAGACAGACAGACACGTAGACCAACGGATAAAAACTTTATATTTGGTTTTATGAGACCTCAAAATATGTAATTATAGCAGAAACCAAATTTTGAAAATTCAACCCAAAGCAACACTCTATCTACCATCTACCATTCTATCTATCTATCTGTCATAAGAGAAAGTAACAATGGAAATTCTAAACTCTTTCCCTAACAATGCGGAATATAGTTTAAATAAGCTACGAAAACTATCAAATATTGTTCTAATAAGAAATAATCAAAGTATTTTATTCTAGAAAATTGTAATGCAGGAACATTTTTCTTAAAAATTTTGTTCCTTTCTCTAATAGCCAAGATATTGCTCCAGCGGCAGCGGGGCGAATACTGACAGGAATTTTGAATGTGTAGTTTGATGTAGTTTTTGAGATAATTTTTGCTGCAATAAAGTAAAAGGTAAGAAACGTTTCAAGTGATAATATCTCTGATGATGTGCCTTTATGTAGTAAATCATTAACTATGACTTGATTTTTGTTAATTTATCGTATATACAAGCATTTACCAGATGTGCTAAGTTATTTACAACTAAAAATAAATTCCATATCCCTATTTGGAAATGGTAATCTTCGTGTAGTTTAATAGCAGATAATTATTATAAAATAATACTCATACGAAATTCCGATATGGGGACTACGGACAATTTGTAATTACTAGTCACCTATTTACTACTAATTTATTGTCCCCAATATTCTTTCCATTCTGCAGCAATCAAAAATATAATTTGTTATTAGCATGAGGAAACTATTAAATAGTAGTATGTAGCAGCTGTTATTTGTTTCTTATATCAATATATTTTTATAAAGCAATTCTTATTCAGAGCATTATTGATATTAGATATAAACATTTTTAGCGCTTCAATCCAATATTGGATATAATCTATGAAATTTTGTTAATGGATATTAAAAAAGAGTACTGCATTTCATCTTGTTTGGTTATTCAAACCAAAATTAGCCCAGCTTTCTACGTCATCAAATATAAAATATTAGGAATTTCCATACAATACTGAAATATAGCTACCGTGTGTATCGTGCAATGCAATTTTCAGCATAGAAGCTTTCTTATTGGGCTACATGTACGAAATTTGAATCAGAATACTTTTATTTAAGAAGCATTTTTGACATAAGAATGTTATAAAGACACTTTGAAGCAGAATGAGCCATAAGTAAAAAGCATACATCGAAAAATGGTATAATAACGTTCCTATTAACCCAAATGAATAAAAATTGAATAAGAATTTTTTTTTTTCTCAGAACACGTATGTGATAGATACATGGCATAGAATTAGGTATAGCTTTCACGCATATCATGAGAAAGTGGTATCATACTTTTTAAAGTTTCAAATATGATACATTGGTAAATATTACTCGGGATTCAAGAAATATCGTACGGATGAAAGAAAACTACAGGTATATATTTACTAAGAAAACTTTCCTTAATAGTAAAGAAACTACTAAATATCTTGTAATCTATAAAATAAAAATGAAAAAAAAATCAGATTTAATTAAAAGGCTGCAGATGAAAGAAATTATTTCACCACATCATTATCTGATTTTCTGTGTATTTGTTTCAGTCGTATTCAGTTTTCTACTTTATTTTGTATTAATTTTGTAAAGTACATTAAAAATTACATTATATTTCTTCAAAGTCTGAATTATTATTATTTGAAAGGGAACTTTTTCAATAATTTTAACATTGAAAGTTTTTTTTTTTTTTTTTTTTTTTTTTTTTTTTTATAAAGTGTTTTACTATTTTTATATTTTGACTCTACTTTTATCCCTTGGCTCATTTAATAAATTTATTTTCAACCAAGATTCAAACTATTTAACAACTTTTTGTCTTTAACTGTGATTAGTGCATTCTAAAATGTAGGACATGATGTCACTTCATGAAGAAATATATAGTTCTTCCATACGCGTTGTTCTTCTGAATATTGGTAGATTTTTTCTCTCTTAAAATTAAAGTTTAATTAAAATTAAAGCAAATAGTTCTAAAACACTCTTTAAATTGTTTTCTCAAAATTTAATTACTTTAACATACATTATTTGCATCACAAATAATTATTATCTTCAACCAAACTTATTAACTTTTAAGGTTTCCAAAATTTTCTATTTTTATTAGAAATTATGTGATTTCTTGAAAGAGCTGAAAAATGTAAGTAAATCTAATATAAAGAACGTTCAACATCAAAGTGAAGACATCTTGAGATGTACTAAAGAGGAATATTTTATGGTTGTACAATTAAACGTTTGAGTTACATTTTCCTAAAAAAAAAAAAAAAAAAAAGCATATGAGTTTGAAGCGAGCATGTGAATGTAATTTATCAACAGAAAATGTAATTTTCATCACTTTTGCAAATACATCACTTTTGCAAATAATGTAACCCTTATATATCGTCATAACCCTAGTCTGTCTTCCGCTTAAGAAGGTGCGTTTTTTGAAGTATTGTGCTTAATATTTTTATGATGTGATCAAGAAGACCTTAATGATCCTAACACTTTAATTTCTGTGAAGAAATCATTTTATCCAGAAGTTTTTTTTTTTTTCCCCGAGTAAAAACACATAAATAAAACAGTTAAAAGCAACGATTCACTAATAACAATAAAGGTTAAATCAAGTAATTTTTATTGTTTGCAATACAGAGGTCATTTACACCTTATAAAACGATTTTTTTTTTTTTTTTTGTTTAGAGGACATATTTCTTCCTGCAAGATGCTTTTGTTTAATAGATTTCGTTCTTGACTGTAGCTATAGAACGATTTAAATAAAAGTGCACGTTTTTATAGCACTGTCCTGTTAATTTTAATCCCTTCCTCTTGTTTCATTTTCTAAAGTCCATGCGGTATTCTTGAATGGCAAGTTGTATTTATGCCAAATTTTTATATGTCGAAAACTTAAAAGATCCTAAATGAAACTCGAAATGATGTTATAGGCATTTTTTTTTATAGGGGATACATTTTATTCTTGTTTCTATGTCTAGCCTGTATTTAATAAGTGACAGTTGATTTAGACATGTGGCTAAGAGTTTTTCAAAAAAGAGTCCATAATTGCAGTATTATATCGCAATAGTAAACAAAACAATTAAAAAGTCTTATGCTAAAATGAATTTACAATTTATTGTAAAAACTTTACTCTAAATATACTCTTTAAAAATAAGTATCCCGCATTTATGTATAATAATGTAACTTAATCATTTTTTATTATTTTGTTACAGAAATACAATACATGCTGACAAAGAATTCAGTAAAATAATCCATGAAAAATCTCTTCATCTTATAGAAGAAAAATAAAAGAAAAATACGCTATACCAGTGTTAATGGAAGAAAATCTGTAAAAGTAAAGGAAAAACAAGTGCGAAACAAGGAAGAGATAAAGAAGTACCTGCATTTCATAAAATAGCATCTTTCTGGTGTGATAAACTTACATTTATTAACACAGAAACCTGTAAACTATTTAATGAGTAGAAACACAATTTTTATGTCTTTGGATAATACTTAAATATAAAGTAAAGCAATAAAGAAATAGTGAATGTAAATAAGATGAAGAGAATAAAATAGCCACATTACAGAGTATAACACCTTCCTCGTGTTATTATCTTATAATTGTTAAAAGAAAACTTAAAAAGTTAATTGTTGAGAAAGACATTCAAATTTTATATCTTAAGACAATACTTCAGAATAAAAGAAGGAAAGAAAGATGGAAAGCAAAACAAGATGAAGAGGATAAAATATCTGCTTTAAACAGTATAACATCTTTTTTATGTAATCACCTCACAACTTGTAACACAAAAATCTAAAAGTTAATTGTTGAGGAATAATTCAATTTTTATATCTTAAAACAATACTTCAGCATAAAGTAAGTAAAGAAATAAGGGAAGTAAAATAATATGAAAAAGATAAAGTACCCGCCTTTACATTAGTGTAAAATCTTCATTTTGTAATCACCTTACAACTGTTTAAACAAAAATGTTAAAGTCAGTTGTTGAGGAAGAATTCCATTTTTGGATCTTAAAACAATACTTCAGTATAAAGTAATTAAAGAAAGAAGAGAATTAAAACAATATAAAGAAGATAAAGTACCCGCCCTTATATAGAAAAAAACCTTCCTCGTGTAGTAATCTTATAACTGGTAAAATAAATATCTTAAAGTTAGTTGTTGCGGGCGAATTCAGTTTTTATTTTGTAAGTCAATGCTAAATACAAAACATTGTCCTTATGTTATCGTCTTAAAACAAACCTGTTAAAACAAAAATATAGAATTTATTTTTGAGAAGACATTCATTTTTTATGTTTTAAAACAAAATTTCAGTTTAAATTAATATTGTTTAATTATGTGTTTAAATACGCTGAAATTCGTTTTTAGAGACTTTTTAAATATTTTATGATGTGATATAGTACCATGGTAATGGTAAAACAGTGAAAATTTAGAGACAGGTAATTTTTATTTCGTCAGATTTTAAACAAGCTTTCTCAACTTTTAAACATTCATAATACTGGAAGTTTCACAACAATTCTGAAAAGAGAAAGTGGAAGAGTTCTGAAAATGGACATATATTGCAAAAAACTCTTATGTTTTGATTTTTATTATTTGAAAATAAAAAATAGAACTTGTTCACTTTAAGTATGGAACTTCTTAGTTCTTAAAAAATGAAGAAAAGAAAAGAAAGACAAATAAAATAAAATAATATAAATAAAAAAAAAAAAAAAAGTTTATAAAAAACAGAGTTTTGGGCAACAAAAATAACATTCACTTTTTCTCTGATGTTTAATATAGGAAAAAATTTAATCAATTTATTCAAAAGAATTTAAGTTCGTTTTGTCAATAAGATTAAAAAAAATGTTGTCAGTAAGAAAAATTATGTGTTAAAGTTTGACGTTAAAAAAATGTGTTACATAATTTAGTAAGAATTTCTAAATTGTGAAGACCGTATTTTTTATACAACTTTTTCCTAATTAGAAATAAACTGTTGTAATTTTTTATTATTCAAAATGGTGCATTCAATTAATTTGATTCCTGCCAGTTATTTAAAAACACATTGTCATGGCATTTTTTGCTTTGTGAGAACGAAGTCATTCTTCATTCTCATATTAATTTCATATTATTATTTACTTAATTTATTTCATATAAAAATGTTAACAGTTGGATAGTATATTAATATTAATATTATTATATTATTAAAAAGTAAAAATGCTATCATTATTTATATTATTTCATATTAATTTTGAATTAATTATCCAAAGTAAACGTTTTTGTATAGATCTAAAACAAAAGCATTTGTTATGAATAAAAGACCAGTTAAATTTTAGCTGAAATAGTACCTAAGTATTAAGTTACATTAAAAAAAAAAAAAAAAAAAAAAAAAAAAAACTTTCTTTATTTTGTCAAAATAAAAGTTGCTTGTATGTCCTGGCATTTTTCATTCTTAGCCATATCTATAAATTGTATTGTCACCTCATTAATATTATAGTAGTTTTAATGTTAACCTCTTAGTTACTAATCTTAAGGCGACAGTGGACTTTCAAAGTGTCAAAATTAGACTAAAATTTCGATATTTTAATTTTACTAAAAAGTGAAACTACTTTAGTATAGTAATTTGTGGCAAAAAGTTTTTTTTCAATTTCCATCATTCTATGCTGGTTTATAAGAGCTTATCTTTAAATTACCAGTTTGAAGAAGAGTGAGAATTCAAAATGAGAGTCTTCAGAAAAAAGAAAAAACATCTTAAATTCTAGTGTATTTATTTGTAAAAAGTAAAATTTGTACAGAAGTATTATTGCCTTATTGTTTACATATTACCATGTCATTCCGATAAATATAATTTGATACATATGTTTTATTCTCATATATGTGTGATGGATTTTTTCAATTCTTCAAACTTATACCACTAAGATCGTAAAAAGGCGTTATAAAATAACTCAAGAATTAAGAAAAAAAAAAAAAAAAAAAAAAAAAAAAAAAACTAGCAATTGCTCAAATATATATAGACTTTTTAGTAAATAAAGCAAATAAAGTAATTTTTGAAAATAATAATAATAATGTACAAGACTTTTCTTTAAGTTACTACACTTCGCCGTCGCTCTCAGTGGTGGAATCTGGCTCGCGCATTTTTGATCAAATGATAAACAATCACAAATAATTATTTTTTCATCGTATTAAAATAAGACAGGAAAATAAACAAACATTTCGTAAATATATTTATCATTTGTATTAAAAAATTATTTAAAACAGGAAATTAGTTGCATCATAGACTGGTATTTAACAATACCTTAGCTTAAATTTATTACAATTAATTCTGAGAGATTATTATTATTATCTATTATTTCTTTCTTATTTATTACAGGAGAGCAGAACTAATTTGTTTCTCTTCAAAGATATATTAGTAATACGTTTTTAAATGAGATTTTCTTTTTTTTTTTTTTTTTTTTTTTTTAATACCCTACAGCATAAATTAGCAATTTAAAAAAAAAGAAATGAATATTAATTCCTATTTAAACAGAATAGGATAGATCAAGACTTTTTAAAAACAATTTTGAAACATTCGGATAGGTTATTAACATAATAACTATTTTTCAAACACTGTTTTCCTTTTTTTATTTTTAAGAGGAGAAATGATCGCTAAAGTCTAAAGTATTTTTAGATTTTACCTGAAAGAATGCAGAAAATATTTATTTCTATTCATGCATTTTTAACTAATGTTTTAAAGTTTTTTTTTTTTTTTACTTCCTTATATATACATAATAAGAAAGTATTGAATTCGTGAAAATTTTCAAACTCTGTGTTTCGATGGATTTACACGTTTCGAGATATCCTGAAAACAATTTGATCGTGTTTGTATATGTGTTTGTGTGTATTTATCAATAATTTTACTGAAATAGTTTCTCACAAACGAACGGAATTAAACTAAACTTAGTATTTAGTCGGGCTTTGAACTAAACAGGTACTGATAACATACTATGCCATCAATAACTATGCTTCCCGTTTTTTTCTACATCATGTACGGACATTTTTAAAAATATGTTCATATTAATTGCTATTTAAACAGAACTAGTATCGCCCAGTGGTCGAAACTCGACCACTTTTTTTTTTTCAAAGGAAAGAAATTGTCTTCTCATAAACGGAATTAAATTGTAACACAGCAGTGCCATTTGTCGGCCGATATGCTCCCAAACTAAAATAGAATAGTTTTACGTAATGTCAATATCACACACCATGTTTGTACGTTTATACGCTATAAAAGTTGAGATATAGCCTTAACTTAAATGAAATGAATCCCAACATAGCAAACCACCTATTAAGTGATATACTCCAAGAGCTAATCAGCACCAATTTAAACCAAGGTCTAACCAATTATCAGTCGTACTTAAATTCCGCCTATTGATTTATGAGATACTGCAAAAATTCCCTAACACATTATACACACAGAGAGATTTTTTTTTTCTAAAAATGAGCGAGTCATGTTTAGGACATCTTAAAACATGTAAATTCATGGAAACATAGCCTTACCTAATAACCATCTCTTACAGCAAGTTTTGTACATTTCTACACTATAGAAGCTTGTCTTCCCTAAAATGGGATTAAATTGCAATTTAACAACGCCAATTGTTGGCCGATATGCACTCAAACTGAATCAGCAGAGTTTTATTTAATATATACCTCTAAGTTTGTTACACTGTAAATGCTGAGCCTTTCCTGAAATCGCACCGTGGAAGCGCCTCCTGTTGGGTGATATAGTCCAAAAGTTAATCGGAAGCAATTCAAACCAAGGTCCAACAAATTTCAAGATCGGATAAATTAAGTCCATTGGTTCTTGAAGTACAGTGTTCGAACTCAAAAAGACAGACATTTTCAAAAAATGGTAAAATTGAGTTCAGGAAATCTCAAAACGTGTAACTTCATCGAAAACCAGAAATCTATTTTTTTTTTATCTTATACTTTCTTCTTATATAAGCAGAGTAATGAATCCATTTTTTTTTTTTTTTTTTTTTATAAGTAGTCAATTTCAGTTAATTTAAATGTAAGGAAGTCTTAAAACGTGTAAATTCATCGAATACCGGAAATCAAAATTTTTCCGGATCTTCTGCTTTCTTCTGATATATGCAGTAATGCAGTAATAAATCCATTTTTTAAACAATAATTAGTCAATTTGTCTATGTGTATAAATAAACAACATTTATTTATTTATTTTATTTTATTTTATTTCTTTAAATTTCTGAAGAATCGTCATCTATTTTAACAATAATGCGTCTGTCTGGCAAATCAACGTCTCTTAATTGGATTCGCCCGTCTTCTGTGCTTTGAGGTCAATTGTGTTGCCATTCACGAGACACCATGGCGCAACTTTACCCCTGCTAAAAGAAAAGATCGCCAAGGTGGTTTCGAAACAATGTATGTTCTGTAAATACGCATCCGGCCCTCCTACTATCCCCTCATAGAATCAATTATGTTCTTCTGGAATGTTCTAGGAGATTTTTTGAACATCTTGAACTTTTTTAATGTTGATTGTATCCGAGAGTTATAACTTGAGTCCGTTGGAGTTTGAGGAACACTGCATGGCTTTTGCAAGCAGATTTTTGGCGCCTGTTTTTACGTTCAACACGTCGTTTTCGTTAGTTACTTTTGCCTCACATGTGTGTCAATGAAAAACGAATTTAGAATAAGGGGAAAAAAACTTAAATTTTTATTTTTGACTTCCCTTCTTCAAACCATAGATATAGTAATAAGACATAGATGGATCATCGAGGGGAAAAAGTGATTTCTTTTTACTCGGGGAAAGACTCTTCAATGGCTGTCTTTCCCCGAGTAAAAACACACAAGAATACACACGGATAATTTAGCAAATAAAATTTATGAATAACTTATGTAATAAAGGTGAATGAAAAACTCCGGATGTAGTTTCAAATACATTTTTCTTTCTTTTTTTTTTACTACATCTATTGATTTAGTTACTATTTAAAGTTAAAATCTTTTTATATACTAAAACAAACGTTCTTTACCTGCGCCACTGCTAACTATTTTTGAAAGAATATTGAAAATTCTATATTACTCACTATATTGCTGGCTAGCTTTGTAGAGCACTTAATGTAGACATAAGACTAATTATTCTTTGCTTTTCCGTAAAACAAAAAAAAACAAAAAAAAAAAAAAAAAAAAATAATTTGAGGCGTCGAATTAAAATATGAAGACTCAGATGAAATCTCCGCAACCATTTTAGCACATGACAAAGTTTAATGAAGACATAAACACAGTATATACAGAATATAAACATTACATTTTAACTTTAGAACATTTCAAAAAAAGAATAATTACGCGGACGACAACTCTGCGAACCTTTTTGTAGAAAGAAAGTTACTGACTACTGCTACGTTCTTTTCCTAAATTTCAATGGGAGCGAAGTCCCGTGGGTTTGATGACGCAACAGTCGCACAAGTATTACATCCCCTCCCCCCTGTTTCTATGTACGTCCTGTACTGGAAACAGTGGTACTTTTCTTAGGTCTTCCTCTTTTTCTTAGAGGAGCAACTGGAATGGTCTCAACTTCTGTGAAAGTTTTTAAGGCAGAAACATGATAGGTCCCAACTGGTGTGTCAGGGTTGTCCAAAGTGGCAACTTCATGTAATACTGGATGTCTTTGAGTTAGAATTACATAAGGTCCATCACGTTTTGGCATGAATTTCGATGTTTTCATTTCATGGGCTTTGCTGACATAACCCAAACCTTTTGACAAGGAGTAAAATGCAGTTTCCTACGATCTTTGTCACAATATATTTTTCTCTGATCTTGTTTCATTTAAACACGTTCTTTTACAGTTTTTAAGATCATGGCTAAACGTTTTAGATATGGCATGATCTCTAGAGCGAAGTTGTCCCTGTCCAACACCGCCTTTAGATCAAAGATGACATCATCAATTGTTCGTAATTCACGTCCAAATGTCAGAAATGTCTCAGTATGTTCAGTGGTACAGTCGGCTGCAAAATTATCCGAGCACTAGAAATAATCCTTGCCAAAAAAAAGTACACTTAATGCAGCTTTTTTAAATATATCCTTGTCGAGTCATATTCTTAATCAGTCTAAGAACATGATTCGACAAGGATTTACTCAGCAAAACAGTCTTAAGTGTACTTTTTAAATATAGGAATTATTGGCTAGTGCTCGAATAATTTTGCAGCCGACTGTATCTGACTTGGATGAATTTAAGGCAAAAAGAATACTTGGCAATTTTCCTGGCCAAGAAGCATGAGCATCACCATCTAGGATAGTGAGCCCAGGTTTAAGGTCTCTATTTTTCCTCTCGACTGGGTTCGCTTGTGGATGGTGAACTGGAGTCAATATTTGGTCTATGTCAAGAGTACAACAGACTTGTGGAAGTTCTGCACTTATAAACTGTGGAACGTTGTCGCTAATCAACTTTCTTGGAATTCCGTATCTCATAAATATTTCTTCAATTAATTTTGTTGCACACTCTCGTGCGGTGGCTGAAACTAAAGGGAACAATTCCACCCACTTAGTGGCACAATCTTCCACAATAAACATCAATTTATGTCCTTCTTTAATTTCCGTTAGAGGACCAAACAAATCTATGCTCAGAGTTTCGAAGCGCTGAGCATATGCCGGAGTCCGCAAGAGTCCAGCAGGCTTCTGAATTGCTGCTTTAAACGGCAATTCTCAGGAAATTTCTTTACATAGTTTTCAATGCAAGATTTCATGCCTGTCCAATAGTAATGTTTTGAGATGCGTTGATAAGTTCTTTTTCTCCATAAAGGACTGCAGTTTGAGAATAATGATGTAGTTTCATGATATCCTCTCTTTCCTGGGCTGGTATCACAAGTTGAATTTCTTCAGCATCTGAGTGTAGAGCATATCTGTACAATATCCCTTGTTTCATCAGATAACCTCTATCTGTCCAGTTTACAAAATCTTCATCCCTTTGATTACTTTCGAAACAATCAAATATTTTCTTTAAATTTTCATCCTTGAGCTGGGCTTCACGGATACTACTAGGAAGATGCCATCTAGAAGGACGGCATGTCCACACTACAAAATTAGACTTCTCTATTATTTACTTCAGTATCAGAGATTGGGTGAGACAACAAGCCCAGTTCCTTTTTAAGAACTTCCTCTATTTCAGACGTCATCCTGCATGGAGGTGAGTCAACCGGAACGTGACTCCCTGTATCAATGTGATGTTCCGCAAAGAGTGTCACTTCTCCCCCTGGATTGAAGCACTTGTCGTACTTTCGAGGAAGATTATTCAATTGAGTTCTCTAGTCAGCTGTAAAGGCTTTACCCTGATCTTCACGTAAATCATACAAATTTACTTCAATCTTTGCTACTGGGAAGTGATCAGTTACTTCACCATCCTCTACAAGGAAGTATTTCTTCTTAGGTTGATCACCAAAATACCAAGACAAGGCTAAAACTATATTAGTTTGCTTCAAAAATTCATACACATTGATGTTTTGTTGCCTTTAGCTTCTGGATAATTCAGTGTCAAAAGTTTTACCATCAATGGTTACAAGCAGAGCAGCTGACAATGTTCCAACAGAGTGGGTTACTCCATCAGCCAATGTAACGTTATATGTATTGGGTTTCAGGGGTACCTAATTTTCTTTGAACAACTGGAACATGCGCTCACCGACGATACAAGTATTTGCATCAGTATCTGCACAGACATACACTTCTTTATTACAAATAGTAATAGGGATATTTGGAGCAGATATTTTCGAAGTGTTACAACTATAAAGAAGTATTTTTCGAGCTTCTATATTTTTTTTTTTTACCACAGAACAGTTAGGGCATTTCTTCTTTATAAAACCAGGCCTACCGCAGCCATAGCAAGAAATCTTCGATTCTTTACTCGAGGAATGTTCAAATTTTCTCTGTACATAAGAAGGCTTAGTTGGTTTCTTATAATTTTCCTGTGAAGGGTATTCCATTTTACCGCCCCTGACGACAGTATTCCTTTTTACGTATGTAGACCTAATGTTGTCATAAGCGTCGAGATTTTCAGCTAAAGTGTCTGGTGAATTCAGCTGTTCCCATTCATCTAACAGATGTTCCTTGCAGGCAGGAGGAACAACCCTCTTCCTGTTACCAGCAATGATCGAATCCTGAAAACCTTCGAATGTGATGACATCCAATTCCTTTACCCAGTTTTCGAAATATGCCCTCAACTCGAAATAGTAGTCACGCCAGGTGCATTCATTTTGCTTTCGATGAGCAAAAAATAACTGTCTAAACTTATCGGCACTGAGCTTGAAACATTTTAACAATAAATCCTTTACGAATTCAAAATTTGAAGCATTTTCTTCAATTTTACATGCTATCAGGGTGACAATCGAACTCGGTACCACGCTAAACAGGTGGGAAACCCAAAGGTGCTCGGGTATCTTCGATAAATTGAGCTGCCTTTCTAGTAGTACAAGAAATAGGGTTATATCATCAGATTCTGTTTAAATGTGGGGAATAACTTTTGAACATCGACTTTGTTATCGGCAGATGACGTTATTGACTCCACTACATTTTTTGCTTCATTAGCTTCCGAAATTTGTAATTTTAGCTTTTCTAATTCTAAGTCAATTTCTAGTTTTCGTTTTTCCAGCTCGAACTTTTCTACCCTACGGTTTTCTTCTAACTCTTCTTGTTTACGCTTTTCTTCCAAAGCCTCCTGCCGGCGTTTTTTTTTTCTTTTTTTTTTCTAATTCGGCTTCTGCCTTAAGCTTAAGTTGTTCCTCCTCTCGTAATTCAATGACATTCTTTTACGAGAGAGTTAATGAAAACCGCGTCGGTAAACACAGGGGATCTAATAATCTCGCGTAACTTAGCGATTTGCATTGTTGGTTGCACATCCAGTTCCAATTCAAGTGCAACCTGATATAAAATATCCTTACACGCTTTATCTATTTCTGACATTTTCTTTTTTTAACTTATTAAAACCCCAAAGGAACAAATCAAGAATAACTAGCAGAATTATTTTCTGAAAAAAAGACGCTCACACCCCTGAAACTTATTTACATAATTTCAAGGTAAAGAACACGTATAAATACCCCACATTTTCAAACAATACTACTAAATATTAAAATAACATAAAAAAAAAAAAAAAAAAAAAACATTAAGAAGTAATCCACATAGCATTTACCCTTAAAAAATACAATTACTCAAACTTCTCAGCGATGAAACCAAAATCATTTACCTTAATAGTAATACTGAAAAATATTTATTAACATTAAATTATTTCAAAATGTTAAGCAAAATTAATTTTATTTAGATTTTTTTTTCCTATAAACCAAATAAACCATCAAAAAGAACAAGGGATTTTGTTTTTAGATTCTCAAAAAAAAAAAAATTTTTTTTTTTTTCAAAAAGAAAAGTTCTATTATGTAGAAATATTAATATTCGTAGCATTTAAATATCTAATCACCAAAATTACATTCCAATTTAAAATCATGAGAACAACATAACTAAATAAAAACATTATAACATAATATACCTTTATGTTCTCAGAAAAAACACCAATACTTTTAGATTTTTAAAACAAAAATAAGATTTCAAAATATCTTTATTTATTTATTTTTTTTTATTCATTCATTCATTCATTCATTTATTTATTTATTTTTTTATTTATTTTGTTATTATTATTATTTATTTAATTATTCCGTTCACCAATTTCAATTTAAATATTTCAAAACAGAACAAATTTTCGAACCGTACTTGTTCTTATTATAAATGTACCATTTATAGTAAATCAAAATTACTTATTTTAAGAGCAACTTTTTTTTAATCATTTCTTATAGTACTGAAAATTTTTAATGCTTTATTCATATATAGAATAAACTGTAAATTAAGTATTCAAAATAAAATAACAAACAAGATTTAACTTTTTAAAGAAACATGTAAATGATTTAATATCAAAACAGAACTACCAATTTTAAGAACATAATATTTCATATGTATTATACCTTAATAAAGCAAAAATATTACGTATGAATGAAAATATTAAATTGTCAATTTAAATATTCAAGAGTAAAAATAAAAACATCATATATAAATTTCAAGACAATGTATTCATAATTTCAAACTATTATTAAAATAATAGATATTTAATCGCTTACCTCAATAAACTTGAATTAAAAACATTATTATTCTTTGATACATTTACAGAAGTTCAAAAGTTTTATTACAGAAGTTTACATTACTTAGTTTACTTAGTTCATTACAGAAGTTTAACTAAAACACTTAAAAAAAAAAAAAAAAAAAAAAAACGCTTCTTCTTCTTCTTCATTTCATTTCTTTTCTTTCTTTCTTTATTTTTGGATGTGCCGTCCGGCATAAAATATTATCAAAATTGATACGCAAGATCTCACAGACCTGGAAGTTTGCGAACCAACCTTTAAAACGAAAGCACAAAATACAGAAAACTACATTTTTTTACGTGCGAAAACACTTTCTTGGATGAAAAACACATTTCCCTGAATTCATAGAACACATTGTATGAACTAATTCCTTTAAAAGATAATCGCACAAAACTTGAAAACATTTATTTTGGGTGAAAAGAACATCGCTCTTTCCACAAACGTAGAACATAACGCGTTTCGCGAACAGGAACCTTTGAAATCACTAAAATACCATTCCGCACACTTTCGGAATGCACACACATTTCTTGAAAAGATGATCTCAGGATGATCTTGAGTTGATCTCGGGCCCCTGAGTTCTGCCGCCAATTTTATATTGCTGGCTAGCTTGGTAGAGCACTTAATGTAGACGTAAGACTAATTATTCTTTGCTTTTCCGTAAAAAATAAATAAATAAATAAATAAATAATAATAATAATTTGAGGCAACGAATAAAAGGATGAAGGCTCAGATGAAAATTCCGCAACCATTTTAGCGCATGACAAAGCTTAATGAAGGCATAAACATAATATGTACAGAATATAAACATTACATTTTAACTTTAGAACCTTTCAAAAAAAGAATAATCAAGCAGACAACAACTCTGCGATTTGGTAGAAAGAAAGTTACTGACTACTGTTACTTTCCCCCCTAAATTTCATTATGTGCGAGGTCACGTGGGTTTGATGACGCAACAGTCACACAGGCATTACATCACTAATATAAATTCTTGAAAAATATTGAACTTAAAAAAATATTCCATTAAAAATCAAAACAGTATTTAAACCATAATAATAACAAAGCAACCGATTGCAAAAATATATTTTTCATAATTTAATCAAATATAATTTATTTATGATAACGTATACCATTTTTTTTTTCATATATTTATTAGAACAATTAAAACCACGAAATATTTCGACATTTTGAAAATTCATTAACATTCTATTCTATTACTAATTCCGTGTTTTATACTCTTCATACTCTCTAATGGCTGTTGCAAAAAAAAAAAAAAAAACGCATCAAAAAACCTTTGCTCTTTAACATGGAGATGATCAATCTATAGGAATTACTATATCTATGCTTCAAACTAAAATATTGAATCTATGGTAAAATAGAGACGTTAAACATAATTTTCCCGATCCTAATTTTTGCGATGTTGCGTCAAGTTTAAAATATTATAGGTGTCCTATTTTTATCGAACCTTCATGAAAATTTATTTAGTGGTTTTTATACATCCTTAGCACAAAACATAATTGAAAAAAAAAATTAAAAATAAAGAAAACTCATAATATTTTTTCGAAAGAAAAAAAAGTTTAGAAAAATATATTGTTTACCGCATAATTATAATTGCAAAAAATTAAAATAAAAACTTTTGTTAAATTCGTCTAAAGTTACCAGTAAAGAAAAATAGACATTTATGTCAAAAAATAATTAGCTAAGAGCATTTTAAAATTTAACGATTAATTAATAATTTTAATTAATATCTTTATTATTACAATGTGAATGTTAATTTCAGTATGGTATATACCTTCCAAAAGTAATACTATATGAAATTGTAACTTTTTACATTAACAGAATTATAATTGTAGATTTTACTTTTAAAAGTCTACTGTTGCCTTAATATTTAGATAAACATGTATTTTCATTGTTTTTTCATAGTTTCTTTTATTCCAATGTATTGTAATAGCCACGATATAATGTAATATTTTCCTGGTGCTGTCATTAGATAACTTCGAGATAATGATTAAGAATTATTTATTAAATAAAATCTCAGATATACTTTTGTTTACAAATTTAAATTTGAAATATATATATATATATATAATTTTATTTCATCGTATCATGTAATATCATGGAAAATTACCATTTAACTCATTTTTCATTTTAAAATTAAGATATATGTATTAAATTACCAAACACACTATAAATGTTTTGGAAACATTTCATTTTTAAAAAATATCATCAATAAATTATATCAATTTCCATAAAATACCTTCGGAAATATTCGAGATTATTTTTAAAATAGGCGAGACTCGGGTTATTTTGGCATAAGGGGCTAGTTAGTAATCAGCTTATGTTTAATGTCACAGTGGAGGTAGAGTGCTGTCATTTAACTAGTGGAGTACGTATATGTGCCCCAGCCACTGTAAATTCAGTGTGTTTGGAAGCGTCAAAAAGGAAAAATCTTTCCTTCATCATTTTTTTTCTGACTGGTGAGTATATTTTTAAGCTCATATTTTTTTTGGTCCGGTTAATCTGCAGATGAAATTGAGGCGCTGCTAATGGTGGTTTTAAAATAGTGGTTAACTGGGGTTACATGCATGTATCATAATCTTTTGTTTCTGATGTTTGGAATTCTGCAGCATATATTTCATGTTAGGTATCCCTGTGTGGGTAGTTGGAATAGTTAGGTATGGGGTCAGTTGGCATAGCTAAAATATAACTATGGCATGGCAAAATCAATGATAATTATAAAAAAGCTCCACAGAACTGGCGCTTTATGTAATAAGTACAAAATTTTTTATAAACACCATAAAGGATTCGTTGTTGGTCTTGTTTTATGTGATCTTTCGGTCTCTTTTTGAAATTCTCTGGAGTTTGTAGTCAATTGATAACCCTCACCACTGTCTTATCAGGAGACTCAGAGACTCTTCATCTTGGAGAAGATCTTCAGCCTTTGAACTGTCATTAATGTAAAAAGTACAAAACTTTGAATAAAAACCATAACGTGAAAGAATTCGCAACAACGGTTTTGCTTCGAAGGAAAACACGATCCTTCGCCAGGCGAACAAAGTAGGCGCGAGGGCTGCAAATAAAACGACAACGCATGAAACCGAATAAAGTGAAGAGGAAAAACAAATAAAGTCGAATGTAAATATAAATACTGGTGTGACCAGAAACAAAAACGAAAGAAGAAAATAAATAATTAATAAAATTAAAAATTAAAATTAAATCTAAATATCTAAAAAAATTCAAAACTAAACGAAAATGAAGTTACGTGAGTAATTTCCATAACTAAGCATCACACAAAAACGGGATGGAAGAAATATCATTAACAAGATTTTTCGATTTTTTAAATATATAAAAGGCCACATGAATATGCGAATTGGAAAAGGAGATAGGAGAGAAATTATATTAGTTTCAGAAAAATCAAAACAATGGTCATGAGCCCAGCACTGAGAATAGAAAATTTATTCGACAGTGATTGTTCAATTTGGAAACAGAAGTTATGTATTTCTTTCGAGAGACTAGGCGAATCAGAACGAATGTGTAAGGCACAAAAAGGCTACAGAAAGCAGTTTTTTTTCCTTGAGGGACGTTAGCGGGTTTAGAACCGATCCTTGCCTTTAGACACAAAAACGTCAAGGAAAGGGAAAGGGCAATCCTGATCAGTCTCAAAAGTGAATTGGATGCAAGTGCCAATGAAATTGACCAAAGAAAGTAAACTGGGAAAAATCGACATTAGAGGGAAACAAGAATGAAAGTGTCATCCACATACCTAAACCAGTGTGGAAATTTACATACACCAAAGAGTTTTTATTCGTCCATATAAATGTTGCGAAGCAAAAGAGAGAGAGGACTGCCCATTTTCATGCGTTTATTTTGAGAATAATGATTACCATTGAAAAGTAAGGCAGTTTGCCTGATACATAAATGAACTATATTAACTAGCTACTCAGTTTGAATAGCCAAATAATGGAATTTACGTAAACTCCTCTCTAAACAAATCAGAGCACTTTGAATAGGAATTTTAGTGAAAAGAAATTTAACATCCAAAGAAATCATAGTTCAGTTAGAAGAGATGAATTTAAGTTTTTTCACGAAGTCATAGGTGTTTTTTACTGTATACTGTAAAAAAAAAGGTAGTTTTTACAGCAGAATGCACTGACACCCACATTGCCAGCACATTCTGCTGTTAAATAAGGCAATTTACAGCGGAAACATTTATAAAGAGAAACACTTTTACAGTTTTTTTCTGTTGTAAATTACTTTTCTCTAACAGTATAATGGGCTGGCACCCGTATTGCCATCTCATTCTGCTGCAAAAACTACCATTATTTTTTTACAGTGTATAAAGGTTAGTACTAGTTAAATGAGAAAGGGATTTTGAAAGAAAACGGGCAAGATTATAAGAAGCTCTACCAATATTTGACTCAATACGCCGGAATGAGAGAGTGGGCTTACGAATTATTGGAATAGCACAGAAACGAGCACGGTTAGCAATGGAAGGAATCACCATGCGTTTCGTTTGATCATTAAGAATACCGGAATTTTTAACAGAATAACAGAATTTTTAACTTGATCAAGATAACCATTAGAAGGATCTTTCTTTTGTCTCGCATAGGGACCTGAATTAAGCGTGGACTCAACATTGGCAATATAATCTGATTTGTTGAGCTAAACTGTTTGTTCTCCTTTGTCAGCTTTAACGGCAATTAAATTGGTGTGGAGTTTAATTCAGAGAAGACGGATTTTTGAGAAGAAGTAAGTTTAGACATTTGTTGACGATTATTAGTGGAAATAATGTTAGATAAAAGGAAACGAAGAGATTCTAACTGAACGGGAGGAAGTTTACTATTTTTAAAGGAATTTTCTATGGGAACAATCAAATTGGAAATAGAAGGTTTGGAAGTACGTGAAAAATTAAGACAAAGAGAAAGAATATTGCGCTGATCATCAGTCATAGCGTGCGAACAGAGTTTAATAACTGTGTCTTGAACGCGAGGGGAAACATGTGAACGGAAGCGTTCTTAAGTCTAACAGAATTAGACTTACGAAGAAAATTAATATTCTTATTCAAGTTAGTTTGGTGACGATTTTCGCATCCCATTCCTTTCGTCATCAAATTAACTTGAATAAGAAATTTAATTCTCCTCTTAAGTCTAATTCCATTAGTTCACCTGATTCCCATCTCATTCAAGATACTGGTATTAATCTCTCTTCGCACCTATGACTGATGCTCAACGCGATATTCCTTCTCTTAGTCATAATTTTGCACGTGCTTCTAAAGTTTCTATTCCCAATTTGATAGCTCCCATTGAAAATTCCTTTAAAATTAGTAGAATTTCTTCCAGTCAGTTAGAATCTATTCGTTTCCTTTTATCTAACATTATTTCCACTATTAATCGTCCACAGAAGTCTAAAATTACTTCTTCTCAAAATTCCGCCTTCTCTGAATTAAACTCCACCCCTAATTTAATTGCCACAAAATCTGACAAAAAGGGACAAACAGTTCTGCTCAACAAATCGGATTATAATTTACATGCTGAGTCCATGCTTAATTCAAAACTCGATTCGAAACTTTAAAAAGATACTTCTAATGATCATCTTGATCAAGTTAAATACCTTGTTAAAATTTTTGTTATTCTAAACGATCAAACAAAACGCATGGTGATCCCATCCATTGCTAACTGTGCTCGTTTCTGTGCTCTTTTAAAGATTCATAAGCCCAATCTCTCCTTCTGGCCTATTCTGTCTAATATTGGTACGGCTTCTCATATTCTTGCCCGTTTTCTTTCAAAATCCTTTTCTCATTTAACTAGTACTAACCTTTATACAGCAAAAATGAGTTTGCATGAGTTTGTGAACAAATTTAAATATATCTCTCCCTCTAACTATACTACTATTTCTTTGGGTGTTAAATCTCTTTTTACTAATTTTCCTGCTCAAGGTGCTCTGGTTTGTTTAGAGAGGAGATTACGTGAATTACTATATTCGGCTATTGAAATTGAGGAGCTAGTGAATGTAGTACATTTACGTATCAGGCAAACTGCCTTCATTTTTAACGGTTCATATTATTCCGAAATGAGGGCATGGAAACGGACAGGCTTCTCTCACCTTTGCTGTAAGACGTTTATATGCACTATTTTGGTGAAAAACTCTTCGGTGAATATGAATTTCATCGCTGGTTTAGGTATGTTGATGACACTTTCGTTCTTGTTCCCTCTGATGCAGACATTTTCCAGTTTACTTTTTTTGGTTAATTCGATTGATCTTTGCATTCACTTTTGAGATTGAACAGGATTAATCTTTGCCATTCCTTGGCGTCTATGTGTCTAAAGACAAGGATCGTTCATCAACCACTGTCTTTAGAATACTTTTCTCTGTCTCTCACTAACCACGCCTTTCAACAGAAAAGGTCTGCGTTCCACACATGTTTTTCGCGCCTTACACACTTGTTCTGATCCGTCTAGTCTCTCTAAAGAAATAAATTACTTAAAATCTCTTGCTCTTTCTCGAGGCTATAATCCCTTTATAATCGATAAAGCTCTATATAAATTTAAAATTCCCAAACCTTCTGTTTCCAAACTGAACGATCATAGTCCCATCCCTGTAGTTTACCTTTTTATTCATTACTTTCTTTTAAATTTCTAAAATTCTTTCTAAAATTTTTGGTTTTAAAGTAATTGAAAAAGCCGTAAAAAAAAAAAAAAAATTATCTTGTCTTAAAAATTCCATTCCTACTGAAAACCGATCAAGCTTGTTAATCCCTTGTTCCGTTTGAAGTTTAGGTTATATTGGATAAACTAGGAGGCGTTCGAAATACAGAATTAATGAAGACCGTCAGAATATTTGTAATGAATTAATCTCTAAATCTGCTACTGCTTCCCACTGCTGTGCTCATGGTCATTGTTTTGATTTTTCTAAGACAAACATAATTTCTTATCCTTTGACTTCTTCCCATCTGGAAATCCATGAGGCTTTTTACAAATTTAAAAATTCAAAAAATCTTGTTAATGATATTTTTTATTCCTTTCCGTTATTTTCTGCCTTCCAAATTACTCACGTAGCTTCATTTTCGATTAATTAGGAATTTTTTCAGATTTGTAGATTTTATTTTAATTTTTCTTCTTTCATTTGTATATTCAGGTCACACCAATATTTTTATTTACATTCGACTTTATTTGTTTTTGTTCTTCACTTAAATCGGTTTTTTGCTTTGCCGTTTTGTTTACAGCACTCGTGCCTACTTTGTTCGCTTGACGAAGGGTTGTGTCTTCTTTCGGTCTGAAAAAAATGTTGAGAGTCGTTACACTTTATGATGCTTATTAAAAGTTTTGTAACTTGTTACATTAATGGTAGTTCAAAGGCTGAAGAACTTCTCCAAAATGAAGAGTTATCATTCTGAATCTGCTGATAAGACGGTGGTGGGGGTTCTCATTCGACAGTTTTTACAAACTTCGGTGTATTTTTAAAATAGACCAAAACATCCCATAAAACAAGATCAAGAACGAATCCTTCATAAAATCAAGGGCCTCCTGACTAACCTGAATAAAATAAATTACTTTATTTTGGCTAAATAACAGTCCCGTTAGTATCTTAGAAAAATTGATGAAAGTGATGGTAATGAGATTCGCATATCCACAATAGTCAAAAAAGGAAAAAAAAAATACAGATGACCAGATGAGAATGTTTAAAATTTGTACGACCAAATTAAAACTGTACAAAAATTGAATCTACCAGTTCAAATAACCGGGCGCGCAACTCACACATTCACAGTTGGTTTCAAACTTTGAGCTAATTCTATTTGAATAACTATTGATAGCTATATTAATCAGCTGAATGTTTTTTTTCTTAGGGAAATCATTTTTTGTTTATATATTTAAGCAACATTTTTGGCCAAATATATAATTAAAATAGGATGTTTTGGAAAATTAAAACGTTTTTCCGCGAAATATGCCGCGTTCTGCCTGAGTATCCCTATCCATATAGTTTATGCCAACTAGCTCCGTACACGGGCTTAGCTGGCATAGTTGTGAGCTCTTAGGAGACATGTTTTTGGGGTTGTTTAAATATGTAATTGATCGGTTAGACATTATTTTGTAACCAAAGAGTTAATCTTTCCAATTAACTCAACAGAATTTCGCTAAGTATCGTACTAAAAATTAGAAAATCAAAAACTAAAATCTACGCCAACTAGCCGAGGTTTCCCCTATAGCACAGATCTCTGAAAACCTTTCAAATTTCAATATTAAATTTTACGTTGTTTGTTTTATTGTATTATATTTTTTATTGCAGCATTGTAGTTTTGGGAAATATAATAAACGATTTTTGCTAAGAATAAAAACTTTGTGACTATTTTTGTAGATTTTTATGTCTTGTTTACATATTTTGTTCAAAACATAAGAAGTATAAATTATCACAGAATTAATTTTCTGTAACATTTTTTCTTTTTTTTCACCAACAAATCTAAATAGTAAAAGCTTAGGTCTAAAAATAAAAATGATATTTTTTAGATGAATTTTAAAGTTACAATCCAGCTACTATTTAGATTGATTTTGCCAATCATTTTCGTGTCTCTAAATGGATTTTGAATTTGGGGACACATAGACAGTTTGCTCACAAATTCAGTTTCAGCTTTAGGGTAGTGTCCTGATTATAATGAGTCTAAGCCACTTTTTTTTTTCTTGTATCTAATATGTTGTAGGGAATTTGGTTCATTTTTTTGGAACATTTTTCAACCATGATAGTATATTTTCATATTTACAACTTTTGTTCTTGGTACTAATTTTTAATGTAATACTAATATATGACTTTGGATTTTGAAACTATGAGTAAACACAAAATAATGAATTTCACATCTTAAAAAGTTTACACTAAATGTTTCGAAATATAAATTATTTCATAGACAGGTGCAGTGAACAGATTCCACGCTGACAGAACCAAGCAAGTTGAAAGAAAAATTAAGTATGTGGAAGAGATAACATTGGCTGCGAATAGAAAGATAGTAAAAACATGTGCTAAAAAAAAAAAAAAAAAAATAAAAAAAAAATCAGCAGAAATTCAGATACAGTTATAAAGTAAACCCTATAAAAATATAACATAAGATAGCTTTCTGTTGTATCATCAAAGCCAAAACTTAATCTGCCTAATTTCTTGTTAATAAGAAATATCTAATCTTTCATATTATCCCCTGATAAGAATTGCGCGTTTTTTTTTTTTTTTTTTTTTTTTTTGTCACACTATTACTGTTTTCTAATAACAATTCATATCATAGTTAATCACAAAAATCTATTACAAAAGTATGAGAAATTTTTCTGCATTGAAATAGTGGCTGATAAAAAACATAAATTCATCCATGTTTGATATAGCTTTATTTAGTATGTATCGAAATAGTATAATTTTACCACATTTCTATTCGGAAAGATATACAACAAAATCTACTAAGTTTGAGTTATGGTGAATCTGAATTACCACTAGTTAACACAGTTTTACCACAAGTTTATGACATGTTAAGCTAAACTGGAACTCGTCTGTTACGCACGTTCTTGTGAATTGTAACGCTCATGTAATGTAAATGATAGTAAATGACAGTAAGATTGGCAGGGGTTCAAAATATAAACAGATTCAGAATATTCTCAAAATTAAAAAAAGAAAAAAAAAAAAAAACAGACATGGAAAATTTAATGAATCTATGTATCTTTTTTACTTTCTCTTACCCATAAGGTAGAGAAAGTATTGTTTTTGGGTCAAGTTTTCGAACGCGAGATTTTGTTATATTTACACGTTTTGAGGTCCCCTGAATACTAAAATCATGTTTTTAGCAAATGGTCTGTGTGTATGTCTGTGTGTCTGTCTGTATGCCTGTGTGTCTGTCTGTGTGTCTCTCTGTTATCAGCATATCTCAAAAACAAAGTATGGCAGAAAGTTCAAACTTGGTATTCTAAAGGTGTATCATATAGGGATGCTACATTAAGCTTTTCGTTAAGATCAAGCTAATGGTTTGTGTACAGGGACAATCAAGAGAATTCTAATACATTAGGTCTATGGGGGGAAATTGCAGGAAAGTAGAGTTTAACGTCTATAGACTGCACTAAACCAAATGAAACGAATATATATATTTTGTAATAGAGATAGTTAACTGGGAAAAATTTTTTGTGTATGTAGGAGCCTCGTCTCCCCCCCTGGGGGGGAAGTCCCCCCTCGAGGGGAGTAAATTTTCGTGATGGGTATCTTTCAAAAGAGCTCGCCAATACCTTTAAAACGAATAGTTGAACCATCGATCTGCGATAATTTAAAACAAAGTTAACGATTTTTTTTACTTTTAACGAAAAAAAAACTTACTTTTTTTTTTTTTTGAGAATAAAATGGACTTTTTTTTGGATATTTGGTGTTATACTACCTCTCTCATATGGAAATCGTCTGCATTATCATGAAAGATAATTTTTTAAATAATAATTTTAATAAATTATTTTTTAAAAACAGACTTATTTTTTAATAACCGAATTAAATTCTATATAAATGTAGGTGCATTAATGAAACGGGGGGTTGAGGGGGCGGTAGCCCCCCCTCCCACAGAACTAATTATCATATAAAACTCTTCAGAAGCCTAATATAAATTGTTTAACATAGGTTTACATAACAGTACTCGTTATCTTACCTATTAATCTGCAACCTGTATTTATTGTATTAAGTTTCAGGGTAAGAGAAAGTCGTGTGAGTGACACATCAGATTATTTTTAAATATATACATAGAAAACATAAACGTTTCAACACTATAATACACGATGAAAGAGAAAATAGAAATTCAGCAAAAGAAGAGTGTTTCATATTCTATTTTACAGCATGAAATCATTGGTGTCGTAGGTAAGAAATGGAGTATATCAGAAATACAGGGCAGAATATCTCAGTAACGAAGGTGTGGAAAAAAAAAAGAAAGAAAAGAAAGAAAGAAAGAAAAAAAAATGTGAAATATGAAAAAAAAAGAGATAATAAATGAAATAAAAGGAACACAATAGAAGAAGAAAAAACAGTGATCATAAAATTAAAAATCAGAAGAAATATCTTAAAAGATTTATGTTGATAAACAAAAATTAAAAATTGAAACAATGAAAAAAAAATGAAAATCCTTTTTTTCTTTTTTCATTTCTTTAACTTTTGCTTGAGAATTTTTTTTTTTCATGAAAGTGAATAAGCACTCATCCTGTAACCCGGATTAATTACGTATGGGTTTTGTCTACACTGTTTTCCAAAAATTAAGGAAACATCACAAAAATATTGATTTGTCAAAAAGTTACTCCTAGAATTTAATAAAACTGAGGTACGATATACAACACATAGTAAGGTATAAAACGACATTTAAATAAAATTTCAGACAATTGTGATGTTTCAGAAATTTACACGTGTATAAAATTAATTAATTAATTGAAGGTGTCAACTTGTTATAGGAAAAGTATCTTTTTGCCTAAAATTGTTATTTCTTAAAGGATTAAAACGAATTTCGGACTGTATATTTATGTCAACTAACTGCGACCTATTACTAATTTTTTTTTTTTTTTTAAATCGGTCTAAAATTGAAGAAATTAAAAAACTGCTTTGTTATTTCTTGTATAAGGCATACCTGCGAACATCCTAATTAATATTCCGTAGTATTGTTAGCACGCCGTTTTTTTCACACCATTCTTTTTTGGGGGTAATTTTCTTTGTATTAAATCGTAATTATATTTGGAGAATATTACTCTAAAATAAATTTCTGGGGAAAAAGAGGCGGGTACTAACAATGCCGTGTATTATTAATTAGAATGTTGTCCGGCATGTATAAGATCACGTGGGTATGATCCCAAAAAATAATTATTTCAGACCGTTCGTCTTAAGCATTTAATAATTTCTGCAAGCAGGTGTTCGAAAAAGATATTATTCGAATCGGAGAGAAAAGTTCTTTAGATTTAGCATTTTAATTAATATCTTATAAAGTAATAAAATTTTTAATTTTTTGTTCATTAACCACACAGACAGTCTATACTCCCGTATGTCTGCTTTTGTACTTCTTCGTTCCGTGAGGCCTGAACGTATAGATGAACAGACAGACATCATTTATTATTATAGATTCTATCCAAAATTGAATATGAAAGAGGAAAGTTCAGCCAATAGGTGGAAAGGTTTAAATACAATAAAATAAAATAAAAATTAATTAAAATATAGAAGAATTACATTTAGATTTTGATAATTCTATACATCAGGTTTTCACAACAGCCATTTTGGAGGAATGGTATAATAGGGCATGTTATGTCAGGAAAAACATGAAGCCAAACTCGTAACCGAAGAATCCTTTATGTAACACAGTTATTTAAGAAATTATGCATTGTTATAGTGAAATTATACAATATGGATCATTCGAGACAAATGTCATTGTAAGTATAGGTATCAAAGCTGTCAAATACGCTCTAAGACACAAAAAACGACGCACCAAGAAGAAGTTATCCGAATGGGATGAAAATTGGTAGATGTGATGTACATGTAGAAAAAAACTGATTACAGTTTCAGAAAAATTGGATGATTTAATCAAGAGAAAGAGCTTCACAAAGTGAACAAGTCAATAATGCGTTGGTCCACATCTGACCTCCCCCCCCTTATATAAGCAGTTATTTGGCTTGGCATTGATTGACAGAGTTGACAATGTCCTACTGCGAGATATCATGCCAAATTCTGCCTAACTGGAGCATTAGATTGACGAAATCCTGAGTTGGTTGTAGGGCGCTTTTCATAATTCTCCAAACGTCCTCAGTGGGGGAGAGATATGGCCACTTTTTTGCTCAAGGTAATGTTGAACAAGCAAGAAAACAAGCAGTAGAAACTATCGCCGTGAGCAAGCGGATCTTATCATGCTGAAATATATGCTCAGGAAGACGTGATATGAAGGGCAACACTCAAAGGGGCGTATAATTTCTTCGATGTTCCGCTGTGTTGTAAAAGTGCCGTGGATGACGATTAAAGAGGGTCCTGCTGAACACTGACACCCCAGACAATCACTCATGGTTGTCTGGCGATATGGCTAGCGACATTCAAGCTGGGATTCCTTTTTTTACGGGGTGTCTCCAGACACGTCTTCGCTGGTCACCAGCGCTCAAATCGAAACGGGACTCATTACTGTAGAAAGTTTTACTCCAGTCAGTTTCATTCTATGTCGAATGTGCCCGACACCGCTGCAAACGGTCTTGTTGGTGTATATAGATAATTGGTAGTCGGTGCAAGGTTCGCCGTGAACTCAGCCTCCTTTCTCTGAGCCGCCTATTAATGTTCTTCGTGATCACTGAAGCACCAGTTGCACGTATACGAGGCATATTTACTATCTATCAGAGTGAACAGAATGAAAATTTCAAAGAATTTCTAACTTGGAATCAAAATTTCCGTTCTTTAATATCCTGCGAATTGCGCAGTTAAGACGCGCTGCACCGTCACATGTCCATTCATTAGCTACCAAAATTTAAAATTTTGCATTTTCTCTCAAAACCTCTATGTATAACATTTTGTGTCCAATTTTCATTACTTTTCTTGGTGAGTCGTTTTTTATCTTTTTTGTCCTAGAGTGTAAATAAAATAATACAGCAATAGCCAATGTTTTAGTAGACACAATATGGCCCTGGTGATAGCCTTGTCTGCTCTTGCGGGCAGCCATCTTGAGTAGACAAAATTAACTTCATTTGCCCTAAATGCTGATTTGCCGTATGCTAATTTCTCTTACATCATTCCTCCAAAGCAGCCACCATAATAGTTTGATATGTTCAGTCTATCTGCAAAACTTTGTAGGGTTGTACAGATTTCTTTTTCCAATCATACCAATGACACTATCGAATACACCAACGCTTTTAATTCTGCCATGTACATTGCCAAAGGCAAAATTAGTTCTGTGGTTGACTATCCGCGGAACAATATCTTTGGTGTTCATCTCGAGACTGAATCTTTTACATATATTAGTTTGTGCTTAAAAGTATTTTCAAAATGCAAAAATCGCTCTCAGGTCATGCCTAGTTATTAATGGAGTGTTGTACTGAGAATGTTAGGAAGCACTCATACCGTGCATGTTTAGATTTAGGCAGAGATCTGGGGGGATATTTTCAAAACCACCAGAAAAAACGATGAACCAAAAGTAATTTTCTATTTTTTGTGCGAGGCCGCGGAAGCTTGATTGGTAGTGCATTGAGCTCATAATCGAAGGATTGCGGGTTCACTTAACGAGCTTGCTAAAGACTATCATGCGTATTAATGGTAGCTAGTGCACGCAGAATACGTCGTAGATGAAATGTTCTTCTTGTTCCTTAAAATAATACCTCTGGAAGTAATGATAATGGAGAGCATACCTTCCGCGGAGGATTAAATTTAAGATGGCATGTTTCCAAATCACCCCAAGACCGTCGTCATTAGCAATTGTGTAGCGCTAGTATGACGTAAAAACTAGAGCTCCTCTCTATAACAATAGAGACAACCACGCCAGCCGCCATCTTTTTGCCTCGGAAAACTCATGCTTTCCGGCTTTGCACATTTATCGCAGTTATGTTCTTCATCTCATAGGATCTAAGGGAAATATAAACATTTTATGTCCTTTCCTGTCGTTATTTGAGCAAATTGTTCCTGAATAGCCACTTATGCCCCACTTTGTTAAGACTGTACATCTATCAGATTCCCCATTTATACCTTCCTACGTTATGGGATGTTTGTTGCTTCGTTTTATAAGGATATTTCATTCAAAAATGAAGTTTCCGGAATTCTGTTTTTTATTATTATTCTTTGAATATGTCGCCTTTTAATTTAATGAGTAATTAAAAAATAAATAAATAAATAAATATTTTACTTAATTAAGTAAATTTATGACTCTAAGTTTTAATCCCTAAACAAAATATTTAAATTTATTTTGTAAAAAAAGTGCACACTAAGCTGAAAGGCAACATGTTCATGAATTCGCAAAACTTCATTTTTGAATGAGATATTCTTATAAAATGAATCAACGAAAATACCATTAACTAACATAAGATGAATGAAAGAAGGAATCTGATTGACCTACAGCTCTTAAGCTAACATTAAAAAAGTAATTTAAAAGTTACACATGATGACCGACACAGTTTCTATCACTAGATACTGTTGGCAGCAAGATTATTGAAGCACTAGCAATAATTCTTACTTAAAAGATGGGCACCTAATACTGGTTTTCTTAAATAAATAATTGTTGAGTCATGATCTTAGTCTTATGCTTTTCATAAAAAAGCAAGTTGATGATAAAATTAGCGATCAAATTATATATATATATATATGAAAAGTGTGGATATGTGCTTCAATAATTTTGCTGTCGACTGTAATCTACGGATTCGCAGGGTACATGTGACAACCCTAAAAGAAAAAAAAATCTCTCGGATGCACCACTGAATATATATAGGAGTGAGGGAATGAGAATTTTATGTCGCACTAATGCTATGCTACGTATATATAAGAGCCTTAGTAAAAACTACTGTACCTCAATCTAAAACTATATTTTTCTTCGACTATTTTCAGAATGCGATTTGTCCAAAAACTCGGACCTTTTGATTATCTAACGGCCGTATTCACTATCATCATTAATTTCAACTCCTGTAATTTCGTTGTTGAAGAAGGTAAGTCTAATTCTTTGTTGCTTGCCGCAGACAATGATCCAGACATATTTTTTATGGTTGTAGCTAAAAGGATTAATGAATCAAAAGTCAGTATTTTTCAAAATTTTTAAGAACGAATGATAGCATTCATTTGCTCTGATGTCGAGTTGTTTTGTAGTCAATTCCTGTAAATGTTTTAGAGCGTAGTGTAAAATTAATACCTCCGGAGTTTGTGAAAGTTACAGCATCTTGAGCATACAGTGTGGCAAGCGCTTATAATGTTAATGTTTAAGATTCTGACAAAAAATTAAGCCTCCCAGATAGAGTTGTGATCGAAATTCTTGCTCAAATCGTAAACATTGCATTATAAGTTGATTGGCTATTCCCAGTTTTGTCTGCTCAAATTACATGATCCAAAAACATAAGTAACGAATAAGTACGTTAGTTTCGATTTTTCAAGCAAAAATATTGATCACACTGACCTCTAGGAAGAGCATTAATTTTTAGAGCACGGTTTGCTTGACGGTTGCTACATTATGCATTATGGGCGCTGTACCCATTGAGTATTGATAGAAGTAATGTACGGATTTCTTACACTGGCTATGAAGAAATATTCCGCGAACATCACTGCGGTTTTTGCGCCTTCATTTGGCGATAGTCGCTTTCTTGGCAACTGATTTTTTTAATTTTGCATGCTTTAAATGGATTGGTGGAAACCTGCTTTCAAGCAAGTTGAAAACCTGCTTTAGTGGAAGTGGAATGTTGGTTTGGCGAATGAATTGGTAGATCGGTGGGGATGTGATGTAAGGGAACAAAAAGGTTACTAGTCCGGGGTCTACTCTAATATCTAGTCGATAGCTGTATCGAAGTGGATGGGCCATCCTCTCTGCAGAGGATAAGAATTGTAATGACATGCCTTCAAAGTGACCCTATGGTTGAATCACAGACCCTGTGTATTGCACCCTGCGTATCTTTACTACGACGTTAAATCAACTCAACCTCAATTTTCCAAGCGTTTATTATTAGATTTCATTTCCATGTTGGACCAATTGAGCTAGAACATAAGGACTGATTATTTCATCTTAACATAAATAAAGATCATTGTATGTATGTGAATTATACCTCTGGGGTCACCGAGGCGGGGGAGTCATCCCCTTCGTAAAGGATTAATATTGTGATGGCATGTCTCCGGACCATCCTTTAGTAAGGCTCCTATATATACGAGCTGGCGTTTCAGGCATTTTGTTGCCTTAGGGTTGCCACATGTACCCAGCGCGTTCCGTAGATAAACAAGGGGCAGCCATTATTTCTATCGTTTGTATTATTTTGAAGTAACTTTTTTTACCAGTTTTCATGATTTTAGCAAATTAAATTATGATATGGGAGATTGTTTAGTGATAAATTGTTATAATCACTCAAGAAAACAACACTGTAAAAAAAAGTCTCCTATGATGCCAGAAATTTTCTGTAATTTGGGAAAATAGTCGGAAATTACGGAAAAGTTACGTTCATAAAACGTATTTTTCTGTTATTACAGAAAATTTCTGGCAACAAAGAGGACTTTTTTTACAGTGAACATGAAATGTTCAGGTTCCCATTCGATAGTTTAAGAAAAATGAAATAACATTACTTTTATTTACTTATATTTTTTCTTTGTGTTTCTGACATGTGCAAATGTAAAAAAAGAAAAAAAGGTGCTATTTTTGTCATATTATTTATATTAATCAGCATAAATTAATTAAAGAAGATATTTTATTACAGTGTGTTTGTGTTTTGGTGACTTTTCTGTGGTCGCCAACGATGTTTTGTTTCCCTGTCCTAAACTGCATTTATTTTAAGATTCGATTTTTTAAAAATAAATATTATATGATAAAAGTAGCAGAAAAAGATATTAAATAAATAAAGAATTTCTACATGATTTGTATTAGTAATAGAAACAGTCCTAACAACACATCTTATCCGCAATACATCCACACAATATCCTGAGGATGAAAAAAACATCCCGAGAATGTACTGTGTATAAATTTGTTGTTAGGGATATCACTTGTTGCTTATTACTCTTGACACATCCTAGCTTCAGATCAAGATTTCTTAAAATCGCTAGTGACGCGATAAGGACGCCAAGCGGGTATGCTGCCCTCTTCTGAGGAAAAAAATGGCGGCGGTGCGCCGGCATATATAATTTATTTAAGGGGCTCTATCCTTTAGGGGTGCATCCAAGAACGTCGCCAATTACCTACAGAACAGTACTAGTGCGATGTTAAACCATCCACCATCCACCCATTGTATGTATGTGAGAATATATGTCTTACAGCTCCTTCAAAACCATTGAGCCAATTTTAACCAAATTTGACACAGTTACTGCTTATGACCCTACTTGAAGCACTGCCGATGTTTCTAATTCTAGCACATGCGTAATGGGAGGGGTTGGGGCCAAAACCTTTTGAAAACTATATTTTTGTATGATTCCTGATATTACGAAAGTAACTAAGGTAAAGACACTAATATTCCCCACCCTCACAAAAGACATGTTAAAATAACTGTAAATAAATATCTATGAATTTGAATCCGCTCGAACTACTTTCTCCAGTTCTAGGGAATCTAGTACGGGCCGATTCAAATTTATTTATGTTAAACAACTATTTTAACATGTCTTTTGTAAGGGTGGCGAACACTGGTGATTTACTTTAGTGTCAATAGGAATTTTTTTAGAATATTCTGAATATGCGCTTTAAGGAGACTTTCTTTGTTATTTTCGTTTTTAAAGAAATTGTCCAATGTTATGGCCGAGCGGCCATAACAAAACTGCAAAGGTCAAAGGATGTGGCGAAATGCTTCTCCTAGTTAGGATGGGCTTGCAGCTACACAATAGTTTGGGCTACGATAGCCCAGTCGGAAGAGTGCCGAGCTCGTAATTAGTAGATTGCGGGCTCGATACTCAAGCCGGTAAAAGATCGTCGTGTACACTAATGGTGGCTGGTGCACGTAAAATCCGTCGTGGCCGCAATGTCCTCCCTGTTCCCGTCCAAATTATACCTCTGGTGATCACCGAAGCGGGGGAGCTATCCCTTTCGTGGAGGATCAGAATTGTGATGGCACATCTCCAGACCATCCTTAGGGGTGTGTCACAGACCGTCGCTGATTTCCCATTGAACAGCATTAGTGCGACGTTAAACCCATCCAAACAACCAACCCTGCAATGTTCACGTGTGAAAAGTTTCATGGCATCACATTGGTAGAGTTTATTGGATGATTGCTCTTTCGGTACTGGAACCGGCTGAAGACCGTCGTGTACAGTAAAGGTGGCTGTTGCACATAAAATCCATCGGAGCTTCAATGTCTTTCAATTTAGCAAATTAATACCTCTGAAGGATAATAAATCGGTGGAGCAATCCCCTCCGCTGAGAATCAGAATTGTACTGACATGTCTCCGAACTACACAGCCATCTCTAATTGATCAGTGTTTACGACGTTGCCATAGTGAGACATTAAACCCAGCTAGGTAGCTCTAAATCTCTTATACAATCGGTAGCAAAATCATTGAAGAATTCATCCACACTATCCATAAATTTTCTTTTAGCTTGATCGCTAATTTTTGTTATCAACTTACTTTTTTATAAACAGTATAAGACTAAGATCATGACTCGACAAATATTTGCTTAAGAAAACAGTATTAGGTGCCCATATTTTAAGTAGGAATTATTGCTTGTGCTTCGATAATTTTGCTGCCGACTGTAAATACGAGCTGGTACATTCGACATTTTTTTTTGCCTTAGACTTGTCACATGTACCCAGCGAGTCCGTAGATTATCAAGCGGTAGTCAAAGTTTCATTCAACATGTGTTACTTCAGAGTTACATTTTTTATAGTTCTTTTGTAATTTTAGCTGAAGAAAATGCGATATAAGAGGTTGTTCAGGAATAACACAGCTCTGAAAAAAAAAAAAAAAATCGAGTTCTGATACCATTTTTGCTTATTATTATGTAAAATGACCTCCTGAATCCGAATATGACTCCCATTTTGCTCACACACACACCGTTTTCTAGAAACACAATCACCTCCCTCATTTTTTCCCTGTTCGATAATTTTATGACCATGAATTTGATTTGAAGAATGAAAAAGGATTAATTTAACGCCTAAAAACAAAAGCAATATATATATATATATATATATAAATTTAAAAAAACAACATTAATAAGAGATTAAAAAAATATAAGATATGTAATACATAATTTCCGTAGCATATCCCCCCCCCCCCCAAAAAAAAAAAAGAAAAAATCTTTTGTCGCAAATGTCACTGTTTTAGAATTTTCCAACTCTGTAGCCCTTCAGAAGATATTAAACGGTTAAATAATCCTCCCCCTTCGAAAAATAAAATTTATAGCCGTAAAATCTCCGAAAAATGATAAAAATTGGGGGCCGTTCCTAAAAAAAAAGGTGGGTGATAGGGCAAAATGGGCGTCAAATTCGGATTTAGGAGGTCATTTTGTATAAGAATATACTGAAATGGTGTCAGAAGCAATTTTCATGCCGAGCAGTGTAATTAGATCAAAGCCCTCCAGTAAAGTATATAAAATGTTTATATTTCTCTCAGATCCTGCAAGATGAAGAGCATAGCGGCGGGAAATGCGCCAACCGAAAAAGCTGACGTCTTCCCAGGCTAGGCTGACCAGATTAGTGTACCTCTATAATAGAGAAACGTTAAAAATTGTCACAATTCTACTATTATGAATGTATTTTTTCATTCTTAATAAATACGGACTAAAAATAACTATCATTGATTATTATTTTACTTTCTATAATTTTTTTTAAACTTAGAAGAATGCTCTCAAAATATAGGCTGTCACCAGAAAATGGGGACATTTTGTCAGTCTATCCTAAGTAAAAAGATGGCCGTTGATGCGTCGGCATTTATTAATATGAGACTCATGGCAGCCCTAGTTCGACGTTAAAATCCACTCAACATAAATTGTTTTGAACACTTAATGACAATGATGCACGTAAAGAATTCTGTTTCATCAGAATTACAGTCGGTAGCAAAATTATTGAAGCACACATCTACACTTTTCATATATTTGTATTTAGTTTGATCGCTATCATCAATTTACTTTTTTATATACAGTATAAGACTAAGATCATGACTCGTCAAAAATTTACTTAACAAAACAGTATTAGGTACCCATCATTTAAGTAGGAATTATCGCTAGTGCTTCAATTATTTTGCTGCTTACTGTACAGCTTTATAGTCAACCTGCCCATAGCTAGGAGTGAGAGGACCTCCTCGTACCCAAGCAATCTAAAGTTCTCTCCTACGCAAAAGACCCGCATATCTTCCAAAAATGCCATCAAGAGCAAGGGCTCCAAGCAAGATCCCTGTGGAAAACCTTTATATAAATGATGTTGCCAGTTTGGAGATGTTTAGTCATGCTGCACCCTACGATCACTTAAAAAAGAAAAAATAATATTAATATATTATTGAGGGAATCTTAAGTTTTTAAGGGAATTAATGGATTCGTTCCAGAGAAGACTGTCAAAAGCATCCTTAAAATCTATTGAAAAGTACGGTGTATATTGTTTGTTTCCTTTATTTCTTTTTATAAATTGAATTGCTTTTCGCAGTGCTGTTTCTGTGGATTTTAGTTCTATGAACCCGTTCTACTTATTTGATTATACACTACCTACCAATAAGTATTTGGATACTTTCGAATTTAGATGTTTTGTCAAACACCTAGAAAAATTCTTTAGGAATCATTTTGAAACTTTGAGAGTATGAAGATCGTGTAAAACCTCATATATCTCAGCAGAAGGTTCTTCCTGAAGATGAAAAGAGGACCAGTAAAAAATTAAAGAAAAATGAAAATGCTTTGCATCACCCTGTAAAATGTAATGCTTGAAATGTGTTTTGTCTGTAGTATGTGATTATATGTGTAGGATTCTTCTAATTATCTATATAAATTTTTATGAGTCTACCACATATATTCATGGAGAAATAGCTGTTTCTTTAAAAATTTGCAAAAGAAATTGCCACTCTTTTAATTATAACACGTAGGGTATGAAACCTAGTGCAAAGCCATTTTTAGGAAACTTGGCATACTACATTAGACACAGCATACTGCAATCAGAATGCAAATCTTATGAAATATGAGCATTTTCACTAAATAATTTTTAACTACCCATGCGTAAGCTTTATAAACATTTCATTTGCATAATTTAATAGCGAAAAGTATTGAGCTACTTATATGAGAACCTAAAACAAATATCGTGTAAACTGAAACAGTTTTGAGTTATAGAATGAACAAAATTTCAATTCCTCTCAATATATATATATATATATATATATATATATATGGGGGGCTTTATCAATATTTATTTACAATCAGCGAATGCTGTATTACAATTGGGCATTGCTTGAATCAAAATAAAATGTTAGTAAAACCGCTTATAGTTTAGTTTTTATACGGGAGTCCTACCTGTGTAATGATAAATTGTGACTTGAACTTCGGTTGTAATACCGGACCAACTTTCATGGCCTATTAGATGGGGGCCCCAGATCGAGAAGAATTGTCCATAGCATAGCACTAAAACAATGTAAAAACCCATTTAACCTTATCCTCTTGTAGTACCTCATCGCGTTGAGGACAAGTTTTAATT
The DNA here is from genome assembly GCA_963930645.1 of Salticus scenicus. NCBI lineage: Eukaryota > Metazoa > Arthropoda > Arachnida > Araneae > Salticidae > Salticus > Salticus scenicus. The sequence continues at coordinate 126,947,169 of OZ005651.1, read as the reverse complement.
GTGTTTCCTTACCTTTGTATTAACTTTGCAACAGAGTTGCTTAGTGTGCTATTGGTTACGGTCTGGGGTTCACCCCTAGGGATGGTCCCGAGACATGTCTTCTCAAACTTGAAACTTTGTCAAGAAGATGTATCTTCCGCTTAAATAACCTTTAGAGGTCTTACAGTCGGCTGCAAAATTATTCGAGCACTAGCCAATAATTCCTACATTTAAAAAGTACACTTAAGACTGTTTTGCTAAGTAAATCCTTGTCGAATCATGGTCTTAGACTGATTAAGAATATGACTCGACAAGGATTTATTTAACAAAGCTGCATTAAGTGTACTTTTTTTTGGCAAGGATTATTGCTAGTGCTCGAATAATTTTGCAGCCGACTGTAATTTTACGGAATGTATTGGATGAGAACCAATAGACGGTCTGGGGTTCAGTCCTAGGGGCGGTCCAGAGGCTTGTCTTCTTAAATTTGACATTCTGTCAAGAGTATGTATCTCCCGCTTAGATAAACTTCAGAGATCTTAATTTTACGGAAAGTACTAGATGAGAACAAATAGACGGTCTGGGGTTCACCCCTAGGTGTGGTTCCGAGATTTTTCTTCTCAAATTCGATACACAGTCAAGAGGATGTATCTCCCGCTTAACTAACCCTCATAGGCCTTAATTTTACGGAATGGACTAGATGAGAACAAATAACAAGGATAGGATTACAAGAAGAGAGAGAGAGAAAAAAAAAACAGCCAAGGAGAAACCTTGAATCGAACCAGGCAACCCGGGAAGCACACAGCATGTGGAGAGGCAAATTTATCTTTTCGGTCAACAGGCATTGACTTACAAACAGATTAAATTTTAGGTGTCGGTTTTGTTCGATTATTTCAGTTTAGGGAACACATTTTTAATAAAGTTTATCATAAGAAATTGTGTGACCTTAATAATCTGTTTTAAAATCAGTTGCCTTAACATCAGTATTCTGGTTATATTTTCCTTTTCTGCGTTCAGTAAAACTAATACCTCCAGGTTTACGGTTTGTTGGTTGGATTTAACATCGCAATAGTACTACACAATGGGTAATTGGAGACGGTCTAGTACGCACCCTTAAGGATGGTCCGGAGACATACCATCAAAATTTTGATCCTCACGGGTTTACGGAAGCCGAGATAAAGTCTGTGATGGCATGTCTTTAGTGAGAACCGGAGGTGAGAATAACTGGTGATGGGAAATAGGAGTGAATATCCTAGAGGGAAAGGACAATATCCGTTTTGAGAGCTCGAGACAAAATTATACTCAACGCTTGATTTTTGATTCTCTATTTCGCTATAGACTTCCTTATAGAATGCAAGTAATTAATTACCCATACAATACAAATATAAGCATTATAAAGCTGTATTTTTCTCTGCAGTAGTCACAAGCCAAGGTTTTTATGATGGAATACTTATAAAGTTCATTAAGTAAAATCTTGTGTGAAAACCCCTGACCATCACTAATAGCTAGGCTGACTAGATTTGAGTACTTTTATAATTGAGAAGAGTTAAAAATTGCTACAATTATCAAGTTATGGATGTATTTTTTCTTTCTTTATGAAAAAGGACTAAAAGTAAAATATTAATGATTAATAATTTACTTTCTACAATTTTTTAAAACTTAGAAAAATGCTTTCAAAATAAAGCCTGCCCCAGAAAACGGAGACATTTTATCAGCTTACTAATAGCCTGCTATGCCTTGAGCAATATTAAACCAACTTAACCTCAACTGTTATATTCTGGCATATTTTCTGTTCATATCTATTCCTATTCTAGTAATAAAATATAACAGAAGTAAAAGCCTTTAATTAATCATTTGTGGTTTCTTCGAATTATTTTTCTGTATATGGTTAAAATTTAGTCCCAAGTAATATAGCCCTTCCGTGGAGGATCAAAATTGTGATGGCATGTCTCTGGACCATCTCTAGGGGTGTGTCCCAGACCGTCGCCAATTGCCCATCTGCGCAGCACAAGTGCGACGTAAAACCCAACCATCCATCCATCCATCCATCCCACGTAATATAGACAGCGACACGGGTTATTATCATACAGGTTGGATGTAGTAGGTTGTTGGGTTTAACGTCACACTAATACGGCGCTATGAGTAATTGACAACGGTCTGAGACACACCCATCGACCAGATATACTAGTAGAGTACGGATTCCCTGTACTGGCTATGGAGAAAAATTCCCGGAACATCACTGCAGTTTTCGCACCTTCTTTTGGCAATCGCTTTTTTAGCAACTGGTTTTTGGTATTTTGTATGTTTTAAATGGTTTGTTCCTTTTACCGCCAAAACTCCCAAGAAAAGTCAAACAGAACAGCTTTCAATCAGTAACAAAGATTAGATTACTTGCTTTCCATTTCAGCTAGAGTAAGTTGTGATTTATGTTTAATTTACACCCAATCGAAATATATTGCTCATCTGCGCAGCAATACTGCGACGTAAAACCCAAACATCCATCCCAATCGAAATATAAAACAGCGATAACAAAAGTGGAGGAAACTTGCCTTGGTCAAAGTGGAATGTCGGTTTGGCGGCGTTTTGACTAATGAATTGTTGGTATGGTGGAGATGTGATGTTCGAAAGCAAAAAAGTTACTAGCCCGGGTTCTACTCTAATATCTCGTCGATGGACGCTCCTCTAAGGAAGGTCTGGTAACACGCCATTACAGTTTTGATCCTCCACGGAGGGGATGGATCCCCGCTTCGGTGACCCAAGAGGTATATTTTGGACGGGAACATGGAGGACATTGCAGCCACAACGGACTTTACGTGCACCAGTCACCTTTAGTGTACAGTCGGTAACAAAAGTGTCCGAACACTAGCAAAAATTCCTGTGTAAAAAAAGTACACTTCATACGGTTTTGTTAAATAAATCCTTGTCTAATCCTGTTCTTAGTCAGTCTAAGGTCAGTGGTCACACGGTGTTTGGTCAGTTCGAGTATCGAACCCGCAATATTCTAATTACGAACTCGGTGCTCTACCGAGCAGACTACCGCAGTCCTATTATTTTACAGATAGGACACTCCCGTATACTAATTCGTAACCAAACTATGACTCCTGTGACTTGTGGGTAACGGCTGTAAGTTTCTCAAGCTCGCTAGCTTACGCAATCGCTCGTCTTATTGTTAACTATGCCCGCTTCGCTGGTCACTATATTTAAATGAATTTTCAAAAGAACTGAATCACTATTTATTTTTTACATCACATCATAAATAAAAACTAAAAAAAAAAAAAAAAAAAAGGATACCTACGTTGAAATTACTTTAAACCTCGCTTCCGGTTCCGTTGCATACGTCAGCTTTTTTTCCGCCACCGCTGCATCGGGTCCAGGTTCCCACTGTCTACAGTAAGGTCTTTCCTGGACACTTGAATCTGGGTATTTATCGACGACAGGTGAATCTGTTATCTTTTAATAACTGAGATTTTAAAGATGACAGTATCTCAACATCTATTAAATATTTTAGTTTTTTAATCATATATTTTATAGCCCCCACATTATATTACGCTTTGATTCCGACCAATATAGTAAATAAAAAAGTAGATTTTCTTTTAAAAGGAATTAAATAAACAAAAAATAAACACATTTTAATTAAACTTAAATTTTAATCGGTTTAATCCTTTCTACTATTAATACCATTTTTTCCTGATAAATACTAAAAGAAAAAAAAAAATCAAAGGAATTAATTATAAAAAAAGAAGAAGAAAAAGTTTTAATACTATAAAAATTATACCCAAACATACAGTCGGCTGCAAAATTATTCGAGCACTAGCCAATAATTCCTATATTTAAAAAGTACACTTAAGACTGTTTTGCTAAGTAAATCCTTGTCGAATCATGGTCTTAGACTGATTAAGAATATGACTCGACAAGGATTTATTTAAAAAAAGCTGCATTAAGTGTACTTTTTTTTGGCAAGGATTATTGCTAGTGCTCGAATAATTTTGCAGCCGACTGTAACTGTTATAAATATGTTTTTAAATTTAAAATATAATATACTTTATTTTTTTTACTTCATTACCATTTGATTTTCAATAAATATAATGAAGAAAAAGAAAAAAAAATGAAGATTTCGCGTTCCAATTAATTAAATAAAATGTAAATGTAATAGCCGTTGCTAAGATACGCAGACGATTAGAATGAAAGAAAAAAAATTAGAAAAATGAAACATAGAAGTCAATATTTACCAGGTTATTACTTTCATATTTTAATTAACTTTAAAAAATCTAATCAAAAATTATAAAATCGGGCAGGTCATAACGAAATATTGTGCAAGTTTTTGTAGCTCTGTGATCAACCTTTTTCTTAAAAAGCTCCGGATATATATATATACACATGGCACACATACGCACACACATCTTACTTTATTATGTACAGTCGGTAACAAAAGTGTCCGAACACTAGCAAAAATTCCTATGTAAAAAAAGTACACTTCATACGGTTTTGTTAAATAAATCCTTGTCGAATCCTGTTCTTAGTCAGTGTAAGAACATGATTCGATAAGGATTTATTTAATACAACCGTATGAAGTTTACTTTTTTTATATAGGAATTTTTGCTAGTGTTCGGAGACTTTTGTTACAGACTGTAGTTTCTTTTTTTTTTTTTTTTTTTTTTTTTTTGACATTTTTGCTACTGCTTACAAACTGATCTTAAAAAGCAATGCATTTTAAAAAGCAAGTAAATATTATGCAAATAAGTTTTGAAAATATACATGAACCAGAAATATTTTTTTCCTTTCAAAGAACTTTGTTTTATTTAAACGAAGCCATGTTAAATATTTCACGATTTCATACTGCTATTTCAGAATTACAGTTTGCAATTTTTATTTGTACTTGAATATGAATGTGTTCAGCAACGTATATTTTTAAATATTATAAAAATTTATTTTATTTCTTAGAAGAATAGCTTTGAACGTTCTGAGTAGGATTTTGTGAATTAAAAAATAGTAGAAACTGAATAAATAGAAAAAATTTACATGCTCTAACCTATTACTGACTACTCACGAAATAAGAAAAAAAAAAAAGATAAAAAATTCTATTCGTGTAGACTAGAGCCCCTAAATAAAATAATAGGCCGGCGCATCACCGCCATTTTTTTGCCTCCGAAGAGGACAGCATTCCCGCTTGGCGTCCTTATCGCTTCCGTAATGATTTTAAGAAATCTTGATCTGAAGCTAATCCGGTCAAGATAAGAGCAATAAGCAACAATAATATTCCTAAAAACACATTTTTTTTTTACAGTACATTCTCAGGATGTCATTTTATTCTGGGGATATCCTATGGATGTACTGGGGTAAGATGTGTTGTTAGGGCGGTTTCTGTTTCTTTCACAAAATGTCGCCAAAACTCAAATAAACAGTAATAGAAGGTCTGTGAACACTTTATATTCACTTCTTGAATGATTATAGCAGTTTATCGGTAAACAAACTTCCATATCATAGTTTACTTAGCTATTATTATGAAATATAATAAAACAAGTTACTCTAAAGTAACGTGTAAGACGATAAGAAAAAATGTTTGTCGTTTGTTTTTCAGAGAAACGCGCTGGGTACATGTGGCAACCCTAAGGCAACAAAATGCCTGATGCGCCAGCTTGTATATATAGGAGCCTTAGTGTAGACCTAACATATGTGGGAATTCTTAGTTCTCCTCTGTTGACATTAGTGATGCTACTATCGTTTTAGCTTCACTGTCCTATCTGTTTGGTAAACTGTGGGCCAAGGTGGCCTGGTCGTTTGAGCGCCGAGCTGGTAATTAGTTGTTTGTTTTCTTGGGCTTTTACTTCACACTAGTGCTGCACTGAGGGCAACTGGCATCGGCAGCTAGTATTGGACACAGATTACTGTACAGATAGGACACTCCCGCACACTCAATGCTAATCAAAATGCGACTATAATGACCCTGAGGGCAACGGTAGAGCAGTCGGTGGAGCGCCGAGCTCGTAATTGTAAGATTGCTTGTTCGATACTCGAGTCAGCCAAAGACCGTCGTGTACACTAATCGTGGATGGTGCCGTAAAATTCGTCGTGGCTGCAATGTCCTCCAAGTTCCCATCCAAATTATCTGAGGCATACTATTGTAACAATCACAGCCATTGTACAGTCGGCTGCAAAATTATTCGAGCACTAGCCAATAATTCCTATATTTAAAAAGTACACTTAAGACTGTTTTGCTAAGTAAATCCTTGTCGAATCATGGTCTTAGACTGATTAAGAATATGACTCGACAAGGATTTATTTAACAAAGCTGCATTAAGTGTACTTTTTTTTGGCAAGGATTATTGCTAGTGCTCGAATAATTTTGCAGCCGACTGTACATCACAAGTCGGATCGTACACTCCGCAGTAAAAGTATCCGAGCACTAGCAATAATCCCTGTCTAAAAAAAGTACACTTAATACTGCTTTGTTAAATAAGTACTTGTCAAATCATGTTCTTAGACAGAGTAAGAACATGAATCAAAAAGGATTTATTTAACAAAGCAGTATTAAGTGTACTTTTTTAAGAAGGGTATTACTGCTAGTGCTCGGATACTTTTGCTGCGGAGTGTACGATCCGACTTGTGACTTACGATAGCTGCGATTGTTACAATTGTACGCCTCCCTTAACCTCTTTGGTCACTGAAGCGGGGAACGATTCCTTTCGTGGAGGACAAAAATGTGATAGCATGTCTCCGGACTATCCTTGGAGTTAGTCCCAGACCGTTGCTAATTGTCCATGTTGTAGCATTAGTGTGACATAAAACCCACTCAACCTCAACCTCAACTCAAGTAATATAAAAATTTTATTTTATTTTACAATCAAAGGATGGCGTGGACATTTTTTCTATTCTATAAATCTTGAAACATCTCAAAGTGATCATTCAATCGGTCGTTTGATTTCATTTAACCATTTAGGCCTTGGATCGGTCGAGGAAATATTAAACGATTTTTCACAACTTTTTGTGACGTGATTGTATGATAGAATAGCTCCGATCATGATTGTTCATGTTGAGCAATGTCAATCAAATTTTCATCTTAATACAGGCTGATCAGATCAAAGTACTTTTATAAGAGAGAAGCGTTAAAAATTGCTACAAACATCCAACTGTGGTTGCATTTTTTCATTCCTAATAAATAAGGACAAAAAATAAAGTATTACGGATTAATAATTTACTTTCTGGAATTTTTTAAAACTTAGAAAATGCCTTAAGGAAAGGAAGTCCCCATTTGTCCTCAGAAAATGGGGACGTTTGGTCAGCATATCTTAATAAGAATTCGATGAATCACGTGACCCAAATGTCCCAAGAAATTTTTCTGAGCAGTCTGGAATTGCCCATAGTGTTGTTCTTGTGCGACGTAAAATCCAATCAACCTCAACCTGAGCAGTTTGATCCACGTCCGATTTGATCGCTCCATTACATTGAACGATAGTGCTCTAGAACTGGTCAACAGTATTGAACGCTTTGGCTCTGGATCAAACAGACCTGTTGCAAATTGAGGCGCTCACTGAAACCGCTCGTGGATGAGTTATCTTGATTTGGAAAACGACTATGTTCATTTGCAATCCTTCTGTGTCTTTTCTGTACTTATCGTTTTAGCTGTTATTTTTTTTTAAAGTAATTTTATATCTTTGCATAAAACAAACTTTTAATTAAAGATGGAAAAATTCAAAGATTCTCTACCAGATGTTAAAGAGGAATGTTTTCAAGTAAATGAAAGTATTGTACACATGCTGAAGTTTCCTGAATCCGAGACATTATTTGAGTCTTCTTCATCCATAATTTTTGCTGAAAACGATTCTGCTTTAGGCGAAACATTAAATTCCTCTGAGCTTCCCACTGGTTATATAAAAAATTGTGAAACATCTTTAATTTTTGATGAAAATGATTCTGTCTTAATTAAAACTTCGAATTTTGAGCTTCCCACTAGTTGTTTTAGTAATAATGAAAAATCTTCAAATTTCTCTGAAAGCGATTCTGTTTTAACTGAAACTTTCAATTTCTCTGAACATTCCACAAATTGTATAGAAGATTCTGAAAAGTTTTCAAAAATGCATTCTAGTAATTTGAATATAGTTAATACGGATAAGGAGATTACTATCAACGATACAGCTGATTATAGAATTCAGGAATCTGAAAATAACATTGATGACAGTACAAAATTAATAGGACTTCTCGATCTCAAAAAAAGTCTTAATGAAAACACTGGCATAATGACTGTTGATTTCAATTCTGAAGAAAACACTAATGAGCTTCAAGATAGCGAATTCCATGATGCTGTTGATTTTTTCAATGATCCATCATTCATAAGTGTTCTTGAAAATGCAGGTTCAAAAGTTATCTCTAATTCTTTAATAGCCAGAGGTTCGCTTTATCAGAAGTTTGATCCTTTGTATTGCCAGTCTACAGTTGAATTTAATGAACTGAAAGATTCTGCAGAAGATGCGATAAAAAATAATCAAGTTAAACTTCAAAACATTCTAGCATCTCATAATAATCCACAGAGTGGAATTCAAATAGATAAACTTCAGGACATTGGGGGAGCTAAATTATATGAAATTCAATCAATTGACATTCAAGGTAACGAATCTTTTACTAATAGTCTGATCCATGATGATATAAGCAAAAATTTATGCAATCCAGATTTAAGACAATCTTTTGATCACTTTTTAATATCATTTGATTCTACAATAACTGATATTTCAACAGATTCTCGTTCTGAAAATGAAGAAAAATTATTGAAAGTGACAAAAATGTATACTGAAGAAGATATTCAAAAAGCTCTTAAAATTCAAGAACTTGAAATGCGAGGAACTTTCTTGCGAAAACAAAAAAAATTAGAAGAAGAGTTTTTTGTTCGGGAGCAAAAATTGAAAGCTGAAGTTCAGAAAATACATTGCTTATGCAATTCATTATATGCAACATTAAATGAAGCAATGCTGCTTCTTCATATTGTCATTGATAGGAAAAATGATTTAGAAGAAAAGCTAGAAAAGGCAGAGGGAGAAAAAAGTAAAATAAAAGAAGATTTGAATTCTCTCGTGGATGATTTACAAAATGTAGAAAGTAAATTTTCTGATTTTCATAATGAATTCGAGCAAAATAAATCTATGTTAAAATTATATCTCAGAAATGAAAGTCTGTTACAACAATTAGAAAATATGGACATGCAGCTTAGTAATAAAAAAAAAATGTATACAGTATTGAAATCTAGGTGTCAAGAGATGTTATGTAAAGCTAATAGTGTAACTGTCTCACAAAAATCTGAAGATTCTTAAATTTCTGCATAAAGCTATTACTCAATCCTTTTAAAAATTTGTTATTCAACAACTATTAGTTCTTTCTTAATCGTGATGAGAGTTACATATTTTAATTTTTTGGGTTACATTAAGCCCTTTTTGAAAATTTAGTAGAAGCATAATTGTCTAATATTTCTAAAATTTTTATTCATTATAGTAAAATGTCAGAGAGAATTAGCTTATATTAAGGTTTTTAAAGTTTTTAAATTAATATGATTGTAATTTTTTTTTATTATTTAAAAAAAGTAAGTTTGTTAGCAATTAAAATGTATAAAATGTAAGGCTCTATTCTTTAAAGCCGAATTTTTAGCAGCAAAATGTCTTTTGCTTTCTTCATTTGTGTGGTAAATGAAATTTAATAAAGATTTTTTTTTGAAACATATGTAATACTTTACTTTTCATCATATACTGTTTAAATGCGTTATTTTCATAAAAAAATTCCTACTTTATTATAGAGAAAGTAGATAGCATTTAGTACGAGGAAACATTGTAGGTTTACGCTCTATTTTTTCATCATTCATTGTTTGGATGCCTAATTCTCTTCCAAAAATTTCTGCTTTTAATATGCAGAAAGTAGAAAACCAATTACGATTTGTAAACATTGTAGTTTTATGCACTATTGTTTCTTTTCATCATACATTGTTTGGATGCCTAATTTTCTTTAAAAAATTTTGCTTTTAGTGGAAATAGATTACAATTACAATGTGCAAACATTGTAGTTTTACGCACCATTTTTTTTTTTTTTTTTTTTTGTTTTGTTTTACTGCTTCTCATTAAATATCTAAATAGTTTATTAATATATATTTCATAAATGTTTTTATTGCATATGAATTTGATGATAATATTTCTTTCATAGAAACTGCCCCTAAATATGTCTTTAAAAAATTTACAACTCTTCCTTTCCAGAAGATTTAGATATAAATTCTCCTAATTCTTTAAAATGTAATTAAAGTAGGAATTTTGTTCTTCAAAAACATGTAGATAAATAATTAAATTCTGTTCTCTTACTTCGACGACAAAATTTTCATTTGTGTAAATGATGTGTATAACTAGAAAATATATATTCCGTGTTTTCTCATAAAGTGATAACATTGGAATATTTCTTTTCAGAAGTTAAAAAAAACTTAACTGGAAAAATCATTTTCCACCTATACATTCTGCTACAAATTGGTCTAAATTATATATTAACACATAAATTAGAGTGTATCTATCGCTTCAGTAATCTGAAATTGAGACCTTACACTTTGGAAATATTCAGACAACAAATTGTAACACGTAAATTGATATTTTAGGCTCTAGAGACTAAAAGAAAAACACGAAATTTCCATTCTAACTAAATTAAAGTCAATTTTATTTTATTTTTAAAAATACTTAATCGTTTTGATACTTTAAAAGTAAAATTACGTTTTTAATAGTGGTCACTTAGCTTCATGCCCCATCCCCCCCCCCCCCCCCAAAAAAAAAAAAAAAAAAAAAAAAAAAAAACTAGAATATCTATATTATAACTTTAATATTGTGTTTAAAAATAGTACAATTTTCCATATTAATTGTACAAAATTAAAGATAATGTAACGAAAAATGCATATTTGATGTTTACTTACTTACTACAAGTCATATAAAACAGTCGCTTACTTAATATAATCACTAAACCCTGCCTGCATGAAATTAACCTAAGTACAATAAACGAACTTAGTTGGGAGTGATGACAGTTCTTGTTGTTAAAATTTAAATTAGCTTTGTACAAATAATTTACTTGTACTTAATTATATTGAAAATGTACAGATCAATATAATGTTTATAATTTTGTTGACTTTTACTGTTATTATTATTATTAATTATACGACTTTGCTTGAACTTTTAAACATGATCTAAATTTGTGTTTAACTACAATAAATGGAAGGTATTTAAGCGTTCTGGATCAGTTGTATGTTTTTGGTAAGATTCAGAATATACTTCATTGAGAATTGATAACTACACTTTTCATCATGTCTGAAAATATATTAAAATATAAAGAGTTGATAAAGGTGTAGAAAAAATGAAAGTATGTATATTATGGGCAAAATCTAAAAGTTTGGAATCTTTAAAGTTTGTCTAAAATCTTTTTAGTTTAAAAGTTTGGAATCTTTTTACATTTTTTCGGTTTTTATTAATAGGTCGGTTAAAAAATCCTTAATAAATCTCGGAAAAATCCCAGACTTTGAAACTAAATATCTCACTCAATTTTAGGCGCTCAAAAGAGTAAAACATTTTGTTTTATATTTATTGGGATTAGTGTCAAAATTTTAGTATATGATTATAGAGACCTGGAAATTGTATACAATGTTACAAAAATTAACACCTAAAGAATTTTTTAAAATTTAAACATGCTATATCATATTTTTTTTTTTACATTTTAAAAATCATTTTGTAATTGGAACTATGTGTTTGATTAATAGTTACGGAGATAAAGGCCTACTCACGGATTTGCTATGCACCCTGTATACTACAGGCACAGTTTATAGTAAGTCCGCATTAATTTTTAATATAATGACAAAGGAGGGGATTTGGTTTGTCTTAACGTGCCAACACGTAATCAACTGAGCTAACCTGGTAGACATATCATTTGGCACTAATCACTTACTATAGAAAAGTTGAAAATTCTTAATATTTTCTTTGAATTAAGACAATTCTACTGTTGAACCATTTAATTCCATAACTGGTGGATGGCAATAAATAATTAGGACAGCAGATTTCACCCCCTAAAAAGCCATATATGTATATATATTTAAGAGAAATAGAGTATATTAGGTCGAAAATAGTATTATAATTATTCATTGTCATCCAGTAAATGTGAAGTTAAACGAGAATACATTTAAAAAAATGATTTTTTGTTCTCTAAAAGATGAATGATTTTAAATTTTCTTGTCAATTACCCACAAGGTTAGCTTAGTTTGTGAAGTGATGAGGAAGAACGAAGTTCGAATCATGATTCAGTCAATTACACTGTTAGAAAAAATAATTCATTTTTCCATTTAAAAAATCATAAATGAATAATATACATGCTATCCTTTATTAAATAAAAACAAAAATTTGTTTCGGGCAAGGTAACTTTTTTTTTTTTTTTTTTTTTTTTACGGATTATTAAACTTTTAGGTACGGGATCATTTATATCAGAATAGAATCTTAGAGGATCTCTTCACGACCGAATTCCATAAGTTATTCATGGAGAAATTAGGTACCCAAATTACTCATTAATTATGTGTTTTCTAAATTCCGTTTTCATATTCAGAAAATTTACAATCATTAAAAATATTCTTGAATTCCAAAAATTAAAGTTTTTAATTTATAATATGAAAAAAGTGCATTCAATTCAGTTTTCACATTTTATAAGTTTAAAACAAAATATTAATTACATTTTAAAAAGTTAAATTTTGAAAAACAAAAGAAAATTAAACGGTTTTGAATTTTCTTAATAAATAAACGGAATTAAAAAAGAAAATACATTACTTAGAGATATTTGGGAACCAAATTTTTTCATAGATTAGCATGGGGTTTGGTTGTTGATAAGAATTGGGGAAGGGTCCCCTAAATTACAAAGTTTGACCTAGTTAATTTTCTTTGATTAATTGCAGCACTAATTAATTTCTTTATTTAGGTTAGTTCCGATTATTTTAACCCGATCAGGCTATCGCTTTTTTCGGTACCTTGTCATGTTATCATGGGTCGCTGAAGACACGAGGCATATAATAATGAACGTAATTTGCAATGAAAAAAATCTGATAAAGTTATTGAACACTCTTAAATACTTCTACTATAAGGACAGACCATGAATAATACCAATAAATAAATAAAAAAATATTTTTTTATTCGTCATAAACACACCACCTTCCAAAAATACAATGTACTTATTTATAACTTTTGAAGAAATCGAGATATTTGAAAAGTTCAAATTGCATAATAAAGTTTAAGAATTGTACTTTTACAAAAAGAAATCGAGTATTCGATGGAGAACAAAGAAATGCTTAAGAATGTGGCATTTCTTCTATACGTGGATTCTGAGAAATGCAACAAAAGAAAAATGGCTCGGGTCTTCAACGACCCACAATAACCTGATCGGTTTAAAGAATTTCGATGTATTTCTCCTAAAAATGTTTTTTTTTTCTTCTTTTTTTGTCTTCCTTTTTTATTTTAGCTATATAACTGTACTAAAATAGACAAACTTTATATTATATATGCAGTGATGGTTCGAAGGCTTAGAATGTTGTTAAATAATAGTTTAAAACATGTATTTATTTTAAAGTTAAAATTTGCAAGTTTTTTCTAAAGATATTAAGTTGGAATTCCACATGCAAAAAAAAATGTTAAAAAAAAAAAAAAAAAAAAAAAAAAAAATGCTAACATTTACTATTTAAGAAATATCAAGAGAAGTATATTTAAAATATTTAGGTGTATAGAATTTACCAATAAAGAAACATTGTAGGAGATACTTAAATTTGATATTCGAGAATTCTTGAGTGTGAAATAGTTGTATTTCTGTTTTGGATCACTTTACATGAAGTTTGAGCAATAAATAAATGCATATAAAGCTGTTGTCTTGACAGAAAATAGAATGAAATTTTTGTTTTAAATACGATTATATATATATATATTTTAAGATGTATAAAATACAACCTAACGATTTAACACTAAATAATTAGCTGCCTTTTTTTTTTTTAAGAATATGCAAAAATTTTATACTTTATTTTTTGATTCAATTGTATTTCAGCATCCCCCCCCCACACACACACCCACAAAAAAAAAAAAAAAAAAAAAAAAAAAAAGAGTAATTTTATAATGTCTAATTTGTTTCTAATGGTTCAAGAACAAAGGATTAGATTGTATCACCGTTCTTTCGAAGTTCTCTGACAATCTAATTTGTAGCTCCGTGATCTTAAGAATTGCCCACAGTGTAGCTATAGTGCAACGTAAAACCCACTCAACAATCAGCATATCTATCTTTTTTTTTTTTTTGGCAGTGATTCATTATTGCGACATTTTCTTTTTTGTTTTGTTTTGTTAGTAGTCATTTTTATGCACGACTTATAAACAATTCTTGAAATCAAATGAGAAGAAAACTTAAACGTACCTATAAAAAAGCAAAATGGGGCAAAAATAATTCTAATACATTTTATCCTCAGATTTATTTGCAGTTTCGTTCACTGTAAATCTGTCAGTTAAGTCATGAGAGATATTTTTTCATATTTTTAATCTAAACGTATAAAATATCCCCCCCCCCCCAAAAAAAAAAGTAAACAAATAAAATAAATGAAAAAGTAAATTAGCTACGACCTCTATAAAAAGTCGTGTAAATAAATTTTGAAATGTATAAAATAAGTATATTTATGTTAACAATTTTTATATTCATATAAAATCTTTTTGTAAAAAAAATAGAACCGACTCCAAAAAGCAACTATTATTCAAGCAACGAAAAAAAAAAAAAAAAAAAAAAAAAAATGGTACGAAACGAAACTGTAAATTGCGCCTAAAAATATAAAATAATTTCCTTCGCCAAACAATCTATAACACTAGAATTAATCATAACTTTTGAAGTCGGCGCAAAATTAAATAAAATTTAATTAGTTTTTAAAGGTTTGTTTTTAGACCGGTAGCAACAAATGCTGTGGTCTCGAATGATCCATTTTCATGTTTCCTTCATAATTTTATCACTGTATTCAATTGGTCCATTAGTAGCATCTACATAGAACAGTGAACATTCTTCACAATGCGGTATTTATGTTTCTACAAAGTTAGAGTTTCCTTTGCAAATTTGCTATAACTTTGATAACTATCATCCTTGGTGGCTTTTGGATTTGGCGATCAAAACGTAATGTAAAAATATACACGCAAGATGTACATTTTCATAATATGTATTGTACGAAATATTGTTTCATATTCCTGATTGCTCTCTTAATATACCTTATCAAAATAATAATGATATCCCAAAGAAATTAAATATGTTTGCCAGATAATTTTGCGATTTTTCTTTCACCAAGGACGTCAGATACCAGCAACTTCGCCAACTTTTGCTGCTTACGAAATCTTATTTGTTTTCTTGAATCAAAGTAGCTTCGGCTGGGTTTTGCAGGTGACAATGTAAGATGTGTATTTTGAGTGGGATTTGATTTTTGTATTGAATAAAGGTATCAATTTTTATTTAATTTTGCGCTGACTTCAAAAGTTATGATTAATTGTAGAGTTATAGGTTGTTTGGCGAAGGAAATTATTTTATACTTTTAGGCGTAATTTACGGTTTCGTTTCGTACCATTTTTTTTTTTTTTTCGTTGTTTGAATAATAGTTGCTTTTTGGAGTCGGTTCTATTTTTTTTTTACAAAAAGATTTTATTTTTCTCTTTTCAGTGAAAACTTATTCATTTAGCAGAACATCAGAATACGTTAGACGGCAGTTTCGCAAGTCACAACTTCCAAGAAAAGCGACATAACTCAAAAAATGGATTATGTCACTGAAAAATACATGAAATGCACTCAATGTGAAAAAAAAAATTTACATCTCCATCTACAAAGTTATCCACTTGAGAGAAAGTATGCCAGTTTTATTCTAGTGAAGTTATATTTAAGTTGATTTTTCTCAAATGCTGCATTTTTAAGTTGTGTCACTTTTCTTGCCTTTATCGGATATGAGCAAAAACTATCTATTCAATGAACATACGTTAAATTAAAATGTATTTAGAAATGTAAAGAACGCATACGTTGTATTCGTAACCAAGCATTCTGTTAGGCATATACATTGAACTTTACAGTGAATACGTGTCACTCGCTGCGCTGGAAATTGCGAAGCGTAAAGTTTAAACAAAGAGCAAAATATGCATTGCATCTGACGGACAGAAGTTTCAACATCGATACTTACATATTGTTTTTACTATTGTAGCTGCATGCGTTCAGCAGTTAGAGTGAGAACAGGCTTTTGTGAGTATCCTGTAATTTGTTTATATCTTAATGAAATCATAATGAAACCTATTTCAGACCAAGATCATTACGACAACAAAAAAAAGTATTAAAATTAAATCATCTCTTACGAAGTTATAAACTAAAAAATTTCAATAATAACAATAACAATGAGAAACATGGTTTTTATTGAGAACCTCTTCCTTTATGAAGTCGGTTTAGAACATCTATGCGTTAATCGATGTGACCGCTTACAATAACCGTACTTTGAATTTTACATAGCATAAATGTAACCCGCTACGCTACAACATATGCAATGTCGTTCAAGTGTGCACAAAATAGGAAATTGTGAACAAACAAATGCACGTTTTAAGCGTTCTGTTTTTAGCATTAATGTCTGAACTATCTTTTTGTACTAAATCGATGATGCTCTGCAATTTTATAATTCACTTTTTCCCCCTGTCTTGAACCGTTTTCGAGATAGGAACGCTAACTCCACCGTTTTCCACCAGGTGGCGCTGTAGGCGGTTGAATCGCGTTGCACATATCCACTTTGCTATACCTACATACCATTTTTATTATAGCTGCAGTTGTTCAGCAGTTAAAAGTGTTGGGACTGACTTTTTTGCGCACCCTGTATTTTCTTTTGATCGTTAAGATATTACAATGGGACCTATTTCAGACCAAGACCTTTACAATAAAACAAAAAGTATCAAAATCGGATCATCCGTTCAGACGTTATGAGCTAACAAACAAAAACAAAAACAAAAAAAACATACGCTATGTATTGAGAACCTCCTCCTTTTTGAAGTCGGTTAATTAGAGCACCTCTTACGAAGTTATAAGCTTACAAACACCAACAACAGCACATAGCTCGAATTAAGCACACCCTCCTTTCTGAAGTTGGTTGAAAACGAATTAGCGCTAATCGATGTGATCGCTTACAGTAACAGTACTTTGAACCACAGAGTATATGTGTCATCCGCTACGCTGCAAAGTGTGCAACGTAGTTCAGGTGTGCACAGTGTAGGAAATTGCGAACAAACAACTGCACGTTTTAAGCGTTCTATTTTTAGCAATAATGTCTAAAAACTGTCTTTTCGTAGTAAATTAATGATGTTCTATAACTTCGTAATTAACTTTTTCCCCATCTTGAACCGTTTTTGAGATACGAGCGCTAATTACACTGTTTTTCACTAAATGGCGCTTTATTTTCTTTAGATTGTAAAGATATTAAAATGGGACCTACTTCAGACCAAGATCTTTACAACAAAACAAAAAGTATCAAGTTACCGTATTTTGAACTATGTAGCGTATGTTTCACCAGCTACGCTACAACGTGTGCAATGTAGCTCAAGTATGCATAGTATAAGAAATTGCGAACAAACAAATGCATGTTTTTAGTATTGTATTTTTAACATGACTGTCTAAACTATCTTTTCGTACTAAATCGATGATACTCTGCAATTTTATAATTCACTCCCCCCCCCCCCATCTTGAACCGTTTCTGAGATAGGAACGCTAGCATGAATGTCAAAACAATCTTTTTGTACTAAATCGATGATACTCTTCAACTTTGTAATTCACATTGTTCTCTAGAACCGTTTTCGAGATAGGTTGGTTGGTTGGTGATTTAAGGCCGATTGACTCCTGATGTGTCCTAGGCCTAGAGGGGGAGTGCCCTCCATGGGGGTCTTTCTAAGGGGTCCTAGCCCGTATTTACGCAAGTTTCGGAGGAAACCACGGAAAACTCCGAACGGCTTGGTCGATGAGCGCGACCTGGGATCGAACCCGGCACCTCCCATCTACCAGCTTTGAGCGCAGAACCGCTCGGCCGCTGGTGGGCTGTTTTCGAGATAGGAACACTAACTACGCTATTTTCCACCATGTGGCGCGTCAAGCGGTTTAACCTTGTACTGCATGGCCACTTTGCTTTATTTATATACTATTCTTATCACTATAGCTGCAGCCATTTAGCAGTTAAAAGAGTTGGGACTGATTTTTTTGGGCACCCTGTATTTTCTTTATATCGTAAAGATATCACAATGGGACCTATTTCAGACCAAGTCCTTTTCAACAAAACAAAAAGTATCAAAATCGGAGCATTCGTTCAGAAGTTATGAGCTAACAAACATAAACAAAACATACGGTTTGAATCGAGAACCTTCCTTCTTTTTTGAAGTCGGTTAATAAAAATAGAGCCAATTGCATACTTGCCAACCATCTCATTAATAACCGTACAATTGTTAACGCCCCCTGAAAAAACGCCCCTTTTCTCACACCAGTATATTTTTAGAGTTATTTTTTAGAGTTATTCTCTCCAAATGTTGTTACGATTAAATAAGACTAAAATCACTCTAAAAAATTATTGGTGTGAAAAAAAAGGCGGGTACTAAAAATTGTACGGTTCATAATGAGATGGTTGGCAAGTATGCAATTGAAAATAAAGTGTTAGCATTGTACAATGTTAATTTCTTCTGCTTCATATGAGATTAGTTTTAGCTTGTGAGGGTGCAATTATAAAGATAAATCTAATATGAAACTACATTTAATCTAACTAATAAAAGAAAAAATACTTTTTTTTTCAATTTACAAAAAATTATTATAATTTCTAAAATGAAAAACTAGAAGATTTAGGTATATCTGTAGAAATTGCTTCAGAATAAAATATTCTAAAAGTTTTTTCATTTTCAAGTTATAAATTTTGAAAATAAATAAATTATTACTATTATGTAAACAAATTTTATGTTCATAAAATTGAGCCAAAAGTAAAAGTATTAATATTATTCAACGTTAGTTTCTTTTGCTGTATATGAAATTATATTTAGTTTGTGAGGTTGTGATCATAAAAATAAATCTAATTTGAAATTAAATTTATTCTAATTAGTAAAATAAAGAGTGTATATATATTTCTATTTACAAAATTCATTACAATATGTTGATGGAAAAATATTACAAGAATTAGGTTTATGTGTAGAAATTCAATGGGAGTGACTATTTTGGAATGTACTGAATAAAATAACCATACACCGCTATTTTATTTAATTTTAAATAATTTTATTAGAATAGTTCACACATTTTTTTTTTTTTTTTTTTTTTTTTTTTTTTTTTTACTTAAGATAACGAAGCACAACTTGTCAATTTATATTGAGATTAATTTCTGTATAAGTAGTCATAGAACTATTTACGTCATGTATAGTTTTGGCTATTTAATAACTTTCATTTTCCTCCTTTATTATACATATAATATTATCAAACGATATATATCATAGAAAAATAACTTAAATAAGAAAAGAAATCGCAATATATAAGAAATATATAAGAAATCGCAATAAGAAAAGAAATCGCAGACTATAAAGCTACCACGTAGTTATTTTTTTTATATACATTTTGTACATATAAAACTGATTAGCTGTTTCAGATTGAAATATTCGAAATAAGAGTTTTTTTTTCCAAAGTTTCTTTAGAAATAAATATTTAAATGAAAAAACTGCATTTCAATATATAAAGTTGATATTTTATTTTACTAGAATATAAAGTGTGACATTTATTGACTTTTTCTCTCGGAGGGAGATTAAGCCTCAACGACCTTAATTTTGAAATTGATAAAAGAAAAGCTTTTTAAAATGTCATTTTGTCGCTATCAAGTAAATATACTTTTATGTTTTGAATTGATATGTATCTTTTTAAAACCTATTTTCACATGAGGAGGCATTTGAGCTACTAAGTTTTTGTCTAGAAAGATTTTAAAAGCATTTATTTAAATTTATTTTAGATTATATTCACTGTTTAAGTATGTAGATATATATATATATATATATATATATATATATATATATATAGGAATTTCGGAAACTCTTGATCTTGTCTATATTTCTTTAAATAATGGTCTTAGACCTATAAAATAAATTACAAAGCTGCGTGAAAAAAGGCTCCGATTTTATACAATGAATTATAAATTTCAAGGGATTAAAATATAGGAATTATTGCAGCCTCCAAAAGCTTTCAATAAGTAAAATATGTCTTATACTATTAGGTGGTGGGCAAAACTTCACTATTTTATCGTAAAAAACTAAGATAAATAACATGGGGGGGGGGGGGAAATGCTGACCTAAACCCTTTTGCAATGTCTCAACATAAGTTTTCTAATACAAAATGTCCATTTCATGGAAAATACACTAATCGCAGGTGAAAATGATAATGGTATAGATTTAAAAAAAAAAAACGAAAAAAAAAAAAAACGCATTTGCATTTTAATTTGTATCTCTTTCACATAAGGACCTTTTTAAACGATTCTCTAGGACATTCATTTGATATTACGCTGGAAATTTTACATCACTAAACAAGGGTATAAGGAATATTTTACTCATTTAAAATATTTGTATGATTGGGGGGGGGGGGGGCACTATAAAAAATTTAGTTTTGAAATTCTTGAAATTAAATTGCATGAAGTTTTCGATTGGTTTTATAAAATTCTGTACTTTTTCCTTACACATCTTTATATATATTTTTTATATAGGTCTAAGATTAATATTTAAAGGGTAACATGAGTTTCGAAAGTTAAAGAGACCTGGTCGTCGCAGACTTTTCAGAAAAAAGTGTCCTAGTGATGGCCGAGATAACTCATGATAGCTTTATCTGAAAAAAAAAAATCTACTAGTATGTTTAGCTCGTGCTTAAGCAAAGGATTAAAATAATAATAATAAAATTTGTATTTTTGGCTAAAGTTGTACTGTACAATTTTGATATAATTTATTCCACGTATAGTCTGTAAAATACACTGATGGAAAAAAAACCGCAACACCAGAAAGGAGCTGTGCTAGATAAACGAAATTTGGTAGGCGTGTTTATACATCTGAAAGATGACGTCGATTCAAATTTCGAGCTACGCGCATAAGTGTGGCGCTAGTAGCGACCCTATGAACATGCAAATGAGGTTTGTTTTAAATAAGCGCTGTAAGGTTCGTGATCGTTATTTACAGTTGAGATTTGACGTAGTGGGTTAATGTTAGTCAAGGATGCCTCTAAGAAGACGAAGAAGCCATTATCAACAGCTCACTGAGTTTGAACGAGGTCGTGTAGTAGGGCTACGAGAAGATGGGTTTTCTTTCCGCGATATTGCAGAAAGACTTGGCAGGAATGTATCCACTGTGCATGAGTGTTGGCAGCAGTGGTCAAGGGAAGGTACTGCCTCAAGAAGACGTGGCACTACTGAGAGGGAAGACCGCCGTGTTCGGCGTATGGCTGTGGCTAATCGTACTGCGTCTGCAGCTGAAATTCGAGCTGCAGTTGGCACCACAGTGACACAACGAACTGTTACAAATCGGTTACTTCAAGGACAGCTCCGAGCCAGACGCCCTGTAGCGTGCATTCCACTGACTCCAAACCACTGCCGTTTGCGACGTGAGTGGTGTCAAGCTAGAGCTCATTGGAGGACGGAGTGGAGATCTGTTGTGTTTTCTGATGAAAGCCGGTTCTGCCTTGGTCGCAGTGATAGCCGTGTGTTGGTTAGAAGGAGGCCAGGTGAACGCCTGCTAGCGACCTGTCTGCGGCCTAGACACACAGGGCCTACTCCTGGAGTTATGGTTTGGGGAGCAATTTCGTATGACAGCAGGAGTACTCTCGTGGTTATCCCACGCACCCTGACTGCAAATTTGTACGTCAGTCTAGTGATACAACCTGTTGTGCTGCTATTCATGAACAGCATTCAAGGAGGTGTTTTCCAACAGGATAACGCTCACCCTCATACCGCTGTTGTAACCTAACATGCTCTACAGAGTGTCGACATGTTGCCTTGGCCTGCTAGATCACCAGGTCTTTCTCCAATCGAGCACGTATGGGACATCATTGGACGACAACTCCAGCGTCATCCACAACCAGCATTATCCGTCCCTGCATTGTCCGCCCAAGTGCAACAGGCATGGAACTCCGTCCCACAAACTGATATCCGACACCTGTACGACACAATGCATGCACGTTTGAATGCTTGCATTTAAAATTCTGGCGGTTACACCGGTTATTAATGTACCAACATTTCACACTTGAAATGGCTCTTCTCGCCAATGGCTCTACCTGTGATCTTGAAACTTTAATCAATTAAATATATTACCTAGACAAATGTATTGCTGAAACTTCATTACTGTACAATAACTTTTTCTTGGTGTTGGGATTTTTTTTTTCCATCAGTGTAGATGTAATAATAATTAAAAACTTTGTTTAAGCATTAGTAAATTTTATTCTGAAAAGTGTACAAAATTCCGATAAGATAAATGCATTAAGACCTTATCAGATACAACGATTTTATAGGCGATTTTAGAGGCAACCACTGATTAGTGCCGATTTTCCACAGAAAATTGTCTTTACTCCCGGTGTGATAGCGCACGCCAGACTTCCCAACTTTTTCAGTGCTGTTTCTATACTCAATTTCTCCTCAAATTCATCGAATCAGGATGCACTATTTTAATACGTCATATTTCCAAGATGGTGGAACTTGAAATCGTTTAAAGTGGACATTTGAATAAGAAATATCGTTAAGCGCATTTATTTTACCGTATAATGATAAGATTTTGAATTAATAGTTTTTATTTTCGTATGGCAATATGACAACAAGCGTCAAAAGTTAGGCTTCTTTCGTCAAAATTTTCACCCGTCTGTTGTAACCTTTACAATGTTTTCGTCGAGGAAAAATCGGTGCTAAAATCGGCTCGAAAATTGGTTGTTTTAAAAGTTGTCGTGTCTGATAAGTGCTTTAGGTTTTAAGAAATCGTGTCCACCGAATTCAAAAATACAGTTTTCAGAAAAAAATAAACGATTAGAGTTTTAAGTAGGTATAAAAAAATTTAATGTGGAAAATTCCCAAAGACTCTCAATCTTAGACTTTTATTCCGATTGACTTAAAACTTCGGTAAAATATTCTAGACAAACTGTACAATTACATAAGAAAAAAATCATTTTTTAAAATTTTAAAGCCCATGTTGCCGCCCAGTTTAAAGTAGAAGCAAAACGAACCTAATGTGGGAAATTTCCAAAGTCTCTCACTCCTAGACATTTGCCCTGATTAACTTGAAACTTTGGGAATATATTCTCTAGATAAATTCTACTATCATATTGAAAAAGAAATATTTTTAACCCATGTAACCTATTAGGGAATTAAATTTGAGTTCAGAAGGTTCTTTGAACAGTCTCTATATAAACAATGGAATAACTTTTTTGCTATTCATGGAATTTTTGCAGAAATTCAGCTAAATTTTTTAATTAAAAATAAATTATTTGGATGTTTTTATAATAAAAGATAGATTCAATAAACAGATGAGCATTTAGTTAAATAATATGATAATTATTTATATTTAATTTATTTAAGTGAAATGGTATTAAGGTCCCTTTAATTTAAATATATAGATCAATGAGTAATCAAGCACAAATATTAAAAAACATATTAGATCGAATTAAAAAAATAATCTGCGAATCATTTTAGATAAAAATATTTTTTTATTTTTTTTTACACCACTAGTGCACAACATTTTAGTAGCTAGGGCACTTGCACAACTGATTGCAGTAAAAGAACTTACCACTCTTACAATACAGCTGATTGTGGAATGACCCGACGGTTCTTAACATAGTTAGTGCCTGTTTAATTATATTGCACTGTTTTTTACTGGTAAAGAATAAAATCATCATTCAACCTGTGATCAGCGAGTCAAATTTTTTTTCTTACTGGTCTAAATGATATTTTTTTTTTTTTTTTAAAGCTAATATGTAAGTAGATAATAAGCTTTGGTAACGGCCCTTCATACCCGAATTAGCTGTATTGTGACTGGGTAGACTTCTTTACCGCAATCACTTGAACAAGTAAAATCCCTTCTAAATGATTGTATATACTACTAATTCACACAAAATAAATGTAACTAAACCAGAATTCTTTTGCAAGTGATAAAGGACAAATGTTAAAAAGTATATATATTTTTTTTTCAGTAGACAACTAATTACTGAATTTTAATTCGGTATCCTTTCTACCTCTCTCTCTAAAAAAAAAAAAAAAATAGTAATAATAATAATAATAATAATAATAATAATTTTATATAAAAAAAATTATTTCATCAATTATTGTATACTGCTATTGGATAAGTAATTTAATAGGAAGGATTTAAAAAAGCACAACTCCTTCAAAATTATATAGCTGTTTAATTTTTTAAAAGAATTAAATCAATAATTTGGACTAGTTTCTTTTTCTCTTTTTTTTTTTTTTCTTGATAAAGCAGCAAGTGAAATCGTAATAAAGTCTATTTCAAAATCAGTCTATCACTTATGCAGCATTCGTACAAAACAGTTTAATTTACAATGTCATAATAAATAAATTGTCAGATTGGGAAATATTTTCATATATTTTTTTAATGCCTGATAGAAAAAACGTATAGTGACATAAAGAAGAAATAAAATAAGTTTAATAACAAACATTGTAAAAACTTTTTTTTTTTTTTTTTTTTTTTTTTTTTTAAATTCAGAAGTTGCTTATATTTAAATTGCACATTTAAATAATTTAATTATAAACTGCTTAAAATAATTTTAGTAAAAAATTAAGTTAAATGAGATGTGTCGAGTAATGGTATGTGTGCATTATCCTTTATATATAAACTTTAGCATAAAAAAAAGCTTAATGGACATTTAAAAAGCATTTAATGATAGAGAACAAGTTTTCGTGTTCGTTATCTTTCCTAATGTTCTGTTACATTTGTCTTTAAGAACATACAGACTTGAAACAAACTAAGACGGATGGAATACGGAATGATAAATTGATCTTTTAAATCTTTTCTTCTAAATGAATTTTCTTTTCAACTTTTTGTTGATAGAAGTAGAAAAATGACATCTTCAATAATAATAATAAAAAAAAAAGTTGAAATTTTTTTTTTCAAAAGCAATATCTGTTCATGACTGTATTTCACGAGAGAATTATATTAAAATTTTCAAATAAATGAAATATTGGGATATCATTGTCAACTGTCATATAAATAATCAATTATATGGTACACTCCTAACCTTTCTTTTTTTTACTTTCTTCTATATATATCAGAAAAAAAATATTGAATTCATTAAAATTTTCAACCTGCACGTTTTCAATGATGTACAGACACACACACACAAAAAAAAAAAAAAAAAAAAAAAAAAAAGCCCCCCCCCACCTAATTTCGCCATAAATTGTCGTATAAACATGTGGTTGGTACCAATCGATTTGTGATAACGTCTAGTTTATAATGGTATAGTTACATTTTGCTTAGGGGGTCATCTACATATTAAAACTGGCATCAACTTCATTTTTTTCAATGGTAACCTCCATTTTTAATAATTTAGAATTCTTTGGATCAAACCATCTCGGAAAAATGGTATAGTTTATATATTTTGCTCAATTTTTCATTGAGTTATAAGCTGTCAAAGTATGGGGATGCTAATGTTAAATGAATGTGACAAACATTCATTCATATCTTCCGAAAAAAATAGTATATTCAAATTCTGTTTTTTTTTTATGCGTTAGAATGAAGTGACCCAAACATATTCCAAGCATATTTTTGATAAAGAAAACATTTTTGAATTATGAAAATTATTAATAAATTCATATTTGAAAAAATTAGGAATTATGACCTATGTTAATTTTTGCACGAATAGAACGGGCATCATCAAAAACATGGGTTTCCAAATTTACAGCTCGTTCCTAACATTATTTTTCGAGTTACAGTGATATTTCATTTTTTACTGCTGTTAGGGGGGCGTCACTTGTTATAATTTGTATCCTCTGTGAGTCGATATCTCTATACATTTTGACGAAAAACTATTTTAATTTACCTTTATGTTATTCTAATTGTTTTCTAAGGAACATTTCGATGTTTATTATACAAATTGGCTTATTTTTTATAAAATTATCGCAATGCAGGCAAGAGATTGGGAAAGAATTCCAAAAGAAATGAAGCCCCGCCTCTATATTGCGGAAACAGTATTAAAAAAACTAGTTTGCATACTCGTATATGACTCTATATGTGACGCTGGTATGCATAAATGTCAATGGCATTCACTACATTGAATGCTGAAGACAAAATTTGAATAATTTAATTGGAAGTATGTAAAATAGTTTTGTTTTATAATGTAACGTTTTAGAAATATTGTGTAAAGGCGTGATTTCCGTTGCAAAAAGGAGTTTAATCGATTCTGAAATGTTAAGTCTTTGTTCTTAAATATTATATAACTTTTCCTAGTTTCTCACTGCTAAAATTCTGTTTTATCCCTGTTGTCTTTTTTTTTTTTTTACTTGAATATTCTAGGATTCGTGCACCTCATGTTAGATGTCATGATTTAGAGAAAACGTGGTAAGACGAGGATACGCAGTGAACAATACTTTTTTTCTCTTTTTTTAAATTAATATAATTAATATTTATTATTTTTACCAGATTTTTTAAAACAAATTTTCTGTTTCAATCTTGTTGTGACATTTTCGCATTTGTAATAAAATATTAAATTTTTATTAAATGTTTTTTTTTTAAGTTTTAAAAATCTATTATTGAAACAAAGCAAAATATTATTTATTTTCGATTATTCTAATCACGACGTAAAACTGGCGTCAGATTTATTATGGAAAAATAATTTAAAACAAAGTAATATGCGTTATTACTTTTAATGCTAAGTTTATACGTGACATCTAAGTTTTAATTTTGTATCACGTATAAAGACGTGACGTAATACTTAAAATGGAAATGATTTTGAACAGTATCTCCTTTTTATTGAATGTTAAACACTTTCGCGACCACATCTTTTTGTCTTTTAGATAGTCTGTTCCGCCTGTGGGCGTTATTCATTCAAACTACATTATGTCAGAACGAGGTTTTCTATATCCATATTTATTTTACAAATGAATATACATAATTATCATTCCCTTTCTACTGAAAGTATTTGTATTCATACTATTTTGTTTATATAAATATGAATATAAGGAATATTCTTAAGAAATATAGTAACACATAAATTGTGAAAGAAACGCCCACTGGAGGAGTATCAGATTTCCAATGACGTGGGCCCACCAGCGGCCGAGCGGTTCTGCGCTCAAAGCTGGTAGATGGGAGGTGCCGGGTTCGATCCCAGGTCGCGCTCATCGACCTAGCCGTTCGGAGTTTTCCGTGGTTTCCTCCGAAACTTGCGTAAATACGGGCTAGGACCCCTTAGAAAGACCCCCACGGAGGGCATTCCCCCTCTAGGCCTAGGACACATCAGGAGTCAATCGGCCTTAAATCCTACAACCAACAACCAACCAATGACGTGGATCTTCGTCAGCGGTCGCGAAAGTGTTAAATATCCTTCTCAGATTTTAGCTTAAATCTTGCTATCTATATTTTTGTATATTATATATTGTTGGTTTGTACGCCTCAAATTAAATGTAAAAATTATAGTAACCCTTTGATGCGGTTCTTACTGTATAAAATTAAAATATGCCCAGCAGAAGTATATAATTCTTTTTTTAAATATTAAACACATTTTTTTTTTTTTTTTTTTTTTTTTTTTTAAACCGGTATTAATATTATTATCATTATTGCTATTATTCTTTTATCTTGCTATGTAGATTTTTGTAATTCAACATTCTAGGTTTCATATGACTCAAGCTATTTAATTATTTTTCGTATGAAGTGATGTATTTAACTATTCGATGTTTAATAAATATAAACCAGTAAAAAACTTTTAATTCATAAGCTAACACAAGGAGTTCTTCGAATTGGAATCTTTTTTTTTTTTTTATAATTAACATTTCTGTACCTTTTTCCCGGTGCGAAACTTAATAAATAATGTCTAGTTTGTGGTAGATCAAGATTTATTTTTTCTAAATGCATAGACGGACCCCTGACACATTTTCACGTTAAAATCAGTTTACACACAACTTTCCAGAAATGGCCGGGCACTTTCGATTTTAGAGTTTTTGTTAAATATCTCAGAAAGTACTAGATGAATCATATTGAAACTTTAGGACTGTAAAGAACATGTTATACATGTATATTAATAAAATAATGCATGTTAATAACATGTTAATAACATGTTATAGATGACATGGAAGCAAAAGTGAAACCTGTGAAGAATTAAATAAAAATAACGTTTGGGATCACCCTGTAAAAAGTAATGCCTGAAATGCGATCTGGCTGTAGCATGTGATTATGAAGTTCCTTTTTATTATCTGTATACATTTTCATGGAGCTACCACATATTCTTGAAAATATAATAGTTTTTAAAAAAATGAAAAAAAAAATCCTCATTTTTTTAATTATAACACGAAAGGTATTAAACTCAGTGCAAAACCATCTTCAGGAAACTTGATATACTACATTAGACACAGCATGTTGCAATCAGGATAAAAAAATATTAAATATTTAATGAAATATAAGAATTTTTGACTATACATGCGCGTGTTTTAACATAATTTTATTCTCGTAATATAATAGCCAATAGTATTGAGCTCTTTATATGAAAACTTCAAATAAATGTTTTTTTACATTAAAAAGGTTGTAAGAGATAGAATCAACGGAATTTCATTTCTTCTTAAAAATAAGGAAACGATAAGGGGGTTTTATCAATATTTATTTACATTTAACAAACATGTATTACCATTGACTGAATCAAAATAAAAATGTGAGTAAAATCCTAATATTTTAGCTTTTCTTTGAGAGGAACTAAATAACAGTTCTTTCTATCGTGAAGTTACGCGATATTTATTTGAGATTTTCATATAAGGAGCTCAATGGATTTGGCTATTGAATTATGCAAATGAAATTTTTATAAAGCTTGCTCCATGCGCAGTTGAAAAGTATTTAGTAAAAATATTCCATAATTCATTAGATATTTAATACTTTTGCATACTGATTGCAGTATGCTGTGTCGAATGTAGCTTGTGAAGTTCCGTGAAAATAGATTTCCATTGGGTTTAATACATTGAGTGTTATAGTTTAAAAGTGACTTTTTTTTTTTTTTTTTTTTTTTTTTTTTTTTTTTTTTTTAAGAAACCGTTATATCTCCGTGAATATATGTGTTAGCCTCATAAAAAAATTAAACAGGTAATAAAAAAGAGCTTTATAATGACATGCTAGGGCCAAATTGCATTTGAAGCATTACTTTTTACAGGGTGATACCAAACATTTTCAATTTTATTTTAATTTTTATTGGCCTCCCTTTTACTTCTGGGCAAATATTTCACTGAAATATATGAAGAATAACATATTCTTCACACTCCAGAAGTTTCAAGATGATTCGTCTAGTACTTTTGAGATGTTTAAAAAAATATTCGAAATCTAAAATATCCGGTCATTTATGGAGAGGTAGTGTATTTGGTAGAACTTGAATCAAGATGTTGATTATCTTTAGGAGCATATCACCCAGCAGGTGGCGCTGTCGTACCTTTTTATATTCAAAATTTTTAATATGGTAGCATAAGACAAAATTTCTCTTAAATGTACACAACAAAAATTATTTTTAACCAAACATTATGAAATTAAAAGAAAAAAAAGTTCTCGATAATAGATTTTCATAAAATTTTTGTATGTGTAGTATCATCACATTTCACTGTGGGGAAATTACCCTCCCGGGGGGGGGGGGAGGGTAAAAAATTTAAATACGAGTATTTACCAAAAGAACGTGTCAATAGCCGCAAAACGAACTGTTGAACCATAACATCTGTGATTATCTGAAAAAATGTTATCATTTTTCCACATTTTTAATTTCGTTTTTTTTTTTTTTTTTTTTTTTTTTTTAAATGTTATATTTAGTTATTTGTAAAGTTAAATTTAGTTGCATGTTGACACAAGTTGGTGGCTATCAACTTTTGTTGCATATCACTCGACAGGAAATGTTTCGTCTTGTTTTTTCTTAATTTTTTAATATGATACCATATGACGAAATTTCATAAAAGAGTACATAAGGAAGATTATATTTAACTAAACATCGTCAAATTAATATATATATATATATATATAGGAGCAATAGTGAACCAAGATAAACATTTTATATAAAGAGAAACATAGCTACCTCCTCTCCTTCTAGGACTGTGAAAACTTTTAGTAAGAGTATTTATTTTTCCCAAAAGACCTCGTCAATACAGTTAAAGTAATGGTTGTTAAATAGATCTGTGTTAGTCTGAAAGAAAATATTTTCATTGGAAAAAGTAATAAAATACATTTTCAGAGATATTGCCTGTAATTCACAAAATTGTTTTTCTTTCAATATTTAGCGTCATATTTTTCTGAGATGAAAGTCGTGCTCACCATCTATAATAATAAAATCAGACTTTTATCTGTAAATTTCTCATAATCAAGAAATTTTACAGATATGAGCAAAAAATGCTTTTGTAACCAATTAAAAATTTTATGTATTTATTTAGATACATTTAAATGACAAATATTTGACAAAAAACTGGACTTTTTATATGTTATTGTTTTGTTTTTTGATGTAAACTCTTCGTTCTCTTTCGAAGACGATATCTTTACTTATTTTTGGATGCTCATTTTAAATTTACATTTTCCTTTAAAAGTTAAGTTTTTTTTTTATATAAAACATATTTTATCGCAAATAACGGTGATTAGATGTTCTGTAAAAAGCTATAAAGAAAGTTATGTAAAATGAGGATACATTACATTTCACAGGTAAGATTTTTTTTATATTTTATTATTTCGTACTTTTTAAGTAAGGTAAGAGCACCAGTAGTGGACACTTAAAGGTTATCTTCTGGCTATTTTATGTGGATTTTTCTAAATTTTAGAGACTCAAAAAATAATTAACATTTCACACCTTTATTAACACTTTCTTTACATGACTGTATTTCGAAAATTGCTAATTGTAGCATTTATATATGTAAAAAAACACAAATCCGGAGAGCTTAAAGTAAGCCAGTCGTGGACGCACTAAGACTAAGTAGTTGAAAATTTTTTTGTTCTAGTGGTGAACTCTTTTCATTTTTTGCTTTTAAATAAATGTGACCAAACTTCTCCTTGTCTTGGGGACAGACAGTTTTATCAGTTTGTCCCCACATACATAAATCCCCATTTAGGGTTGAAGTTTAAATGCTTTTTTTTTTTTTTTTTTTTTGTCACACTAGTGCTAACCGGTTAATTGGCGACGGTTTGGGTATCACCAATAAGATTAGTCAGAAGACATGCCATCACAATTTCCTTCACGGAGAGGATGGCTCCCCTGTTTCGGCGACTTCCAGAGGTATAATTTGGGTAAGAATATGGAGGATATTGCGACTATGACGTATTTCACGTCTACCAGCCAGCATTAGTGTACAGGATGGTCTTCAGCTGACTCGAGTTAGAACTGGCAATTTTCCAATTACGAGCTTGGCGCTCTACCGACCACGACCAGGCTACCGCATTCAGTGGCGGCTCGTGCACCGAAATTGGGGAAGAGGCACACTGTATTTTACACTGTATTCATTTATAGAATATAAATTTACATTTAAATAAGTATTTTTAGTTAGTTTTAGTTAAGACCATACTTAATAAAAATTATGCATTAAAAATACTTAAATTTTATTGTTGAGCTCTACACATATTTTCGGTTTACGAGCAACCACTGACCGCATCTCGGCCAACCTTCAGAAAAATTTGTCCCCAACTGTACCCATTTTTTCCCACTTCTTTAAAACAATACATTTTTATGATATTTTATAAATTTGTTTAAAATTATTGACGAAATCGTTTTTCATTTTAAATATCGTTCTTTACTCTGAATTATCTACTTAGTTGTTCTTAAGCAAATTTAATACATTAATCAAGTATCTATAACATATTAATTTTTTACACATGAATGTTTTAAATCATTCATAATTTGTGCTAAAAAAACTACACTTGTTTCTCATATTCCTTAAATTTACTTAAAAGATTTTTTTTTTAAAAATTTAGCATTAGTAAACTGAAACATTTTAAAAACTGTAAAATATTGTTTACTTTTCATGTGATATTTCTTTTATGACACACTTTTGCGCAACTTCTTTTTTTGGAATTGAGAACATCACACAATTTGTCTCCACTTTTCTCTTTAGAAAATTTGGCCTCCTTAGTATTCGTACATTTATTATTCATCGTGAAGGGATTGTAATTGCTGAATCTAATATGGGTGAAAATACAGTCTGTAGCAAAATTATTGAAGCACATAGAGTGCCCATAATTTAAGGTGACCAAAGGTCCGCATTTTCTGCCTTTATTTTGAAGATGTTCTTCTAACTGTTGAAAAACTATAAAAAGTAAATTGTTTATCATTGATATTGTATTTTTAATCTTTATTTATTCAGAATAAAACAAATACACACGTGAGTGAATAATTGTAGCAATTTTTAAAGGTTCTTTGTTATAAATGTACTCCGATCTGGTCACTATACCATTTTTTCAATTTCAGCAATTTATAGGGTTTGAGATTGAGGTTGAGTGGGTTTGACGTCGCACTAAAGGTATGTAGTTGGCTATTAGCAATGATTTGCGAGTCATTCCTAAGTGTTCTTCGAAGACAAACCGTCACATTTTGAGTTTATACGGAAAGATTGGCTCAACTTTTTGAACCACGACTATTTTAACACGAAATTCGTTAATTGATGGAGCATACAGTTGGCAGCAAAAGTATCCGAGCACTAGCAAAAATTCCTATATATATATATAAAAAAAAAATACTGTTTTGTTAAATAAATCTTTGTCGAATCATGTTCTTAGAAATCCTTGTCGAATCATGATCTTAGAAATCCTTGTCGAATCATGTTCTTAGACTGACTAGGAACAGGATTTGACAAAGATTTATTTAACAAGACTGTATTAAGTGTACTTTTAATATAGTAATTTTTGCTAGTGCTCGGACACTTTTGCTGCCGACTGTAACTAATTTACGAGAACATAGTCACACCAATCTCCTGAAACCTACGTAAAAGAATCGTGAGAGATATAACTCTCTAAATACCAATGTTCTCCATGTTCCCATCCAAATTAAACCGGGCCGCAGTAGCCTGGTTGGTACAGTCGGTAACAAAAGTCTCTGAACACTAGCAAAAATTCCTATATAATAAAGTGCACTTAATACAGTTTTGTTAAATAAATCCTTGTCGAATCCTGTTCTTAGTCAGTGTAAAAACAGGATTCGACAAGGATTTATTTAACAAAATTGTATTAAGTGTACTTTTTTTACATAGGAGTATTTGCTAGTGTTCAGAGACTTTTGTTACCGACTGTACACAACACCACCTGTAATAATGCCTCCGAGCTGAGCTCTACGTCACGGAAGATCGGCCGATTTCATCCAATCCCCACGATCCAACATGTATCATAGGAAGTGTTGATTGGATAAAATCGGCCGATCTTCCATGACGTAGAGCTCAGCTCGGAGGCATTATTACAGGAGGTGTTGCTGTACAGCACAGAGCTCGTAATTTGAAGATTGAGGGTTCGACACTCGAATCTGCCAAAAACGATCGTATACACTAATGGTGATTGGTGCACGTAAAATCTTTTCGTGATTACAATGTCCTCCATGTTTCCAAGATATACCTCTCGGGGGTCACCGAAGCGGGGAAGCCATCCCCTCCATAGAGGATCAAAATTGTGATGGAATGTCTTCAAACCATCCTAGGGGTGTGTCGCCAATTACATATTTCGTAGTACTGTTGCGATACCTAACTGACCAATTAAACAACCAAATTAAACCTCTAGAGGTCATCAAATATCTCCAGTCTATCCTCAAGTGTGAGTTCTAGATCGTCACCAATCGCCCATAGTATAATACCACTAGCGCAACATAAAATCCACTCATCCTCAACTCCATAAATACAGTCGGTAACAAAAGTCTCTGAACACTAGCGAAAATTCCTATATAAAAAAAATGCACTTAATATAGTTTTGTTAAATAAATCCTTGTCGAATCCTGTTCTTAGTCAGTCTAAAAACAGGATTCGACAAGGATTTATTTAACAAAACTGTATTAAGAAGGGACAATAGCTAATCTCGCCGGCAGCCTTCGTCCATGTTATTCTATGGGAAAATTTGTTGCTACAATTATACATTACCTAATGAATATTTTTAAATTCTGTTTTCGCAGTCAGAAAATTCATAACCGTTAAATGAGTACTCATTTTTGAAAAATTCATTTTTTTAAATTTTGACATTTTAATTTTGAGTTCAAAAATGCGATTTTTCACAAAATGCATTTTTCTCATTTTCTAATCGCAAAATGAAATACTAAAATTTTAAAAAATCAATTTTTGGAAAACAAGTACTAATTTAACGCTTATGAATTTTCTAAATGTGAAAACAGAATTGAAAAATATTCATTAGGTAATGAGTAATTATGTAAACAAATTTTCCCATAGAATAACATGGGCGAAGGCTGCCGGCGAGATTAGGTAATGTCCGCTCTTAAGTGTACTTTTTTTACATAGGAAATTTTGCTAGTGTTCGGAGACTTTTGTTCTCGACTTTACCATCGATGAGATATTAGATAGAACACCCCAGCTTAGCAAACTTTTTGCTTCCCAACATCACATCCCCGTTATTAAAATAATTCATTCGCCAAACCAACTTTTCTACCACCAAACCGATATTCCACTACCACAAGGGCAAGTTTCCTCCACCTTTGTTATCGTTGTTTTATATTTCGTTTGGTTGTAAATTAAACATAAACCACAACCTACACTAGCTGAAATGGAAAACAAGTAATCTAATCCTTGTTATTGTTTGTAAGCTGTTCTGTTTGACTTTTCTTTGGAGTTTTAATGATCAGAGGAACAAACCATTTGAAACATGCAAAATTCCAAGAACCAGTTGCCAAGAAAGTGATTGTCGTGAAAAGAAGTCTCAAAAACCGCAGTGATGTTCCGAGAATTTTTCTCCACAGCCAGTATA
The DNA here is from genome assembly GCA_963930645.1 of Salticus scenicus. Lineage (NCBI taxonomy): Eukaryota > Metazoa > Arthropoda > Arachnida > Araneae > Salticidae > Salticus > Salticus scenicus. The sequence continues at coordinate 126,912,061 of OZ005651.1, read as the reverse complement.
GGGAATCCGTACAGTCAGTAACAAAAGTGTCCGAACACTAGCAAATATTCCTGTGTAAAAAAAGTAGACTTCATACAGTTTTGTTAAATAAATCCTTGTCGAATCCTGTTCTTATTCAGTGTAAGAACACGATTCGGTAAGGATTTATTTAACAAAACCGTTTGAACCCAACAAACACAAGCCTTACGGCATGGAGTCGGGCCGCAGTAGGCACTGTCAGTTTACTATCGGCAAAGGCGCACTGCTATCGGCGACTAATCAGTAGAATGCCGGCTACCGACAGTAGGAAACAATCTGGGTTGCTGTCACCGGACCGCATACGGCTAAAAATTGGCAAACCATTTCTATCGGCATACGATATTGGGCTTATATCTGATATCCGGTAGTGGCCCGAAAAAAATGTGCCAACACGGCCGATGTTGGGACGGTTTGCTTCGAGTTCGAATTTTTAAATTTAATATTAAATAAATAAATAAATAAATAAATTTTTATTATTTTTTAAGTTTTACTTTTGCCATAAATGTTGAAAATGTTTAGTATAACAGATGCATATATTTGTCATAATAATAATATTATTTTTATTAACAATAATACTATTAAATATAAAACAAATTAATTTATGAAATTAAAATAAATAAATAGTATTAAGTAATTCATTTATTTGAAATGCCAAAGAAAGAATGTATATTTTTTCATCCTTTTCATTTAAAATAAAGTAATAATAATAATAATTATTATTATTATAAATAAATAAATAAATAAAAATGCTATAAAATGTATACTTTGAGCATAATTTAAATGTTGAATAGTTTTTTTATGTGTATATAATATGTATTGTTTAATAAAAATATTTAATACGTAGAAATTATTTAAATTGTAATATTTTCATTAAACAATACACAGATTCAAATCATTCTCTATAAATTATTTGATCTGAAGCACAACTCAAAAATTAAAATCAATTAACTGGATATTTAAAACCTATAACTTCGAAAGTTCAAAATTTCTTCACTAGATGGCAGCTCTAATTTTTTGAGAAATATGCTTAAGAAACATGCTTTTTATGTCTGAAAAGCATATACGTAATTATATATGCTCATTTAATTTTGTTTACTGCAGTTTAAAGATGTTAAACTGTATCTTTTAGAAAGTTTCCTTATTTATATAATATATATTTTAACTCTCCTGGATATTCTGTACGCGAATCATTTGATTAATTCCTATGAAAAGTTTAGATTAGCATCCTCATTTGATATTGATTCAGAATACCGAATTTGAACTTCTTGCTAATATTTGTAACTGTTTTTCGGGAACCTCAAAAGGTGTAAACATAAATAATCTCAATTTGTAAATTTAATTCATCAACCTGGAAATAAATTTTTGATAGAATGGAGTAGAAGGCTGATTTTTACCAACTATGTGAAAAATACCAGAGCCGGGAATCGAAGCCCGGGCCTTCCGCTTAATGCGCGGATGCTCTAACCACTGAGCTACCCTGGCTGATAACCAGCTCGGCACTTCTCACATAATTTACGTTGGCAAGGTCACTGAGACTGCATTAAAGTAGCTATATCAAGAGACAAATTTGAATATGGCATAACTACAAACGGCCACGAAATTTCAATTCAGAAATTTAATTCATCAACCTGGAAATTAATTTTTGATAGAATGGAATAGAAGGCTGATTTTACCAACTATGTGAAAAACACCAGAGCCGGGAATCGAACCCCGGGCCTTCCGCTTAACGCGCGGATGCCCTAACCACTGAGCTACCCTGGCTGATAATCAGCTCGGCACTTCTCCCATAATTTACGTTGGCAAGGTCACCGAGTCTGCATTAAAGCAGCTATATCAAGTGACAAATTTGAATATGGCATAACTACAAACGGCCACGAAATTTCAATTCAGAAATTTAATTCATCAACCTGGAAATTAATTTCTAGGTTGATGAATTAAATTTCTTGTTATCAGGCATTGTTAAATATTGAGGATGGTTGAACTTTTCTTGTTGCGGGTCAGGTTTATTCATCTTTCAGGATTAGATTTTAACGAGTCTTTTCGGAATGAAAGCATTAATACGTATATTTCTCTCTCTCTCTCTGTGTATATATATACAATATATACCATATATATATAATGCAAATTCTTTTGCTGTACATACAGCTGCATTACTGATATACACGTTCAAAATATACCCATAAAGAAACATATTTAAATCATTATAATACAGAAAACTTCCTTATTGGAACCACCGAATAGTGGACCTCGCTATACATAGGAAACATTTTCAATATTAAAATTTAAACTATTTTTATTCTTTTGCTCTCCTTAATAGCGTCCTTAATCTCCTTAATAATGTGTGCCGTTATGTCAAATATTTTTATTTAGAACGAACATCTCTTTAAAGAGGATTAAATAAATTCTTATATGTTAATCACAGAAGACACAGAATTTCACTGGATACAAATTTTTTCACAATAATATCAGCAATGTATAACTTGTAGAAAAATATTTTGTCTAACTTTGCGCGTAAAAGCTACAGATAGTGATTACTTGATTGATAAGATTATCTCATTGAATTAATATTAGCCTGTAACATTTACTATTCACATAAGATGAGCAATTGAACTGTTCATAAAAAGCAATTTTTTAACCTGCTTTGTGCAATAAATAATTTTGCGTTATTCAAAAGAATAGTTTGACATGTGATTTTATTGAATTTCCATTTACATTCAGACACTTTCTATCAGTATTCTACAATTATTCCTACTTATGAGATTTTAAAATAATCATAGACACATTAAATTTTAATTCATACTTCAAATACCATCAATATTCATTATAATTTCACCATTTTGTTTTCATAAAAAATCTAAGAATTTATTTTTTTTTTTTTTTTTAATCTTTGAACGTTTTATGTTTAGCGATATTTCTTCGAATATAAAAAAATACTTTTTGGTTTACGTCCTTTAAAAATTTTTGTGAGTTTCTCTTTTTCATATTTTGATTTACCTTCTACATAAATAATTGAAATCAGTTTCTTTCTCACTCTTTTCTACTTAGTCATTAGGTCCCCGCAATTGACTGAGGTGTTTTGTTTTCGAAACTGGTAAACTACACCTGCTGGTATTAAACAAAAATCGCGCTCGTCGACCTAGCCGTTGGAGGTTTTCCGTGGCTTTCTGCTAACATCGCGTGAATACGGTCTGGTTCACCTTAGAAAGACATTGACCGAGGTCATCATCTCCATGCTTAGGATTTTCGTATAGTGAATCAGCGTTAACACCTTTACCACCACCACTAGTCATTAATGTCATTTGTTGTCTAGTTTTTTCGAATGTTGCGGCAATCCTTATACAGGTTCTTTGAAGATAGTTTGTCGTTTTAAGATCAATTTTTGAACTTTAAGAGTGACCGCGGCTAACCTACACTGCTCAAAAAGATTAGGGGAGCAAGCAAAATAAACGAAGAAATCATTGCGCGAGAGTCATGTATGGGCATGAAATGGAGAATACACGTGTAAGGAAATGCAATACACACACACACACAAAAAAAAAAGAAGATAAAAAAAACAGTTGCATGGGAGCTTTAATTCTTTTTAATGGTAGAAAGAAGATGAAATGATGCTTCAGGGCAACAATTTGGTTACATGTAAATGATAAAAAACTTACTTTTTGGAAATGATACAGGATGTTTAATATGGCAAGTGGTTCCCCCGAACTGCTAAAACTGCCACACACCTGTTTGGCATGGATGTGATGAGGTTATCGATAGGACTTTGGGGAATACTGCTGCATACTTTAAGAGGTGCGATATTCAAATATTGAACAGTAAAAGGAGACCTTGGTCTTGCAGCAACACGTCGTCCGAATGTGTCCCAAACATGCTCAATCGGATTTAGATCAGGAGAGCATGCTGGCCGCTCCATACGCTGTATTGTTTCAGCTTCAAGAAAGTTTTCCACAAGACGAGCTGTATGAAGTCTGTTATTTTCATGCATCAAAATGATGGAATCGGTAATTGCCGCAGCATAATGTACGACATGAGGTCTCAGAATCTCGTCTGCATAGCGTAGGGCCGTTAAACTGCCATTCCGAATGATATGCAGATCAGTACGTCCGCCTATGCTGATTCGAGTCCATAGCATCATACCACCTCGTCAGTAATGTGATTTTTCCCGAACGAATATAGGGTTTTTTATGGAATGCCCCGTTCTCGCCATACCTAAACACGTCTGATATCACACTCTAAACTGTATCGAGACTCGTATGTAAATAGCACTTGACTCCAACCACTTTGCATCCAAATTCGATGTTCAGCAGCCCACCTCCTTCGGTACCACCTTAATGAAGCCTATCTCGAATTGTTTGGCTTGCGACCCTTCGCCCTGTTGCCAAAAGAAAGTGTTTTACAGCTGAGTAACATTGGTTGCTCTGTCTTGACGAGCTATTAACAGGCTATACCGATTATTATTTGCTGTGGTAGCGCATGGACGACCTTTTCCTGGTCGGCGTCTAACATTACCTTTTTTTAATCGATTCTAAAGTTTTGAAATGACATTTCTTGCTACTCCAACAGGATCCGCTACACTTCTTTGAGATTTGCCGGATTTAAGTCTCCTGATGATGCACCAGGCCATGGATTCCGGTAGATCACGTAGTCGTAACATTTTAATTCACCTTTTCTCAAAACAAAAGCCAAACGATTGAATTTCAGTACTAAGACAGTGAAAAAAAGAAGCTTCTGCGAAATCACGATTTCTGCACTTATATCCTTTTCTACTTCTTGATGTCATGAACGTTGATTTCAATATGAATCCTTCTTCTTCTTTTTTCTGCCGAGCTTAAAATTATACATGTTTTATTTTACATAAGTTATCGATATGCGAATTTGCATAATTTTGTTAAAACTATGCGTTCCCCTAATTTTTTTTAGCAGTGTAGTAAACATTTAACGTTCATTTCGTGTTGAAACGAAATATTTCATATTTTTTTATTCAACAAATTTTTAAATACTTTTATCCTGGTTTTAATTGACTTTTGTATCTTCTCTATTTTTTCGATAGCAGTACTACTTTAAATTTCTCACATGGCGGGAGTACACCTTGTTTTTTGATAATTCACAAGAACCTTTTTCTTTCTTTCTTTCTTTTCTTTTTTTTTTTTTTTTTACTTGATAGAGGGCCGTGCTATTATTTTGATCAAAAACAGTTTTTGCATTTTATAGTGTTTATTTATAAAGTTATGAATTAATTAAATTATTTATTATTTGAATTTAATCAACTTAACATATAGATAATACAAACAAAAATTTGTCAAAAATTAAAAGTGCTCCTTTTTTCTTTTTACATATTTCTGATCAACTACATACTCAATAGCCACTTAAATTACTTTAGCAATTTGGAAAAGAAAAAAAAAGTAGTGAATGTTAGAAAGTTAAACTGGGACCTACTTCTTTAAGTGAATTCTTAACAACAACGAAAATCTAGGTCTATATCGGGATTCGAACCTGGCAACTAAAAACTGAATTTCAGAGCGATAACCAGTCCTCCGCTTCTTCGCCGAAAGCAACATTTTAAAATTTTAAACCAGTTCCCATATCTAAGATAACCTTCTGAATAATAATCTTCTGAATAATAATCAATTTGGTTTCAGGGAAAATTACAGCACCATCAAATGTCTTAAAAGGTTTATAAATGAAATAAAAACCAGAAAGGATAACTACAAATACACCTCCACTATCTTTTTTGACATAACCGGCGCTTTTGACAATGCTTGCTGGCTTCGGATTATAAAAGCACTAGAAGAATTAAACGTACCAATTTATTTAGTCAATATAATTAAAAGTTATCTTACAAATAGATTCGTCACCACCAATACAATAAGAGAATTTTACCAAGTGGGAAAGGGTTGCCCTCAGGGCTCTTGTCTAGGGCCAATTCTTTGGCTCGTTTTGATTAATGGAGTCTTTGCTCTATATGAAAATACAAATCATACTTTATTGGCATATGCAGATGATTTTGTTTTAATCTCTTCAGGAGCCTCCAGGGCTCAGTTAGAATTCATAACTAATGGAAATATTGCCATCTTCTGCAATTTTTGTGAACAGAATAATATGTCTATTTCAACCGGAAAAACTATGGCTATGCAATTCGGCACAGAATTGAAAAGACCTCCAATCTTCAAATTAAAAGATATTAACTTAAAGGTGGCTGATACCTATAAATTTTTGGGAATTCATTTAGACTCCAGACTCAGTTTTCTTTATCATTTAGACCAAGTAAGGAATAAAATTACTGCCATGAATATCAATCTAAGAAGGATCAGCGGAGTAAACTGGGGTATTAAACCGGAACTTAAAAAGTTATGGTACGTGGTGGTGATCAAGCCCATTATTCTATACGCCTGTGAAGTCTGGTACCCATGTATAAATGTCCACGGTAAGCGCAAGCTTTCTTCCTGCCAAAGGCAATATATTAGGTTTATTTATCATTTCTACAGAAGTGTGTCAACTGACGCCATTTGTCAAATCACCGGCATTTTTCCAATTTATATCGAGGCGGAAAAATATTTAAACAAATATATTATTATGCAAGAAAACAAGTCCTGGTACCATGATCATACTTACTATAGCAAAAACGATTTTGAGCAGAAGAATTTCAAACGTAATAACAATCCATCTGGAGATTATCGAACCATCAACTTTATCGAATCGGAAGATCTCTCACATTATGAGAATAAGTTCTACACTGACGGAAGTAAAAATGAAGAGGGAACAGGCTGCGCCTTTGTAGCCGTACTTAATAATCTCTTGGTTCATTACGAGATGTACAGGCTTAAAACTGGTAATTCAGTTTTTCAGGCAGAGGTTCTCGCTATTTTAAAAGCGCTGGAATGGGCCTCCTCTAAACAGTTAAAGAATATCTTAATCAGAACTGACAGCTTGTCAGCTATCATGGCGCTCGATAATCTGGTTCCAAGCTCAATCCTCGTGAAACAATTACTGGATGGAGTGAACTCATTTAATGGAATCTTTAACATCGCTTGGGTCAAGGGACACTCGGGCATTATAGGAAATGAGCTGGTGGACTCCTTTGCTAAACAGACTATCTACTCGGGAATCTTTCATCCTTTACCCTACCCCGTTTCTTATCTGCATAGAATTCTATTAGCTGATGCCATAAAAAAGTGGCAATACCACTGAGAGACATCTGACAAGGGACGCATTACCTATGAAATATTTCCGGAGGTTACTGTTAATCTTGCCATCGAAAATCAAGTCCTAATTTATTTCGTAACCGGACACGGAAGTTTCCCTGCATTCCTATCCAGATTCAATAGTTCTAACGATCCAAACTGCCCCTGTGGTGATTTAAGAGATTCAATGCATTATCTGCAAAGCAAGTGTTCATACAGTAAAAACTATATAAAAAGATACACAAAAGAGACCTTGAATGAATACATCTTACGTATTGATAACTCAGCTTACTTAATAAGAAGAGTCTGTAATATTTACAATGAACTCATTAAAAAATATTCTAACCTTATAAAATATACTTTCTAACGTTATTTAAACAAAGTTTTAAAGGAATTTTGTGTCAAAAGTGAATATTTTTCCGAACTATTACTGCACCAAGTACTCCATGATAAACTTTCTTCATGAACTTTATTCACTCTGTTGATAAACTTACATCATGAACTATATTCACTCTGATTTCTTGTGAACGGACTTCTACCTTTATTGGTCTTTAAGATCCAAGTTAATCAATGCACACACGAAAACTTTTGAACAGTAATATATTCAGCTTTTAAACATAATTTTATTAATTATTTTATAGGCAGTTGTCTTGTCATTGTATAAATTTATATTATTGCACTAAGTACTCTTTGAGAACTATCTTTATGAATTATTCTCATTCAGATTTTTATGAATGGACCTCACCTTCATTGGTCCCTTAGATCTAAGTTGATCAATGCACACATGTAAACTTTTTGAATAATTATTTATTCAGTTGTTAAACATAGTTTTTATTTGTTATTTTATAGGAATTTGTCATGTAATTGCACAGATTTTTAGTTTGTTTTGGCAGCATATTGTAGTTATGGCTGGTTTGGTTTTTGTAGTTATGGTTATTATTTTTATTGTTGTAAATTCTAGTAATGTAAGCATTTTTATTTAGCAACACATTGTTCTTGTTGCATTTTATTTGAGCAACACATTGTTAAAGTTGCTTTGTTTTTATGTCATGATTAATATATTTCTTCAATTGTATTCTGTTTTTTTTGCTTAAATAAATGCCGTCTGATTTTTTTCTGGGCTCGTTCCTTTGGCTGTGGTTTGGCTGATAGTGACAGGGACATTTTTCCCGCCACCCTTCGGGCTTCGGCTGGCCATAAACCTTCGGGTTGGTCGGTGGTCGGGGCGTATCGTATCGTATCTAAGAAAATAATTTAAAAGAAAAAATTAAAATATGTAAATGATTTATTGAAGTTTGGCAAAATTATACTCTAAAATTTTTCAGCCCTTAAACGTAATAAATTAAAAACTGAATGCTTAACTGAGTATTATGATAAAATTTATCCGTGATTAAACTGAGGCATTTCGAAAGAAAGATAAGATTTAAAAGACAAATATAATCAAGTTTTGTAGTGTTTTTACATACAGGGTGACCGAAAAAAATCTGCGCAACTTCAGATTTTTATTAAAAAAAAAAAAAAAAACATAATACCCCCTCCCCCCGAAAAAAAAAAAAAAAAAAAAAAAAAGAACAGATTTTTTTTTTTCTCATTGATTGCGCTGCATAAAGACTGATTTATTAGAAATGATATAGCTCGGAAAAAAAAAAAAAAAAAAAAACTCCACTACATCTTTTTTTCTACGGTTAGGTGAAAAAATAAACCAAAAAGAAAAGCAAGTGTAGTTGAAAAGTTTCAAGGCACTGTTGATGTTGGCATTTTGCAACAAACCTGGTTAATATTAGGACTATCGTCTTGACATTAATCGTTTTTCGAAAGAATTTCACGTTGGGCTTAACTAAGATGGTTAAGAAAAAAAGAAAAAAAAAGAAAGAAAGAAAAAAAAAGAAAAGTTTGTTTTGCCTTATTCTGTTTGATTTACGTATTAAAGATTTAAGCAAAAATAATTTGAAACACTATTCATTAGTTTAATTATTTAAAAGATGACAAAAAATGCATAATAGTAAAAGATAAAAAAATGTTGTTTATAAAGCAATATTACAATGAGTTTTCTAAAAACTGTGTAAATTTAACAAGGACAAAATTTATAACATGCTTTAACATTTCGTGTTGGCAGTTTATAGTTTCAGTTTTTAATGTCATCATAAAAATATTTTAATCTTTTTTGACAGCATCTTATCATATATTTTGCTTGTTAAAAAAAAAAAAAAAAAAAAAAAAAAACTATTAGCTTTTATGAGTTATATAAATATAAAAGCCTACTTCCAGCAATAATAGACATTTACATATAAAAAATCTTATGGGAAAAAAAAAAAAAAAAAGAGAAGAGAAGAGGAAAAAGAATCTTATTTAAAAACGTATATTATATGCTGCATTTATCGCGCAGTAAGTTATTAGAAAGTAAATGTTCTTTTCTTTATTGCTGACAAATAATAAATTATTCTGTTATTGTTTATTATTATCGTGAAAATACAAAACAAAATGTACAGCACATTTATATAAAAATACACAATAATTAAATTTATTGAGATTTGATGGTGAATTGTTAGAAAATTGTAATTCCTGTTTCCTGTTAGAGACGAATGCGATATAAATTACTAGTTATTTCTGCCGATACTTAAAAAGTTATTTAAAAAATTTACTTTGTACTATAAAGAAACAATATAATGTAGCTCGAAACTTCAAACGTTTCTTTTTAAACATTAAACGTTAATGTTTTAAAAATTATCTTTTTATAATCAAAAAGTTTCTCAGAATTTAAAAATTTTTTTATGATTGAACCTGCTTAGATACCAGGATTTTTTTCAGAGAATGTGGAAAGATAAATAAATAAAAATAGATTCAAGTTATATTAAGCCTTTGCCGGCCCTGTTTAATTTCTCCCCTTTGATCAGTGTTGCCAAATTTAGGGACATTTTTATTCAATATATACCACTAAATTTTAACTGTAACGATTACCTAATGACTTCGAATGTTATTCGTCCATTATGTATATAGAATATCACTCCTCAAAAGTGGGTGTTAGATAAATAAAAGAGTCCTTGAATTTGGAAACACTGTTTAGAGCGCTATAGGAGCGTTAAGGCTGGCAAAGGGTTAAAACAATGTGGAAATGTGTTACCATTTATTCAATTAAAACAGTATATACGTTGTTGTAATACACTACTGTTTGTAAAAATTGCAACACCATGGAAGAATGCGAATATCAGAATAATATTTATTGGGCATATACATTATAGTAGTAGGAACAATTGATTAAAATTTCAGGAAATTTGGAGTAACATGTATTGAGAAAACAGTACGTAAAGCAGCGACCTCTGTGAGCAATAGCAGCACTTATATGCCTAAGCATTGAATCAAACAGCGATTGGATGGCATGTACGGGTATGGCACTTCATGAAGCTTCAACACGATGCCATTATTCATCGATCGTAGTTACTGGTGAGTGGTTAGGGGGGGGGGGAGGGCAGTCGCTTTTCAACGATTAAACAGTCATTTTCATTGGTGCGAGATAAAGAAAACGCGCTGGCCAGAGCAACAGTCGAACATATTCTGCATCAAGGAATGTCCGGACAATACGGACAACATGCGATTGTCCATTGGCCTGCTTAAATATTGCGCTTCGAGGCCTTGAATATAGGTCCGAGCGACGGGCCTTAACTCGTCAGAAAGGTAACGGGTGGTATTCAGAGTGGCGGGAATGAAAACAAGAAATGATCGAGACGTGTATCCGATGTTACCGCATACCATCACTCCAGGTGGTGACACAGTATGCGACTACCAAAATTTTAATTTTTCTCAAAACTGCATCACTGATATGGGCGCTTTTAATGTGTGATCAACGACGAACCTGGACGAAGGAATGGCTTGAAATCACCTTTCAGACAAATCACAATTCTGTTTACAGCACCAAGATTGCCTTATCCGTATTTAACGGCATCGTGAATAATGCACATTGTCAGCTGGGATTCGACATCGTCACGCTGTCCATCAGCTGCAGAGATGTTATGGGGTCCCATTGGATACACGTCTCGATTACTTCTGGTTCGCATTCCCGGCCCTCTGAACAGCAACCATTAAATTTCTGGTGAGTTAAAGCCCGCCCCTCTGCCCTATATTCAAGGTCTGCGTAGCGCAACATTTAAGCAGGATAATGCAAGACTGCAAGTTGCCTGTATTGTCCGAATCTTCCTTTATACAAAATGTGTTTAACCGTTGCTCCGGGAAGAGCGTTCTCCTGATCTCGCACCAATGAAAATGACTTTTTAATCTTTGGAAAGCGAGTGGCCCTCCACCACTCACCAGTAACTACGATCGATGAATTGTGGCATCGTGTTGAAGCTTCTTGAAGTGCTCTACCCGTACATGTCATCCAATCGCTGTTTGGTTCAATGCCTAGGCAGATAAGTGCTGCTATTGCTCACAGAGGTCGTGCTTTATGTACTGTTTTCTCAGTACATATTACTCCAAATTTCCTGAATTTTTAATCAGTTGTTCTTCCTATTATAATGTATGTACCCAATAAATATCATTCTGATATTCGCATTCTTTCATGGTTTTGCAATTTTTACAAACAGCAGTTTATTTTAAACTATTAGATTATCCTATTCTGTCTTTTCTACTCTTTATCTAATATTTTAGAGAAATTAATTATCATTTAATTTTAAATTTTAAATTATCTTTTTTTTTTTTTTTTCTTTTTTAAATATATATAACATGCCATCTAGAAAAATCAAATTTTTATAAAATCAAATTTAAAATTTAAAAAGTTCTTTAATGTGTAAAAGATTTCCATGATTAGTATTAAAGTTGATATAGTCAATGTTTTGAGTTCTGTTCTACGGTCAATTTATGCTTATTAAATCGGTAAACAGCTTAAGGTGGATTCGGAACCACTAACAACACGCATATCTAAAAAGGAATTCGAACTGATAAATTGATTTCAGAAGGCTAGAGTGCTAAGCATTAGGTTACCAAAAGAGTCTGATAAGGTCAAGATATTTTTTTTTTTTTTATGGCGAAATTTTAGATAAATAGTGAACTGTGAATGGAAATATAATATATGCAGAGTGTTCACAAAGTCCCATTAACTTCTATGCATTGCATAGATGTTGATGATTACAATGCATTGCCACACATTACGTGATAATTGATTAACCTAAGAATTCTGTGCGACGTGCATTTACTACCATCATTTTAGCAATGTTGAGGAAAGTTTCGCATCGTGCATGAAGGAGAATCATATTCTGTTATAAAAAAGATGGCGTGCACACAGACACTTTGGAATAAATAGCAAAGAATAGTCACAATACTCCAAAGTTGTCCTCTGCAATGATCCCACATTCATACAATGCGACTAATATGAATATGTAGGCATGCGATATGGGGATAATGGGACTTTGTGATTACGCTGCAAAATAAAATTAAGATTAAAATCTATTTCATTGAGTAAGATAACAAAAAAAAAAAAAAAAAAGAGAGAGAGAGAGAGAGAGAGAAGTTATTAAAATCTGTGTACGTTTAATATTCATTATGTACTTCTTTTAATCATAAAAACTTTATTAAATGTGTAAGCATATTTTTTCATATGTCGCAGAAAAGGAAATGATAAAAATTCTACTTATTTTTTTATTTTATTTTATTTTTTTTAATTATTTTTTAAAGATTTTAGCATCTATTTTATGCGAAGAAAATGCCTCATTTTAGAAGAATCTGATATCATCTTCATCTTTTCTAAATGTGATATGTGAATGTAAGAAACTTCTCACTCTTCATCCTAACGTTACTTTCATTTCTATACGGAAGGATACTTTTATGGTAACAACATAGAAGAACATAATAGGAGTGCGAGAATTCATAGTACTTTTAAAATATTTATTTTTGTCTCTTCCTTCAGGTGACTATATGTTGGCATTCTTTTAGGATATACCTCATTTTCAAGCGCCCCCCCCCTTTTTTTTTCGTAGCTTTGAAAAATTATAACTAGGACACTTTTTTTTTTTTTTTTTTTTTTTTTTTCAATCTGATTTATAATGGATTTAGAAAATCAATTTGAATATATTAAACTTTTTTTTTTTTTACTAGATTTGATACATTTATTTATTTTGTTTACATTTTAGAAATGACATCTACAATATAAGATGATCATTGATAATAAAATATTGACAAAACTCCTAAAAGAAAAACATTCTATGAAAAACAAACAGAAAGGTATTTCTATAAACCATATTTTGATACCTTTATTTTACACAAATATTAACAAAATTGAAATATGTTATTCAAGTGCACTATCGTATGTTTTTTATTGAAAATGGAGTAATTACCACAACGGGTTTGTGTACAACGACACCCGATCGTATTCTTTAGCATTACGTTCAATGACAGGTATTTCTATAAACCAAATTTTAATATCTTTATTTTACACAAATTTTAGTGAAATTGAATTATGTCATTCATTTGCACAAAAGAATGTTTTCTATAGAATCTAGCATGTTTAGCATTAAAATTTACAGGGACACACAAAAATATTCCGTTTCATTAACGGCTATTGTTGGAAATTTGCTGGAATTGTACTTCTGCTTACATTAAACATTTTTAACAATTTCGAACAAGGTTTAAGAGTGAATATGATTAGAATTAGTGTTTCTGTCTATCTGATTGTCCATTTGATGATCTGTCCGTCTACCCATCTCCAGTGTCCGTAAATATTTTCAGAGTTTCTTTAAAGTGATTCATGTTATTCAAGTTCACTATGGGATGTTTCCTATTTAAAATGATATTAATATAGGTCATGTACAACTGGTTTGTGTACAAGGCACCCCCAAAAAATGCCTATACATTCCGTTTTGAGAAAGACAGTTTTATAAATCAAATTTAAATAACATTCTATTGAAAAAATAATAAAGAAAGTTAAATTTACTGTTAATATTCTAAAATAATGTTTTGCAAAAAAATATGATATGGTTAACGTTCAGATTTACATGGCTACACTAAAATAATCGGATAGATTAAGACCTGCATTTTCTTTTGAGTTAATCATTTTTAGCACTTTTCAACAATGTTCTGTGTGATTGTAATTTCAGGTAGTCTAGCTGCGTGCCTTTTAGTCCTACTGTCTGTCCGTTGTAGGATAACGTAGGCAAAGAACATTGAAAATTATATGATGAATAAATACGTACAGTTGGAAAGTGTTAATAAACAATGTGCACTGCATTATTCTTCATCTTTTTCTTTTTTTTTTTTTTTTTTCTTGTGGGCTGAATTTATTCAAATTCTTTTTCTGTACGGCAATTATGGCTTCGGGTCAGATTTTGTTTTAATGAATCGGGTCCAGATTAGAGCACGTTAAAATATATATATATAATAGAAATTTATTTTTAAGCATAACTGCACAAATGATATACGCATACTAAATATGCTCATAAATAAATATACCGAAATTTAAAATTTTACAGTACAATAAAATTCCGTATTGGACACCCCAAAATGGCAGATTCTTTATATAAAAAACACATTTAAAGTAACTTCTTCTTAATTGTGGATACATCCCGATAATGTACTAACTAAACCCTCCCGGAGTTTTTTTTTCTTTTTTTTAAAGAGATTTTTTGCATTAGAATTGTATAAACGGAATATGTGCAAGGTATTTTTTTTTTAAATGACACTAATGACAGGCATCTGTAATTTGTTCTGTTTGTAATTCAATGTATGTCGTCTATTAAAATTGGAAGGAAGTCTAATGACGACGACATAGAAAATGAAATTTCGTGAAAAAAATAATTCCGACAATCTTTACTAAGGTGAAATCTGTCGCATTAGTCGATTACACAGTCAGAAGTTTGCGTAAAATGCAGATAACACTTTAAAATGCCAATTCACGATCAAGTAGTCAATTTCAACGTCAGTAGTTTAGGCTAAGAGGTGAAGAAAAAACTCCGAATGACATTCTGAGTTAAGTTCAAATGCGCCTTACGCAGAGCTGCCAACCTAATCCAGCAAATTGTTAACACCTATTGAAAAACGCCCCTTTTTCTACACCACTTAATTTTTAGAGTATTTGTTTTCTTCATTCATCGTAAATATATTTGAAGAGAATTACTCTAAAAATTAAGTGGTGTAGAAAAAGGGGCGGTACTAACAATTTGCCGGATTTGGTTGGCAGCTCTGCTTACGTTACTACAGCTTGTATTGCTAGTGAAATTATCTCCATCAATAGGATGCTGTTGTTGCTCTTTGCAAGTTCAGAAGCCACGACAAGATATGTAAAGGCCCTCTTTCGCTTAATGAATTGAAACAGGAAATATTACACAGATTGTGATGAACATTCATGCAGACACAATACCTTTGGCCCTTAAGAATGCAATGTACAGGGAACAATATGTGATCTATCCATCTATACATGTAATAAAATAAGATGTTTGTGTGTGTCATTGTGTATGTTTGTCCGGAGCATTTTAGGAATACGGCTGATCGCAGAGCTACATAAATTTACATGGAGGTTTGTAATGACCTCGCCTGATGCACTTCGAAGCCCGATTTTCGATTTTTTTATTAGTTTTCTTTTAATTAGAAGTTTTTGTTTCATTGAAATTGAATTTTGCCATAGTGTTTCCGTGTCACGCTAAAAAAAAACAAGGTCTTTCCATGTGAAGTAAATATGAAGCATTTCTTATGTCGGTGGTTATCATTGTGGTGGTCGTGGGTCCAATATTCGGTGGCGGGTGTGTTACTTTTTTATGCATATAATAGATAAGATGTCAATTGTAAAAGAAAACATTTCATTGTCTATACAGTATCATAAGAAATTCTGATTAGTATTTTTTAAAGCTTTCTTTTAGTTACTAAAATGCACAAAATAAAAATTTAAGTGAAATGACTTTTGAATTTTTGATTAGTTTTCTTTTAATTAGAAGTTTTTGTTTTACTGAAATTGGATTTTGCCATAGTGTTTCCGTATCACACTAAAAAACAAGGCGTTTACATTTTAAAGTAAATGTGAGGATTCCGTTATGTTGGTCAGTGGCTTAGTCGGTTAAAGCGTCAAGTTGTTAATGCGATGGTCGTGGGTTTGATACTCGGTGGCAGATGTGTTACTTTTCTTGCAGATAATTAATAGATAAGATGTCAATTGTAAAAGAAAACATTTCATTGTCTAAACAGTATACTAAGAAATTCTGATTAGTTTTTTTTTTTTTTTTTCAAGTTTTCTTTCAGTTACTAAAACGCACGAAATAAAAAAAATAGTGAAAGAAAAAAAAAAAAATAAACACTGGAACTCTAAAAATTATAAAATAAATATTTATTTTCGAAGACATGTAAACATTACTTATAAAAATAACTTATAAAAATGTAAACGTTTCATCAATAAGTAAATTTTAAAGAAAATATAGATGTTTCACTTTTGTAAGAGATGAAATATTTTAAGTAAATAAAATATTTAAAAAGTATTCGAGAACAACATTCGAGATTCTTTTTTATATTTATTATATTTATTATTTTTTTTAAATTAATTAAAATATGAAAATAATTTCTTTATAATAGCTTTAAAATTGGACATTTAAATATCAATTTTAAATTTAATTGTTATCAGAAAAGTTTTCCAATTCACTTTTTTTTTTTTTGACAAAAAAATAAGTATATACATTTTCACGCGAATAATGAAAAAATTGCTACTGAATAATGAAACTTAAATATTTAATAGATGCTGAGATAGAGTCATCTTTGAAATCGTAGTTCCTAAATAATAACAAATTTTCCTGCCGTCGATATATACCCATATTGAAGTACAGGGAAAAGGGTGGTTACCTGGCTATAAAATGTGGTTACCCGATACAGTGCGGGCGAAAAAAAGACCTGCCGTAGGCTGCAGGTACTCGTAGCAAGGTTTAGGGCGATTTAATGCATATATATATATGAATCTCTTTCTCTCTCTCTCTCTCTCTCTATATATATATATATATATATATATATATATATATATATATATATATATATATATATAATGCGATATAAAAAATAAATAGTAATTCAATTTTATTGAAATATCATTTAAACATAGTAACCAGCGAAGCGGGCATAGCCTGCTAGTGTAAAATAATGGTCACGTTAAAAAAAGTCAATATTCTAGATGTGAAGTGAAAGTTTTGAATAAAATGCTATGTATTTTTTCTTTATTTAAATCCTTTTTTTCATTTTTACTCCCTCAAAAAAGTGAATATGCTGATTTTTTCCCCTTATTCATTTATCGGCTTATTCTAACATTTTAGCACAGTCACGACTTTGTATTTTTGAAATTTTGCTTGTATGTCACTTGAACTGGCTCTGCATGAGCTACTGAAGCGCCACATTTTACCTGGTGGTGACTGTAGGAATTAATTTTAATTTTCACGTAATTTTTTTTCCTATTATCTTACCTATTTTTGTAGCATTCTGATTGATGGATCGAACAACAGAAAACTTTATATATATATATATATATATAACATGTGATCATACATTATGAGGTTGTTTTTTTTAGAAATCGACAATTACAATGCAACCACTTTGTTTAAATGTCGTTCTGTGTATTATGTAAAATCGTCTTTTAATAATTTATTTTATTTTATTAGAAGGTTTTTAATTGAAATTGACTTGGTCATCGTGTCTTCGTGTCACGCTAGTAAACAAGGCGCCTTCATTTTAAAGTATATATAAGCGATTTCGTTTGTCGTTCTGTGGCTCAGTTGGTAAGAGCGTCCCGTTAGTAGCCCGTGGCCATGGGTTCGGTCCCC
Source organism: Salticus scenicus (assembly GCA_963930645.1). Taxonomy (NCBI): domain Eukaryota; kingdom Metazoa; phylum Arthropoda; class Arachnida; order Araneae; family Salticidae; genus Salticus; species Salticus scenicus. The sequence goes on along the minus strand of OZ005651.1, from coordinate 126,894,096 downwards.
GGAAGGTCCAGCGTGTTAATTTTTGCAGATAATTAGTAGAAAAGGTGTCAATTGATACAAGAAAATTTTTCGTTGCTTACACTAAGAATTTTTTGAGGAGTTTTTTTAAGAAGCATTTTTTTTTTTTTTATTATTAATTTAGATATTGGAAAACACAAAACATTTTAGATATTAAAAAAGCACAAAATAAAATGTTTTAAGTAAAAAATACATTAAAAAAATATTTTTAGAAGCTTTATATGTATATATGTATATTATATATTACTATTATATGAAATTGGATTTGTCATCGGCTTTTTGTCACGTTAAAAAACCAAGACGCTTCCATTATATATATATATAAATTGTAAGCTATTCATTGTATCTTTTAATGAATCAGCTGGTTACAGCGTCATGTTGATAGTGCGAGAGTCGTGTGTTCGATCCTCGCCGGGCAAATAATTAAAAGAAAAAGTGTCAATTGATAAAAGAAAATACAGTGGGACCTGTCTAAAGTGACCACCCTAGGGACCGACTAAAATGGTCACTATACGCCAGTGGTCACTTTATAAAGTCTCTTTAAAATTGGAAAATGGTCACTTTAGTCAGGTGGTCACTTTACCAAGGTGGTCACTTTTACAGGTTCCACTGCATTTCGTTGTGTACACAGTATCCTAATAATGTTTGAAGATTTCATTTAAATAGCTTTTTATCTAGTAACTAAAAAGCACAAAATAAAAATTTAAATAAAAATAAAGAAATAAATAAACATTTTTTAGAAGGTTTTTATTGAAATTGTATTTTGTTATCGCGTCTTCATGTCACGCTAATAAATAAGGCACCTCAACATTAAAGTAAATATCAGCAGTCTTTATAGTCACTCGTTGGCTCAGTTGGTTAGAGCGTCATGTTGCTAATACGATGGTGGTGAGTTCCATCCCCGAAGGATCGATGTGCTAAATTTTACAGATAAAATGTGTAATAGAAAATATACCAATTGATAAAAGAAAATCTTTTATTGTCTACACAGTATTCTAAGAATTTTTGAAGAGTTTTTTTAAAGAAGCCTTTTTTTAGATACTAAAAAAACACAAAATATAAAGTTAAATATATATATATATATATATTCTTTTAGAAGCTTTTTATTGAAATTGGATTTTTATCATCGTGTCTTTGTGTCATTCTGAAAAAGAAGGCGCCTCCACTTTAACGTAAATTTAAACAACCTTTTTCGTCGCTTGTTAGCACATTTAGTTAGAGCGTCATGGTGATAACGCGATGCTCGTTGATTCGATCCTCGCAAGCCGATGTGTTAATTAAGCCGATGCAGATAATTAATAGAAACTATATCAACTGATAAAAGAAAATCATTCGTTGCCTACATAGTGCCCTAAAGAATTTCGATAGTTTTTTAAAGAAACTTCTTTTTCAGTTACTAAACGCACGAAATAAAAATTTCAGTAAAAATCAAAATCAAAATAAATAATTAAATAAAAATATAAGTAAGTAAATAAATAAATAAAAATAACACTGAAAGTTTTTTATTATTGTGAAGCCCTAAAAAGCCTAAAATTAAAATTTATTCTTGCAGAGACATGCTATAAAATCATAAGAGTTTTAACAACAAGAAAATTTTAAAGAAAAATGTAGATATTTTACTTTTGCAAAACATGAAAAATTTTAAATATTCCAAATATTTTAAAAAGCATTCGAGAACAATATTTCTTTTGTATAAGTATTTGTTAGATTTTTCTAGAATGTTCTATGATTTTTCTTGGCAGTTCTTAGACTTTTGGTTAGAGCGTCGTGCTGATAACGCGATGGTCCCGGATTCGGTCCTCGAAAGACGATATAGTACATTTTTTGCAGATTAATAATAGAAAAAAAATGTCAATTGATAAACGAAAATCTTCCGTTGTCTACAAAATATCCTAAGAAATTTTAATTAGTTTTCTTAAGAATTTTTTTCCTTTTTTGTAACTAAAAAGCACAAAATAAAATTTAAGTAAAAAATCATTTTTTAAAGTAAGAAGCTTTTTATTGTGAAGCCCTAAAATGCATAAAATAAAATGTATTCTGGCAAAGACATGCTACAAAGAAATGAAAGTTTCAACACTAAGAAAATTTTAGAGGAATATATAGGTACTTTCCTTTTGCAAGAGATGAAAATTTTTTAATGTTCAAAATATTTTAAAAAGCTTTCGAGACATTTGAGATTTCTGGCCTAATGAATGATTTTACAAAAACTAATAACTAAGAATATTGGTCTCGAAAGCTTTTTAAAATATTTTGAACATTAAAAAATTTTCATCTCTTGCAAAAGGAAAGTACCTATATATTCCTCTAAAATTTTCTTAGTGTTGAAACTTTCATTTCTTTGTAGCATGTCTTTGCCAGAATACATTTTATTTTATGCATTTTAGGGCTTCACAATAAAAAGCTTCTTACTTTAAAAAATGATTTTTTACTTAAATTTTATTTATGGTTGTTTAGTTGGATTTAACGTCGCACTGGTGCTGCGCTATTGGTCAACTGGCGACAGTCTAAGATTCACCCCTAAGTATGGTTTGAAGACATGCTATCAAAATTTTGATCCTCCACGAAGGGGATGGCTCCCCCGCTTCGGTAACCCCCAGAGGTATAATTTGGATGGGGACATGGAAGACATTGCAGCCGCGACGCATTTTACGTGCACCAGCCGCCATTAGTGTACAGGACGGTCTTTGATCGTCTCGAATATCGTACCTACAATCCTCCAATTACGAGCCCGGTACTCTACCGACTGGGATACCGCAGCTCCTTATATTTATGGACTTGCTAATCAATATCTGCTGTAACGTGCTTAAAATGTTGTAGTATCATACTGTATTATCAGCTGTATATCATGCTGTATTATTTCAATCACTTTCTAAGGGTTGCTTTTTGGGAAAAACCCCTTGTGGTATCACAAATCATAGTAAATAAACAAGAATATGTTAGAGTTACAAGCTTATAAGGGATTTTTCACAGAAAAGTACATTTGGAGTGTGGTTGAAATAATTGGATCTTAAAATTAATTACGCAGCATGTGAAAACCCCCTTAAGAAATTTCAACTTTTGAAAAATATCTAAAATCTAGCTCGCTCTTTTTCGTACAATTCACTTCTAATGTCAATAGTCTAAAAGATATTCTGATGAAGCAAATTAAAGATCAGGTTAGTTGGTTTTCTTATTTCTAAGTTTACACAACAAATACATTAAATCTTTATTTGTTAATAACACTGTAGTTGATTTATGTGTTAGGTTAATAACAACTGAAAAAAAGAAAAAACTTTAAACTTCTACTAATACATTTTAAATAGGAAAATATTTGATAGGCGAAGAATTTTTCAGAGTATTTTATGCATAAAACTCATAAATATATTCACAGTGTACTTTAAATTATACTTTTTTTTCTTTTTGTTTTGAAAACAAATTGTTCTCACAACTCAAGATTCAACAGCGTCTATACGAGGAACCTGTGCGTGAGTGAGATGCCCATCGTGGAAGGTCTTTCTAAGGTACTCTAGCTAGTATTCACACGAGTTTTGGAGAAAACTACGTAATTTCCAAACGGTTAGGTTGATGTGCGTGATTTGAGATTTAACCTGGCATCTTCCATCTACCAGCTTTGAGAGCAGAACCTCTCGGCGACCGCTGGAGCTTGTAGTTGATAAAAATTTCAAGCTCAAGGAAAAAAAAAAGCAAAAAAAAAAAACTGAAATACTTTAATATGTAAAACAGTTGACAGAAGTTGCTTAACGGCCCTCTTCACTTACCGTCGCCGGAAGCCCGAGCCAATGTTATTCTATGGGGAAATTTTCTTTAAAAATAACTTATTAACTAATACGTATTTTTAAATTCTGTTTTCATATTATGAAATTTCCCAACTGTTAAATTGACGGACCTTTTTTAAAAATGTGTTTTTTTAATTTTTAATATTTTATTTTGAAATTGCAAAATGAAAAAAATTCACATATTGAAAATTCGTATTTTGCAGCTTCGAAGTAAAATATAAAAAATTAAAAAAATAATTTTTTAAAAAAGGTCCGTCAATTTAACAGCTGGGAATTTTCATAATGGGAAAACAGAATTTAAAAATTTGTATTAGTTAATAAGTTATTTGTAAAGAAAAATTTCCCATAGAATAACATTCGCTTCGGCTTCCAGCGACGGTGAGTGAAGCGGGCCCTTAAGTATTTTATCCATAAAACCCATAGTTATTCATGGAATACTTTAAATTATACTTTCTATTATTTTTGCATTAAAAAAAAAAAAAAAAAAAAAAAAAAAAAAAAATTCTTCTCACAACTTAAGATTCAACAACTCATAAAAATAACTGCTATTTTTAAAAGTACCACATAACATTTCCTTTCTTCAATATTCTATACATCTTTTTTTTTTTTTTTAGGTTAACCTTTTATCCAAAAAAAGTTTTCTCTGTGATACTGCAAGTTGAAAGCTAAAAATGAAAAGATTTTCATATCTCACCTTGACACACTGTAATATTCAAAGCTCAAATTCTTGTCAGCTATACAAAGAAGGGGCATTTTTTTTTTATACAAGTAGAATTAGGTGAAACGAGATAAAAACGGTTGAAAAGTAGTATAATATTTTACATTCAGCATAAAGTATATTTTCTTTGAAATGTATTTATTTGGATATAAACCAAGTTGTTCAAAAGACTGTGTATATTTTTTACATTTTAAATTACATTTATATCTAAAAGATTTTTTTCCTAAGAAGAATACATTAACTTAATACTACACTAGAGAGAAATTTTAAGATATTAAATATTTTTTAGAACAAGTTAATTTTTATGGAGAAAAGAAATAAATCATCATAATCAAATATATTATGTTGAATAAAAACCGGAAGTTCATTGTTATCAATCGTTTCTTTTTTATTTATTTTAAAACATTTTTATATATTAAAGTAATGAAAGGGGTTTACTGGATAAAGAAATATGAATATTTTCAGTCCGTGCTTTCAATTTAAAAATTCAGTAATGAAGGAAAAAATGATGATAATAATATGCTTTTTTTTTTTTTTAAGAACATTGTGTAAGCCTAAAATTTATGAGATGTTAAACATGACAATCACTATGAAAAATTGAAAGAAAAAGTAATTTAAAATACTAAAGGAAAACAAAAAGGATTTATTAATAAAGAACTTTTATTGGTGTTGTTTATCAAATAATTGGTTGCTTGTACATGCATTTCAATCACGTTTCCTAATTTCATTAAACAAAGAATTAAATAAACTACAGCAGTTTGAGATATCGAGAAAAATTCCCCAAGCACCGCTTTTGAAATTTTTTCCGTTTCCATTAGGGCGTGTTAAAAATAACATAGTCCACGTAGTTTCATTAATGTTTAGATAAACTAATGTGAAATTGAATTCATGCCCCACCAGTGACCGAGAGGTACTGCACCTGAAGGTAATAGACATAAGATGGCAGGTTCGATCCCAGGTCCCGCTCGTCGACCTAACTTTTCGGAGCCCTGCGTGGTTTTCTCCGAAACAAGCGTGAATATGGTCTAGGACCCCTTAGAAAGCCCCCACGGAGGAAATGAAACCCGCGTTGTTAATTAGCATTAACACCAATTAATTTCATCAGAAGCAGTATTTCTATTACCAAGTATTTTTTCACAAAGCGGTATCCGACCGATTCTGCGCTCAAAGCTGGTAGACGGGAAGTGCCGGGTTCGATCCAAGGTCGCGCTCGTCGACTTAGCCGTTCGGAGTTTTACGTGCTTTTCTGTGAAGATCGAGACGAATAATTACGGGCAAGAACCCCTTAGAAAAACCCCGGCACTTCACCACAGGACAAGAACCCTCGTGTAGTCAATCTGATTTAATCCTGAACATCAACACACACCTTTTATAAATCGAGTACAACAGCATACGTATTATTAATCACCTTCATGAATAAGTATTATAAGTTGTATTTAATCTAAAATAATGCAATTCACAAAAAGTAAGTTTTGATTTTTTTTATTTCTGAACAGCCATTAATCACGTTATTAAAATTTATTATTTTCAATTTATATTTTTTTACTTCTATTTTTACTGTGTTTTCCTTGACTTGTTGGTATTCAGGGATGTTAACCAATGTGTACTAAATTTTGAGAAAGTGACACCTTTCCCGTTGTTTTTCAAAGCAGTATGGCAGTTGCGTGTGAAATTTGAAATCAAATGTATTACATTTTGAATAGTATTGAATTTTCAGGTAAATTCAGAAAGATGGAAGATCAATATTTTGACTTAAATGACTTTGTTGATGAAAATGGTAGCGCAATATTTTTTACTTAGAAATATGTGGGTTTAGTAAAGTAAAAATAAAAATAACATCCGTGAAATTTTGCATTATGTTGCTGTTGCTGGTTTGTCACACTTTAAGGAGGATCGATTTTCATGGTATAATGGAAATTCTGTTTTTTAAAGATTTTTACTACAAGCAAAATTACTTTATTTTCAACACCGACAAAGAAAAAAAAGGGGGGGGGTGATATTTGTTAAAAGCCTTTGTCTGTCTGTGGCACTGAAGCTACCAAAGGAAATAGGCCAATTTAAATGTTTTTATTATTATTATTACTATTAGAACATGGATTTAATTGGGATGGTTCTCATAATTTTTTAAAGAAAATCTGTCTGATAGATTTTCTTTAAATAATTAAAATATGTTTTTCTTTAGGCCACTTTTTCTTCTAATTTTTTTTTTCTTTCCGAGCTTAATCGCAAATTTAAAACCGATTTGGGAAAAAAAAAATATAGTTAAACATTGTTAAATGTAACTTTTTATTGAAATTGACCAAAAATAGTAATTATGAATACTTAGTTAATAAATGACTAAACTTGATTGATAATTAGAGATAAAAAAATAGTATGCTCAGCCCTTTGACAATCCTTTTGACATTTTCGTATTTAGTCTGTGTGTGAATGTCATTTAATTTCTTTAATCCAGTTTTCTGATTTATTATCAATACTTTTATCAGGATTATATTTTAAACTGAATTATTACGTTTCTTTAAACGATATTTTAAAAATAAATTTTTTTAGAAACTTAGATAATATTATTTTGTTTCATAGTGATTTTCTTATGCTCACCTTTAGAAGATATTTGCATTGCTAACACATTAACGATAATATATATATATATATATATATATATATTTGATAACATAATACGCTGAAATCCTTTTACAGCATCATTTTGAGACTACAAATGTATTTGCGTTATTAAATTACTTGACAGTGAAATTACATTTAGTTAATGGGGAGATCACATGAATTACTAGAGATTTAGTTGTACTTTGTAATTCCATTAATTGTATATAGTACTAAAGGAAACTTACTGTATTTTTCTTTGGCCATTTTTTTTTTAATTGACAATATGTATTTCAAATTGAAATAAAAAATAAAGTTATTGCATTTGTTATCCCTTGTAAATATGCAGGAATAAATGTATAAAATATTAAACAGTAATGCAAGATAAAAGGATCAGAACTCAAGATGATTTAATTTTCTTAGACATATACAGGATCACCATAATTAAACTAACAGTGATTACAGTGTAAAAAATAAATAAATAAATAATAAATCCCACAATATACCGCTAGGAAAATAAGTGACGCTTTAAGTAAAGCTTTTGTCGAGGACAAAATTAGCGCTGTGTGTCCTATTTTAAAATAATAAATAGGACAAAAGCAGAGTTTAAAAAATTACGCAATCATCAGTTTTAAATTATAAATTACGACAAAAGCTTTATTTAGAAAAACAGCGTCACATATTCCCCTAGTGGTAAATTTTGGATTTTTTTTTTTTTTTTTTTTTTTTTTTTTTTTTTTGTCGGAATGCTTCATCCACCTTCCTCCTACAAACTTTGTTGTCACTCTTGTAATTAGTTCGCACAATACAAGCAGAACACCGTAAGCACTGGCAGTTAAATTATGGCCACTCTGTATATCGGAAACGTCACAATTTCAAACGCTAATTTTTTATACGCCAGGATTTAATAAATTTATCTTTGAATTTAACGTTTTATAGTAACTGAGTTTTAATATGTCTATTTAAAATAAAGTCTTTAAAGTTGATGTATACAGTAACTATTATTTAGTCCTCTTTCTAATAAATGTGCTACATGAAATCATATTACAAATAAATTGCAAGACAAGATATTATGTTTTGTAAATTGCAGCCAATGTCACCGATTTCTATTCCGTATTAAGGCTATACTTTTTTCCATATTCTTATACAAACGCGCAATCTTTTTATGATCAATGGCACTCTGAATGCCTATTCGAATGCACGGGTGGCATTCAAGCATTTAGCATCAAATTAAATGCAGAAGCTAAAAGCTGAAATCAAGTAAATAAGAAAGTGCCTTATATAAAATAATAAAATTCACTCAAACAGTAGTAAAGTAAGTATAGTTAAACTGAATACAGGAAACCTGTTAGGAAAAGACGAAGATTTGACAAATATTACTTATATGAAACTATTAAAATGCTGTTATTATATGTGTTCATTCACACTCTCTTTAGTTAGGACTCAGTAAATCACCGGAATCTCTAGGGCTCAAAAAATGAACTTAAAGCATTGAATTTAAAATGTATACAATAGAGTTGGTAACCCCCCCCCTCCCCTTTATTTTAAAATTAAACCTCTGTTTTACTGTCTAAACGTGAGGCGGTGGCTATGTAGGTATAAGGGAACTGACTACATGAGAGTCTAAAGCTGCCTTCAAACTCTGGCAAATTGCAAAGCGTCAACGCGGTCTCTTTTGATATTCCTTTGATGTGGCATTTGAGAATCGACTCTCGCTGGAGTCGTGGCTCCCAAACCTCCTAGTGCGATAATTGAATGAGGGGCTAAGGAAAAAAAAATTAACACAATCAGAAAAATGCATAACACAATTTGAAATACACATTGAACAATTTGCAGCAAAGTTTTAATATATCTGAATTCTTTTGTATGAGTTTGTAAATGAATGGTGAACACTTTTGATACAATTTTTTTTGTGAAATATGCTTTTGTGCATATAAAATCATTTTCATTCTGTTTAGTGCATTCTGAAAATGTTAAAATATATAAAGGAAAAATCACGCCATAACAAGGGATGTTTGAATCGATAAAATTTCATCACATATCTATTGTATAAAATCGGTTGTCTCGACGAAAATGCAAATAAATTCCAAAATGTTCGCGATGTAAGAACTAGATTTTTATAAAATTAATTATGATAAGTTTTATATGTATACAGTTTTATATATATACACGCACACGTACGCACGCACGCACACACACACACATATATATATATGTAGATATATGTTAACTCTCTCGAAAAATTGCATATGGTTTCCTTTTCTTTTAATCTTTTAATCATAGTCATTGGTAACTAAAAAATAAACATGCAACTTCAAACGTAACTTTGTTTCATATAAATAATTGTCTTCATTTTATTTTTTATTAATATTTTGTTATTGAGAATATTTATTTAAAAAAATATTAATTTGCGTAAATTTAAAAATTATTTTCTCTTAAAATAATCATTTAGATTAACACACAAATTATTTTAGCAGAAAAAAAAAATAAATAAATAAATAAAACGTAACCAGTCGGGTTTCGAAAGATTTAAATATTTGATTTATTTTGTATTTTTCTTTACACAAAGTTTGTAACTATAGTGAAATCTCAGTTAAAAAAAAATTGACCCTAAAATAACACTTGTTTAAACATTTATGGATAAAAACATTTAGGAAATCCAAAAATTATTGTACCCACATTAGAGCAAAAACAAAATTCTAGAAATTTCTTTACGATGTTTTTAGTTAATCATTATACCTTTGAAAGAAATAAGTACAGATCAATATTTAAAATTTCTCAGATAGTCTACGATTTCAGTACTATATAAAACACGATGCTGAAAGATCTTAACCCTTCAGTGATCATTATTTTCGCACTGAAACCAAACACTTTAATATTTATCTGTGTAAAAATTGTTCAATATATTTTCCTTGTTTCAGTCGATTTTTAAACTTTCTTTTTCTCTGTTCGGTAAATAGCAGCATTATAAAAAAAAAAAAAAAAAAAAAAAATAACAAATGAGCTTTTCAGATGAATCAATATACAAAAGTTTCTCTAAATTTCTTAATAGGCGCGAGTACACATTCAAGCTTCGATGATGTATTCGTGCCTAATGTTTACACCTGAGGAAGGCTCCTGTTGTTATTATTTTCACATGAAGCAACTGCTACGAGTTTTTATAATTTATGGTAATTAATTAAGAAATTATTTATTTGTTAAATAATCCATAGTTGGTTTTGTCCAGGTTAACATAAAGATATTTCTAACAAAAAATGTTTTGAGAAGTAAAAGCTTTTTTTTTTCTTTTTCCTTTCTTTCTTTCTTTTTTTTTTTTATATATATATTTATAATCAGCTATGTGTCCAATAATTATTCTTAAAATTAGTTTAACAGTTTTCAAGAGAAAATATGCAGATTTTTGGCTGCAGCTATAAGATGGTAAAAGTTTTTTCCTAATTTAGTGTTTTATTAGAATTCTGATAAAATTATTATTTTAAAGTATGAGCTGCAGTATCCTGAAAATTAAGCTCAAAGATTGCTGCTGTCGTGTTTATTATGTCTGCTGCAACAACGATTCTTAAAACAAGATCTTCCACGTTGTCCACAGACAATTCATATGTAAATATTTTCATGTGCCCTCGATATAAGAAGTAGCCCCTTGAGTTTAGTTCTGATTAACGTGAAGTCCATATACCACAATTCCGCCACACCCAATCCGTCATCATGGGAAATATGTGGCATTTAGAAAGTGTTAGAAAGTTCATAATGCATGAACCACAACTGTATCTGGGTGGTCAGCAGAACGTCCTGAAATCCTGACGCCTTTGCTCCAAGATAATACGCCTGTAAATGATCTAGCAACAAGTAAGGACTGACCAATCGATCACCAACGATACACGCTCCCCTACTTAAGGGCACTGTCCCGAAAGAGTTTAGAAATGACACGCTAGTATAAAACCTATGTAAAATGTTTAGAGAGATTTTTCATTCGCATTTTAATATTTTTGAATTTTGTTTTTTGCACATGATATTTGAGATCAAATCACAAGCCGCCTTTTTATTAAATTTTCGATTTCTCTTATTGTTTGATTGTGATTTTAACTGCAATTTTGGAACTTTGGAAAACTAGGGTATTGTTCTATTTACAACTTTATAATAATAAACCCGTGAAATATCCTTAAAAATTAAATTTTAATCGGTAGACCTTAAAGTTCGAAGTTTTCAAATACTTTTTTTCCATAATTTTTACTAATTTCGTAAATCAAAAATACTTCTTGAGATATTGCGAATTTTTGTGAAACTACTGAAAAATTCTTAAAATCTCCGCCTCCCATAGGTTCCTCCTTATCTGCGTGATTGATTAGACAGTTTCCACTCTTTTTTCATCCCTCTACCAACACAGCAGGGGGTGAGAGGGGGTGAGAAGGGGTGTTTAACAGAAAGGAAAAGAAAGAAAAGATTGTTATTTCCTCACAAGTGCACTTTTAGAGTCAAAACATTTCGTTCCTAAACTTCTTCGTTTGAGCAGTAGTTTTTAATTTAAGTTACATAATTTTTAACGATATTAATATAATTCCTCCCCTTGCCTTTATGGACTAAGAAACATACAATTTAGGATTTTACTATTAAAGGTTAAACAAAAGAAAAAAAAAAAACTGTATATTTATGAAAATATAAAGACTTTATTTTTTTTTATTAATTAATTAATTTTTTATTTTATTAAGCTATTGCATAGCTTCTATCGCGGGCATTGAGCGCGGCGACCGAATCAAGAAATTCCGTAACGAAAAAAAACCTAACACAGTTCGGCAGACTTCGGCAGACATTTAGTTCGGCAGACTTCGGCACTTCAAAACGTAATTTCACAAAATCCTTCATTTCTCAAACAAAAAAAACAGATATCCGTAAAATTTTTGCTTTAAAATATAGCTAATAGAAATGTCTAAAAATCGGTTTCTGGAATTTTTTTAATTCGGTCCCCAAGGGGGGCGGGGGGGGGGCAAAACGTGATTTCGCATAATCCTATATAACTCAAAAAAAAAAAAAAAAAAAAAAAAATACATAACGTGAAATTTTTGCTCTAAATGCTAAAATATAGCTAAAATATATTTTTTGCTAAAATATAGCTAATGCAACTATCTAAAAACCAGTTTCTTGAATTTTAGAAATTCAGCCCCCAGGTGGGGCAGCAAGTGGGGGGGGGGCTATGGAGCAAAAACAAATAGAAATACAGTTAGGGCGTTCAAAATTGGTACAGATAGGTTTTAAAGGCCTGCAAGTCGAATGGGGATATTTTCGATTGCGTAAATTTATTACGAGAGGCGAGAAGGGGGGGGAGGGGAGGGGGGGGCAAAAAAATAAAAATAGTGTCAGATCGTTCAAAATTGGTATATAGAGGTTTTCGATACTTACAAATCGATTGCGGATGATTTTGAATTTGTAAAATTATTAGGAGGGGTGGGTAGGGGGGTGGGGCGGTAAGGGGGACTATGGGGCAAAAACAAATAGAAATACAGTTAGGCCGTTCAAAATTGGTACAGATGGGTTTAAGAGGCTTGCAAGTCGAATGGGGATATTTTCGAAAGTGTAAAGTTATTAGGAGGGGCGAGAAGGGGAGGGGAGAGGGGGGGGGCAAAAAAATAAAAATACAGTTAGATCGTTCAAAATTGGTATATAGAGGTTTTCGATACTTACAAATCGATTGCGATATTTTCGAATTTGTAAAATTATTAGGAGGGGCGGTAAGGGGGGGCTATGGGCAAAAAAAAAAATAGAAATACAGTTAGGCCATTGAAAATTGGTACAGGTAGGCTTTAGAGGCCTGCAAATCGAATGGGGATATTTTTGAAAGTGTAAAGTTATTAGAAGGGCCGGGGAGGGGGGGGGGGGCAGAGGAAATAGAGTTAGATCATTCAAATTTGGTACATCGAGGTTTTCAATACATACAAATCGATTGCGGATATTTTTGAATTTTTAAAATTATTGGGAGTGGCGGGAAAGGGGGGAGGGAGCGGAAGGGTAAAAAATAAAATAAATAAATAATTATAATTGCTTAAGTTGATAAAAAATGCTATGCAATAGCTTTACCGCGGCAGTCCCCGAGTGCCACACGTATTTTACCATGTTTTTATTAACTTCGATTCTTGTGTGTTTGTTTGTGGGTTTGTTTGTGGGTTTGTTTGTGGGTTTGTCAGGGACAAATCTTGCAATCGATTTTTAACTAACTTCCCGACTAGCTAGATACTTGAAATTTTCAGGACAGCTCACAACACGGTGACAATACATTTTTCTAATAATTTTAGTCAACTATTTCAAGTCCCGCTGCCTTTGGCAGCGCTTATATGATTCGACAGAAAATTTATTTAACTAACTTCCCGGATAGCTAGACATTTGAAACTTTCAGAATAGTTCAGAACAGGGTGAAAATGCATTTTCTTAAAACCTTTTGCCAACTGTCTTGGGTTCCCGCTGCCTTCGGCAGCGTTATCTGTACAAAGCTTGCAATCGATTTTTCACTAACTTTCCGACTAGCTAGACATTTGAAATTTTCAGGACAGCTCACAACACGGTGACAATACATTTTTCTAATAATTTTAGTCAGCTATTTCAAGTCCCGCTGCCTTCGGCAGCGCTTATATGATTCGACATAAAATTTATTTAACCAACTTCCCGACTAGCTAGACATTTGAAACTTTCAGAATAGTTCAGAACACGGTGAAAATGCATTTTCTTAAAACCTTTAGCCAACTGTTTCGGGTTCCTGCTGCCTTCGGCAGCGTTATCAGTACAAAGCTTGCAATCGATTTTTCACTAACTTTCCGACTAGCTAGACATTTGAAACTTTTAGGACAGCTCACAACACAGTGACAATACATTTTTCTAATAATTTTAGTCAACTATTTCAGGTCCCGCTGCCTTCGGCAGCGCTTATATAATTCGACAGAAAATTTATTTAACTAACTTCCCGACTAGCTAGACATTTAAAAGTTTCAGAATAGTTCAGAACACGGTGAAAATGCATTTTCTTAAAACCTTTAGCCAACTGTTTCGGGTTCCCGCTGCCCTCGGCAGCGTTATCAGTACAAAGCTTGCAATCGATTTTTCACTAACTTTCCGACTAGCTAGACATTTGAAATTTTCAGGACAGCTCACAACACGGTGACAATACATTTTTCTAATAATTTTAGTCAAATTTTTCAAGTCCCGCTGCCTACGGCAGCGCTTATATGATTTGACAGAAAATTTATTTAACCAACTTCCCGACTAGCTAGACATTTGAAACTTTCAGAATAGTTCAGAACACGGTGAAAATGCATTTTCTTAAAACCTTTAGCCAACTGTTTCGGGTTCCTGCTGCGTTCGGCAGCGTTATCAGTACAAAGCTTGCAATCGATTTTTCACTAACTTCCCGAATAGCTAGATATTTGAAACTTTCAGGATAGCTCAGAACACGGTGGCAATATATTTTTTTAATACTTTTAGTCAACTGTTTCAGGTCCCTACTGCCTTCGGCAGCGTTCATATGATTCAACAGAAAATTCATTTAACTAACTTCCCGAGTAGCTAGACATTTGAAACTTTCGGAACAGTTCAGAATACGGTGAAAGTGCTTTTTAAAAATATTTTTATCCAATTGCTTCGGGACCCTGCTGCCTTCGGCAGCGTTTCCAGTACAAAGCTTGCAATCAACTTTTAACTAACTTTCCGGCTAGATAGCCATTTGAAACTTTTATAATAGCTCAAAAAAAGACGATAGCAAGGAATTATTTAATACTTTTATCCAATTGCTGGGGTTCCGGCTGCCTTCACTAGCGTTTATATGATTCAACAGAAAATTAAAAAACATGGTTTATAAAATTTTTTTTATCTTATAATTATTTTTATTTATTTTTTGCGGGAGGTTGAAAAGAACAATCGCAGGCTAACCAAAAAATGTTAAATTTTATATACTGGAAATTTAAAAAGATAAAAAGTAAAAGTATTCGTATCGTTATTAGGATGAAGGCGATTGACTGCACTAGGGTCCTAGGCCTGAGGGGAGGGGCCCTCTGTGTCCGGGGGGGGATCTTTCTAAGGGCTTACCTCGCATTTATTCGTCTTTCGGAAAAAACCACGGAAAACTCAGAACGGCTAGGCTGACGAGTGCGACCTGGGATCGAACCCGGCACTTCACGTCTAACAACTTCGAGGACATTAAAGGTTAAACAAAAGAAAAAAAACTGTATATTTATGAAAATATAAAGACGTTATTTTTTTTTATTAATTAATTAATTTTATTTTTTATTTATTTATTTTTGCGGGAGGTTGAAAAGAACAATCGCAGGCTAACCAAAAAATATTATATTTTATATACTGGAAATTTAAAAAGAGAAAAAGTAAAAGTATTGGTATCGTTATTAGGATGAAGGCGATTGACTGCACTAGGGTCCCAGGCCTGAGGGGAGGGGCCCTCTGTGTGCGGGGGGGATCTTTCTAAGGGCTTACCTCGCATTTATTCGTCTTTCGGAAAAAACCACGGAAAACTCAGAACGGCTAGGCTGACGAGTGCGACCTGGGATCGAACCCGGCACTTCACGTCTACCAGCTTCGAGGACAGAATCTCTCAGCCGCTGGGAGGCCGAAAAAATGAAGGCGATTCTTTATTTAGATGAGCATTTTTTTATTATATGTTCTTTCCAGGAAGTAAAGGAATAGCCAAAAGACGAAAAAATAAAAATAAAAAATTCCAACTTTGACTCACGGACATTCAATTTGACATTTTACTGGAAAAGTAAAGTTTGAAAAATTCTTTGTAAATTCAAGGAAGGATGCCATATTGGTGGAGGGTAGAAGGCCAGGGAAATACAAAATACATTTTATAGCGATTATTCGTTACCTTGCCTTTTCAGACTAAGGTACACAATTTAGAATTTTACTATTGGTGGATTAAAAATAAATAAATAAAGCTGTTTATTTTCGGATATTCGTATGAAAAGAATAATACTAGTAGGCTGAAAAAAGTAACCAAAAAATATTAAATTTTAAATGCTTAAAATTTAAAAAGATTAAAAAAAAAAAAAAAAAAAAAAAAAGAACAAAGGTGCTTTGTCTTTTTACTTTCTTCTGTACTCAATAGAAGAAAGTTTTGGATTTGTAAAAATTTTCTATTTTCTTTTGATGGATTTACACGTTTTGAAAGATCCAGAACGCGATTTATGTATTTTTAGGAAACGTCTGTCTGTGTGTGAGATAAAAATTTCATTCCAATTATGTCCCAGGAACTACTGCTCAGATTTACCTATAAATTTATATGTAGTTCAATCTTGACATAAACTGAAGCCTATCAATTTTTTGTGCTAATCGCTCAACAGGTGGCACTTTTACACAGCACTTTTCACAATATCAGGGAATGCTATATCTCATGAACTACTGCGTAAAATTTGACATAAGTGCATATGTCGATGCACTTTGACATGAGTTAATGCTTATTACATTTGGTGTCAATAGTTCAACAGGTGGAGCTACTATAAAGCTATTTCTGGTATTTTAGGGAAAGCTTTATCTCATGAACTAATGCACAGATTTACATATAAATGTATATGTAGATCCACCTTAACCTAACTTAATGTCTATCAACTTTTGATGCCAGTCCCTCAATAGGTGACGCTGTTATACTACGATTTCCGCAGTTTACAGAAGGCTCTATCTCTGGTTCTGTTGCGTATAGTCGAACTAAATTTGATATGTAAAAAGGTTTGATATGTAAAGAGATTTAATGCTGAGTCAATTTGGGTGCATATCGGCCGACAGGAGGCGCTTCTTTATTGAAAATGTCCCCGAGAACAGGATGTACGCTATCTGCACGGTAAAAATTTACTCACGTTGGACATTTCGTGTAATACGTCTCTAAGATGAAAAAAGTCAGCATTCAAAATGTAAATAATAATAATAATAAATAATTTGTATTGCATAAATTTCTATAGGAAAATACAGAAGAAAGTTTTTTTGCTAGCCACAACATACTAGTTTTAAATGAGTGTTTTTCATTATCTATCACTTTTCAAGACATTAAGGAGAAAATAAAAATAAAATTTCCCGCTTCGACTCACGGACACCCAATTTTGACATCTCACTGAAAGAGTAAAGTTTAAATAATTCTTTATAAACTGAAAGGAGAAGGCCTTATACTGACGGAGGGGAGGGAGGGGGGGGGAGTGTGCTAGAGAAATAGAAAGTACAATTTATAACTTCAACCTCTTCTCCACCTAGGTAACTATGTCTCATATACTACAAGTAAAACCGCTTATGTATATTTTAAAAACATCCAACAAAAATAAACTTTCAGTTGGGGGTCAACACTGATGACGTATCAAAAGAAAAGAATCTTATTTTTATTTTTATTTTTCTTCAGAGCGTGCTACCAAGGTTGAAGAAAACATGAGACAGAGAGGAAATTTCATTTGGGTAACATGCCTTTTTTATTTCCGGATGAATATTTCATTTCTTTCAAAACGTGTTGCGTTTGTTATTTAATTAGAATACTAGTAAGAAAATTTTATTTACATTTTGTTTAATAATAATGCAAAAAAAAAAAGTTATAAAATGGGACAGAAACAAATGTTAATATATATATATATATATATTTATTTATTTATTTATTTAGCTGTTGCTATCTTTGTGACAGAAAGAATTCACTTTGAATGTTTCGTATTCTACCAGGCCCTTGAAAAAGTTAGAATACAAATATACTGTTATCTAAGTCCAATTTGTTTTATTTCATTTTGCTTTAACTTTATTTCATTTTTCATTTAGGTCGACTTTGATATTGATGGTATTTATTGTTTGAATTCCTAATACAATTTAATAAATTTTATATTACTACTGAATGCTACGGTTATATATATATATATATATATATATATATATCATTTAACTTGTGAAATTTTAAAGTAAAAATTTCAAAATCCATATAGTTCGTGCCATTATCATAAATAACATTTTAGAATTCATCTGACTTATTTGCGCTTACTCGTTTTTTATACAATATTTATAAAACAAGATGTAGACCTATGCCCCTATGTTAAAATATATATATATATATATATATATATATTAAATATCGAATAATTCCCGAAATTTTCGAGGAAGAATTTTAAAATTCAATAGAATTTATGCCAGTATCCCAAAAAATATTTTAAAACTGGTCCGACGACTTTATAATGATTCCTTCTTCAGAATATATTAGTTTACTAACTAACGTACAGCCAGATACATTTATGGTTCAACCATTCGTTTTAAAGGTATTGGCGAGCGCTTTTGAAAGATACCCATCATGAAAATTTACTCCCCTCGATGGGGGGAGGCGAGGCTCGTGCACATACAAATTTTTTTTCCCAGTTGACTATCTCTATTATAAATAATTCTTGTAAATTTCATAATGATTTCTGAAAAATAATTCTCTTTATGCATATTTATACAAAATTTTGTCCTATACCACCATGTTAAAAATTTAGAAAAAGCGGGATGGCAACGCAACCTGTAAGACAATTTTTACCAAAAGTTGATAGGCACTAATTTATGTCAAGGTGCAACTAAATACCAATTTGTATGAAATTCTTTGCAGTAGTTCCTGAGATAGAGTTGCCACAAAATTTTCTCACACACACACACGCAGACTGACAGATAGACATTTTCTAAAAATGGTCAAATCGTGTTCTACAGCTCTCAAAACGTGTAAATAAATCAAAAACCCGAGGTCGAAAATTTTTACGAATCCGATACCCTCTTCTATTGAATATAGAAGAAAGTAATAAATAAATTTCAAATAACTCACGAAGTTTTCAAAGTAGAATTTTGAAATAACTATACGGTCAATGCCATTATGATAAATAATATTTTAAATATAATCCTACATTCTACTGTTACATTCTTATACACTGCTTCATTCTTGAGATAATATTTACAAAGGAAAATTTTGCCCTATGCTGTCATGTTGAAAAATATTACATTTCATTTAACTCATGCAGTTTTAAAGTAGAATTTTCAAATTTCATATAGTTCATGCAAGTATCATAAATAATATTTTAGAATTTATCCGACTTCTTTACGCTTATTCATTCCTGATACAAGCTTTACTAAGCAAAATGTTGAGCCTACGCCATTACGTTAAAAAAATTTTAAATTTCGAATAACTCCCAAAATTTTCAAAATACAATTTTGAAATTTAAAAGGGTTAGTATACCAGTATTCTAAAAATATTTTAAAACTGGTCCGATAAGTTTAGCATAGGAGCCCCTTGGCAGCTTTTAAACTGTTGTTGTCATTTTGGCGATGAATTAAATTGTTATCGCTATTGCGTAAGTAAAGATCTTGGCTAGAAACATCGGAGCTACGACGGTGCCAGATTTCAAAATTCGTCAAGGAGTTCTAAACTGAATCAATTTTTTTTGCACGATTTTTCTCAAATTTACTTATTTAAAAGAAAATGTGTGTACATTCAGTTTTTATTCGATATAAAAAAAAAATATATTTGAATATATATAAAGGTCATTTTTTAAGTCTTTTATGTTTTTCCTCAGTTGTTACTTGTTTTTTATTTTACTCTTTAATTATGAGCAGGACAAAGAAAAAAAAAACTAGTATATTGTGGCCACCACAAGACTTTCTTCTATATTTTCCTATACAAACTCACCCAGTAACAATATTAAAAAAAAAAAAAAAAAAAAAAAAAAAACGATTTTTTTTTCAGTTTTTTTTTTTTTTTTTGTTGTTAAAAGTAAAAAAAAAAAAAAATCGATAACTATGTTTTAAATTATCACACATTTATAGATCAACCATTCGTTTTAAAGGTATTGACAAGACCTTTCGAAAGATACCCATCTTGAAAATCCCCCCCCCCCAGGGGGGGGAAGCGATAACCCCACATGCACAATTTTTTTTTCCTAATTAACTACTACTATTATCAATAATTCATATTAATTTTACAATCACAGGTTAAGAATAACTCTCATTATGTACATTTATACGAAATTTTTTCCTATAGTGCCATGTTAAAAGTTTAGAAAAAATACGATCACAGCGCCACCTGTTGTGCGATTGATCCCCAAATCTAATCAGCACCAGTTTATGTCAGGGGGTATGTTATGTCTAAATACCAAGTTTGGTTAAATTTCGTTAAAAAAAAAAAAAAAAAGAAAAAGAAAAAGAAAAGAAAAGAAAGAAAAAAAAAAAAAAAAAAAGATTTCTTTTTTTTAAGTTTTAACCGATGCCCCCACATGCACAAAAATTTTTTCCTAGTTAACAACTACTATTATCAATAATTCATATTAATTTTACAATCACAAGTTTAAAATAACTCTTATTATGCACATTTATACGAATTTTTGTCCTATACTGCCATGTTAAAGTTTAGATAAAATGGTATCACAGCGCCACCTGTTGAGCTATTGATCCCCAAATATAATCAGCTCCAGTTTATGTCGGGGACCAACTAAATACCAAGTTTGGAAAAATTTCGTTTTAAAAAAAAAGTTTTTTTTCGTTGAAAGTAAAAAAAATCGATAACTTTGTTTTAAATTATCACAGATTTATGGTTCAACCATTCGTTTTAAAGGTATTGACGAGACCTTTCGAAAGATACCCATCTTGAAACTTTGCCCCCCGGGTGGGTATTTCCCCCCCACCTCGGTGGGGGGGGAACCGATGCCCCCGCATGCACAAAATTTTTTCCCAGTTAACTATTATTATTATAAACGAGAACTTTCGAAAGATACCCATCTTGAAAATTTACTTCCCCAGGGGGGGGGGGGGGTTCCTCCCCCCAGGGGGGGGGGACCGATGCCCCCACATGCACAAAATTTTTTTCCTAGTTAACTACTACTATTATCAATAATTCATATTAATTTTACAATCACAAGTGTAAAATAACTCTCAGTATGCCCATTTATACGGAATTTTGTCCTATGTTGCCATGTTAAAAATTTGCATAAAATGCGATCACAACGCCACCTGTTGAGCAATTGATCCCAAAATCTAATCAGCACCAGTTTATGTCAGGGTGCAACTAAATACCAAGTTTGGTTAAATTTCATTCATTGGTTCGTGAGATACAGCGTCCACAAAAAAAATGATACAGACAGACAGACAGACATTTTCTAAAAACTATTAATTCGTAATCTAGACAACCCAAAACATGTAAATCCATCAAAAAACGGAGGTCGAAAATTTTCGCGAATCCAATACTTTCTCTATATTACATATAGAAGAAAGTAAAACTGGTAAAATCGTGTTCTACAGCTCTCAAAACGTGTAAATCCATCAAAAACCCGAAATCGAAAATTTTTACGAATCCAATACTTTCTTCTATTGAAGATAAAAGAAAGTAAAAAGAAAAGAAAGAAAGAAAGAAAAAGGCGCGCGCACTTGCTTAGATACTTTCTTCATTTTTCTTTTCAAAAATCACCAATTTTAAAATTTAAAGTTAGGGATTTAACATTTAACAGAGAGTAATATTTGCCGGATATATCTGAAACACTGATGTCAGGTGGATACCGATATGCGGCATTCGGCAAAATCGCTATTCGTTTCGTCCTTATTTTTAAATGATTAAATTGAACAATTTTCAAATATATATATAATTTTTTAAATCCCTCCTTGTAGATATTAACTTTTTTAATTTTTATGGAGTAGTTTTGAAGTTATGCAACTTACAGATCATGAATAATAAAATCATTCTGTGCATAGTCTTTATCCTTTTAATAATTTTTTAATAGTTAAACTTATGTTACAAAATTTCTTTATTTTTAGAAATTTTCATTTTCATTTTCATTTTTTTTTCTTTAATTAAGTTTAATCTTTTTCCATTTATTTTAATTTATTAGAAATTGACATCAATATTTTAGAAACTTTATTTGCAGTGATTTAAAAAATGTTAATTATAAATATTTTAAATTGAATTTCTCAGCTAACTAATCATAATAAATGCATGCAAGTTTGCTTTTATTTTTTTCAACTTATAACAATAACAATAATAATAATAATAATAAATGTATCATTCTATACTGAGGCTGTCCAGTTTCTTTAGTACAATATTTCTGATATTCATTTTAATTATTTGCTGACGATGCTGATTCAATTTGAATGCATATTAACCGACAAGTGTTGCTGTTATGCTGCAGTTTTTCCTGTTTGCCGTAAAACTATATCCCAGTTTCTAGAGCATCAAACTTCCCCAAAACTTCATATGTGAGATGGCCGTTATGAAAATTAATATCAGCTTAATTTGGGTGTAGATCAGCATACAAGTGGTGCTACTTTTACTCACATTATCTGATTTTCCACACGACTATCTCAGCATCTATTAGAGAAAATTGCACTAAAATGCATGTGCAAAATCTTTATTGTGAGAAGCTATATTGATTAAATTTTCTTGCATGTTAACTGGTAGGTAGCGCTATTATATAAAAAAATATATACAAGAAAGTATTATAATAGCCACAACATAACGATTTAAATTTTAAATCGGCAAATTAATTATTTTTTGTATATAAGTCGTGGATACTTAATTATATTATATGTAGATGTGATTAAAAGTTAAAAAGCATGCATAGATACAGTTTAATTAAATCAAGAAAAGTATGCACCCCTATAAGTTGGACACCTTTTCTTGGAACCGTAGGTGCCCAACTTAGAGAGGTTTTACTGTATAGGCACCCTAACTACTACTACTAGTAGTAGTAATAAAAAAAATAATAATAACCTGTGATACTATATATATATATATATGTATATGAATCAATACTATACATATATGCATGTGTTTTTACATGCATTCATTACATAATATTGAGGTTCATTCAATAACGCGCTGTCTTTTTATCAAAACACAAATCAGTACTGGGGGAGTTTCTTGACAGCCCTTTTGTATAATGGACCATATTCCTTCTTTGGGTTCGAGACTATAAAAAATCAGCAGTTTTCAGAAAACAAATCTCAACTCTACCATAGCAAAGCATCGTGGCCTACAAATTTTTATCTTGCAATATTATTTATAAGAGTTACAGATTATATGAAATTGAAGTAAGAGTGATATAGTGATACTTTTGTTTTGTTTTTAATCCAGTTTTAGTAATATACTTTAATATTAATCAACATATGTATTATTAAAAGTTGCCATGTGAACTGTGGCGATGTTAACAAATTTAAATGGATGTTCCATTTAATAAATTCCTTCATTAAAGTGATTGAAATTCTAATTATTTAAGCTTTGTTGTCTATATATATGTGTGTGTGTATAAAATGTTCTTATTAATCTTTTATTCATTATATATATGTGTGTATATACATAAAATTATGTGTGTGTATACATTTCTGCAATTTTACGATATGGAATAGTCTTAACTTTATCATTCGATTCAGTTGTTTACATTTCTCTTTTGTTCTTGTTTGAACAGAGAAATTAAGTTTCACTAGAGAAATATTTAGGAAAATGTTATGCGTAACAATAAAATGGCATCTTGAATCTAATTTGTTTACAAAATATCGGCCACGTGTTCAGCGATTTTACCCACTGTGACGTCACAGGAATATTGTCCATTGACTACTTTTGGGGGGACGAAAATGACCCCGCCTCTGTGATCATCATTAAACTCTCATATTGACAGCCGAAATAGTAACGTCCCTAATTGGACAAATAATGTCACACTAGGTTAAAGGCGGGGTAAGTTTTGTATTTCATCTGAGCCAGTTTTTTAGTTTCATTTTCTACAGCAGCGAGTTGGACGGAAACGAGGCAGTGCCCTTAAGTGTGGCAGGTATATGCGGATTGATCTTAGTTCAGACACTTTCATTCCGAGTTCTGAAAATGCCTTCAGGCTGCATCAGGGAATAACATTAAGGCAGGAGAGTGCGGATTTTTCATTCTTATCATTCACCTCACAATATCTAGACATAATGCTCTAGACTAACGATTATGAATGAAAGCCACTGGCTACCAGATAAATAAAAAATGATAGCCACTTTTGCATTTTTGGTACTCTCTTAAAACGTGTGACTGGATTTGCTTACTCAGAAACGGGCGCAATATTTTATCCATAATTTGAGAGGAATTTCTGGGAAAAAGTCAAATTTGAGTAAAATCAGTCTTTTCTGACCAAAGTCTTTTCAGTCCAAATGATCGTTAAATTGTCCGCTCCGTTCTGAACGAATTTTGATCATTTTTCATTTGGTTCAACAAAATTTCATAATGATGGCGCCAACTATATATGATATTTTTTATGACACATGAAAAATATTTTTTAAGATATATATAATTAATTAATTTATATATTGTTTAAAAAATATAATGATGACTTTTGATGATTTGAAAAGTAAAATATCAAAGTTATTTTTTTTATATATATATAAATATAAAAAATGTTTTATATACAACTGATAAAAAATAGCAGAGTTCTTAAATCACCAGTGTTAGGCATAAAATATTAAAACTGAGCAGTGAATGTCTTTTTAAAAACTGTTTCTTAAAGAAATATGTAAAATATAAAGAAAAAAAAAAAAACCAATGTATTTATATAAAGTGGAAACTTGAAATATGAAATCATTTCGCTGCTAATATCAAAATTTATGTTCGATGACGAAAATAATTGAGAAACAGGCTGTTATTTTGTCGCAAATCGATAAAATTCAACCTTTTTACAAAGTTATTTATCGAAATACGCAATAGTTTTGGGACTCATTATTGAAATGAGTAATTATTTTATGTCTAATTGTCAAAATTTAAGTTTTATAAAGCAAATAATTGCTGAAATATACAATTATTTTGTCGCTAATTCATAAAATTCGGAATATTTCAAAGCCATTTTCTGAAACATGCGACAATTTTCGGCCTGTTATTAAAATAAGGAGACAGTCATTATTTGTTGACAAAATTTACGTCTAATCACAGTCACTTGCTAAAGCAAGATATTATTTCACCTTATCACGTTGAGCGCCATGTCAGCCACTCTAGATTCTAGAAATTTTGTCATATATCTCTAAGTACTGAAAGAATCATTTTGAAACTTTAGAAGTGTGCAGAACGTGTTATACTTCAAACATTTCAGTGAAAGTTTTACCCCGAAAGTAAAAGCAGTACCAATAAAAAATTAAAAAGTTGCACGCCCTGTCAGCCGTCGGTGGCTGACAGTGTGAAATATGATATAAAGCCGCGTCAACCATCGGTGGCGGATATAAAATAGGATATAAGACTAAAAATATTACATTAAATGATTGAAAATTTATTAAAAATTTGCTTAATTTTTATTTATTACAGGAGGAATCATTATGGAATTTTAATGGATTTTAAGAATTTGCGTGGCGCATCAATAAAATTAGCACTTTTGTTTTCAACTTTCGCTCTTTCTTGGATGGATAATTGTTGGTAGCGATGCATTCTGATAATAAGACATTTTTTTTTCCAACTTTAGATGTCAAATGCGTTTCTTCACTGAAAATTTTTGAAGTCGTGATTGCGATGAAAGTTAAAAAGTAAATAAATAATAATAATAATAAAATAATAATAATGAATTACTTTCTGTGAGAAAATCACGATTCCACTTTTTTTCATCTTGGTTAGCAATAGTATCTTCCTTGGTTCTGTATCTTCCTACTGTTTCCCGTAGAAACTGATTCCGTAGTTTCTGCAGATATGTCATTTTGTTCGACGCTTTTGATAATATATATATATTGTTTTTTTCTTGTTTTGGTTCAAAAGAATGTTTCCGACCTGGATCAAAGATATTCTTAGCTATTACTATCTTTGAGACAGAAATTCATTCTTTTTGCATATTCAACTTTATATGTCAAACAGGTTTCTTCACTGAAAATTTTTGAAGTCGTGATTGCGACGAAAGCTAAAAAGGAAATAAACAATAATTAAAAAAAAAAAAAAATACTAGCTGTGAGAAAATCCCGATTCCACTTTTTTTCATCTTGGGTAGCAATAGTTCTGTAGCTTCCTACTGTTTCCCGTAGAAACTGATTCTGTAGTTTTTGCAGATATGTCATTTTATTCGATGCTTTTGGTAATATACACTAAGCGACAAAAAAAAAAAAAAAAAAAAAAAAAAAAAAACGCACTTGGATATTTTCCTTTTCGCCTTCTACAACCGCAAATTTCATTGTTTAAAAAGCAAATTTTTTTACAGAATGAACAGATTTTATTATGTTGTCCACCACATACACTTTAGCTTTGAGTCCAGTGTTAAAAACAAAATGCAATTGTCAGGAAAATTGTAATTTTAGAAATTATTTCAAAAGTGGTAAGAATAAGGCAGTTAAAGATATGCCACAAAAATTATAAAATTTTGAATGAAAATCAAAAAATATTTTAATACATGAGATGGTAAATAATTAAATGTTAATGAAATATTGGTAAAAGGGTTTTTAGCAAGATATAAAATTTTTTGGCCGTTTAAACTGGAAATTTGTTTTTAGGCGGCCATGTTGCTGATCCAAGCAAGATGACCGTAAGTTAAGAAGCCATTGCTTATAAAATCGGTTTGTATTACATTTAAAACATAAAAGAGATTCAGAAAAAATGTTTAGCAGCACAATTTCTTTAACTACAGTACAGTCTATTAAACAAAGCAGACTTAAATGACAGAAAATTTGCAAAAATCCCATTCTTAGTGAAGAGAAATGGGAAAGCAAGACCTCAGATGGCTAAAAAAATTAAAAAATGATTAGTTAATTATTGGTCTGAACTGGTTCTCTTTGATGAGTGAAGTTTAACTTATTTCGAGCTAAAGAAAACAAGCAGATCTGACTACGAAAATATGAACGGCAATGAAAATCGCACTTTTAAAACAGTGACACATTCTCAGAACATTATGGTACGGATGTGCATAACTTTTCAAACAGTCGGGCAAATTTTTATGCTCAAGGGATCAGTTAACTCGAAATAAAACACAACTAGCAGGCAACGCCCGCTTCGCTGGTCCCTATTTTTAAATGGATCACTATAATTACTGAATTCTCAAAATTGCATTATTTTAAACACGTGAAAAAAAAAAAGAGAAACAAAATCTGATTAGGAAAAATGTCGCACCGGGTTTTCACTGCCTTCGGAAAAAATTCCCAAAATGCTCTAACTCTTATTTCTATTATTTTCCCCCTTCGCCCCCCTCCGTTCCGTTTATCCTAATAATTTTACAAATTCAAAAATATCCGCAATAGATTTGTAAGTATCAAAAACCTCTATGCACCAGTTTTGAACGATCTGTCTCAATTTTTATTTTTTTGCCCCTTTGCTTCCCCCCCCCCTTCCTGCCCCTCCCAATAATTTTAAAAATTTGAAAATTTCCGTAATCGGTTAGAAGGTATCAAAAACCTCTACGTACTACTTTTGAATGATCTAACTCTATTTTTCCCCCCTCTGCCCCCCCCCATTCCCGGCCCTCCTAATAGGTTTACACTTTCGAAAATATCCCTATTCGACTTGCAGGCCTCTAAAACCTATCTGTACCAATTTTGAACGGCGTAACTGTATTTCTATTTGTTTTTGCCCATAGCCCCCCCTTACCGCCCCCTCCCTTTCCACCCCTCCTAATAATTTTACAAATTCGAAAATATCCACAATCGATTTGTAAGTGTCGAAAACCTGTATATACCAATTTTGAACGATCTAACTCTATTTTTATTTTTTTGCCCCCCCCCCTCTCCCCGGCCCTCCTAATAACTTTACACTTTCGAAAATATCCCCATTCGACTTGCAGGCCTCTAAAACCTATCTATACCAATTTTGAATGGCCTAACTGTATTTCTATTTGTTTTTGCCCCATAGCCCCCCCTTCCTGTCCCTCCTAATAATTTTACAAACTAGAAAATATCTGCAATCGATTTGTAAGTATTGAAAACCTCTATATACCAATATTGAACGATCTATTTTTATTTTTTGCCTCCCCCCCTCTCCCCTCCCCCCTCCTGCCCCTCCTAATAACTTTACACAATCGAAAATATCCCCATTCGACTTGCAGGCCTCTAAAACCTATCTGTACCAATTTTGAAAGGCCTAACTGTATTTCTAATTGTTTTTGCCCCATAGACCCCCCTGCTGCCCTGCGGCCGAATTTCTAAGATTCCAGAAATTGGTTTTTATATATTTGCATTAGCTATATTTTATAGCAAAAAGTTCACGTATATCTATTTTTTTGAGATATATAGGATTATTCGAAATCACGTTTTACGTAAGTGAAATCACGTTTTGCCCCCCCCCCCGCCCCCCTTGGGGATCGAATTTTGAAAATTCCAGAAATTGGTTTTTAGAAATTTGTATTAGCTATATTTTAAAGCAAAAATTTTAAGGATATCTGTTTTTTCGTTTGAGATATGAAGGATTTTGTGAAATCACGTTTTCCCCCCCTCCCCCCCCTTGTGGGATGAATTTTGTAAAATCGCTATTTAGTGGATGCCTACGTCATAGAACGAACATCGTCACAAAATTTCATGCTTCTAGGTCCAGGGGTTTGGTCTGGGCGGTGATAGATCACCCCCTCACTCACTAAGTCAGGAAGTACTCTTTTATATATATAGATTTCTTCACCGTGAAGTAATTTGAAAACGTGTTTTTAACCCGGGGGGAAACAGTTCGACTTTTTTTTATTTTTCTTCTCATAGCACATCTACAGACCAAGATCTTTTTTTAGACACCTCAACCAAATTTTTACAGCAAGTAGTTCTCTCAATATAGTGGAGATAGACAAAAACATGTTTCAAATTAATATATAGATCTCCATAAACGTGGTGCCTGACCGACTATTTTGGAAGTATCTTGGACATTTCCGCAAAAACATTTCAAGATGATAATGCACCTTACTACACGGCGTCTGTGGTGAGTTCACTTCAAATTGCACTTCAAATTATTAAAATTTCTATCAATTCTCATGTAAACCTATAATTCTGTAAAAAATCATATCTTTTTTCACTTTAAGTTAAATCCCACAAAGGATATAGTAGAATTTCTTCTTTACCAGACATGGAAACAGTCTTAATCGCGATCCGCTCGAAAACGTTTCGTCTATAAAAAGGCTAGGGAGAGGGGAGAGGATTCAAAATTTACAGCCTATAATTTGCACATTGAAGTTTCTGAGATTTATATTAAAACACTGCATAAAACTATGCCATTGCTCATTAAAACAGTGATTCCATATAAAGGTGGAATTAACCCAATGCAGAATACATATTTTTAATAAAAAATAGCTTAGATCTATCAAATAATAATTTATTTCGCATATTAAAATATAGCTTGTTTATTTCATATAATA
>OZ005651.1:126777230-126859730 GCA_963930645.1 Salticus scenicus | reverse complement strand
TAATTTAATTAAACATATAAGTTTTAAGACAGTTAGATGTTTAAATAAATATAAATTTACAAAAATTACGGAAAAGCTCAGTTGGATATTGAAATAACTTAAACTATAAAAGCCTTTAATCATGAAATTCTAATTTATATGCTTTACAGAAGCGAATTTCAGCTTTTTAAATATCTAGAAAAATAATGTTTATTAAATTCAAAGTCGATTTTTTTTTTTTTTAATAAATCTAGTTTTACACTTATTTTAAACTTACACAAGAAATGCTCTTTTGCTTTAAAAACTATAATTTATCTGCTTTTCTGATAAATATTTTAAATAGTGTCTATGTTTTTCAATAAAAAAGAAAATTTTTGTTTATTTTCCACTGCTGTTTACACTGAGAAAAAATTCTGTAACTGACATCTAGAATCTAAATTGTGGCTCTAGAAAAAGTAGCTCCATGTCATTTTATAAATTCTAGTCCCCTTAGAAGCGAGTTCTAAAAACTCCTATTAGAATTCTAGAGTGTTTGCCTATATTATCGAGGTCAAACTTATTTAAAAATCTCTGAAAATAAATGCGAGTTAAAGAGGCGAGTTTTAGCAACTATAATCTTGGTGTATGACCCAATTCTAGAAAATTAAGCGAGAATTTCTCGCAATACAAAGCATTCAGAATATTGAGAACATTGTTTCACCATCTAGAAATGTATAGACTAAAAATTCTCGATCATTTCGTCTATTCAGCTTATTGGCGTGCCTTATACGCATAGCTCGGAAATCTATATTTATATTACGTGTAAGGGAAAGTTCTGTCATTGTGTGGCACCCAAACAGAGAGTTTGGACACGAAACCAAGCCCTTTAATGTGATCCAAAGCAGTAGTCTGGTGAATTCCACGCTTGAAGCCCAGTTCTGTGAGAGTTAACGTGGGATTTGTCCTGATCATACTGTAGCGCTTCGTCATTGACACCTGATGGCCTTCCTGATCTGGGTTCATCTTTCAAAGAAAAATCACCCAAACGAAATTTCACAAACCATCTCTGGCGTGTTCGAGCTGTTACTGCGTCCTCTCTAAACACGCCACACAATTTTTTTGCTGCCTCAATTGCGTTCATCCCTTTTTGGAACTCGTACAACATACAATGTCCTAAGTGCACTTTTTCTTCACCCATGGTGACAGTTCTACAAGTTTGAAAAAACCGAATAAAATACGAAAAAATGTGTGTAAATCATCAATCATACTCTAACCTAACTGTTTAAACCGGTATCTGTCGATAATCGACAACTTATAAAGGTGCACGTGTTCAAAACCAATAGAACTTTCCCTTACACCAAATAGTTTATGGATTTAAAAAATGACCACTTATTCATTCTATATGAAGTCGGTATATATTTTTTCCCCGGTGTACAATATTTTTACGCAAGTTTTGTTTTTTGTGCATTCAATAGTTTCTTTGGAACACAAAATAAGGAAAAATTGCAAAAATTGCTTAATAAAATGCCAAAAACATTGATATATTTCGCCAATTTTCGATGAAACTTCTCAGTTGTTTTTCTGTTACGGAAATGTGAGAAACATTTATTTTAAAGAAAAATTTTTAGGTGTATTTCCCGTTTGACTTAATTTTTGAAAACAATCGAATCAGAAATGCTACTTTATTATTAATCAATAATGAAAATAAATATTTTATATTAAAAAATAAATTGTTCTAAGTACACTCTATAACAAAAAAAAAAAAAAAAAAAAAAAAAAAAAAAATTGGCGCACCAAGAAGGAGTTGATGTGATGTACATTGTGGAGAAAAACAATTGATTAAAGTTTTAGAAAATTTGAATGATTTAATCAAGAGAAAAGGCCTCACAAAGTAAACAAGTCAATAATGCGTTGTTCCACTTCTGGCTCTTATGTACGCAGTTATTCGGCTTGGTATTAATTGATAGAGTTGGCAGATGTGCTCCTGTGAAGTATCGTGCCATATTCTGTCCAACTGGTGCGTGAGATTGGCACAATCCCGAGCTGGTTGTAAGACCCTTTTTATGATGCTCCAAACGTCCTCAGTGGAAGAGGGATCCGGGGACTGAGCTCAATCCCATTTCACTGAGCCGCCTATTAAGGGTCTTTGAAGTTACTGAAGTACCAGTTGCACGTAGGATGGACGATAATGATGAACTGGAGCTTTGAATTCTGCTTTGCGATTGACTAGTTATCATTTTCTGTCCTCTCTTTAGGCCGATCGCTTCCTCCCTGACACTGTTTTCAGCCATGTGTCACCCCTTTCCTATCAATATCATCTAATAGGTGTACCGCTCCTATCCAATTGTCAAAAAATTCGCAGATTAGACCAACCGGCTTCTCTGAGCCCAACTACATATCACACGCAAATGCTGACATCTGCGCATGTTGTTTGTGCACCTGTGTACAAGGCATAGTTACTGTCTTTCTGAGTAGACGGAATAAAATTCTCGTAGAATTTATGACCTGGAATCAAAATTTCTCACTTTTAATATTTTACCAGTTGCGCAGTTAAGATGCGCTGCAGCGTCGCATGCTCATTCGATGGCAGCCAAACTATAAAATTTTGCATTATCCATCGAAACCTGTACGTACGTCAATTTGTGTCCAGTTTGCATTACTCCTTCTTGGCGCTTTTTTTTTTTTTTTTTTTTTTTTTTTTTGTTACGGAGTATACGGAGTATATTTTAAAACAATCTACAATTATAGTTTTATTAACTGGATAATTGTTGGCCGTGTAATTGGTGTAAATACATTACCTTCTATAAATAATCGGTGACTTTCAAATTTAAAATTGTTGTCAAATATCTAGAAAAATACTAGATTAATTATTTTACAACTTCAACAGCGTAAAAAACATATTACAATTCATATATTTTAACGAAAAAATTAACCCTATGATGAAAAGAGTCCCAGTAACAAATTCAAGAAAAAACGGAATGTTTGGAATCATCCTGTCAAAGGTAAATCTTGAAATGCGTTGCAGCTGTAAGATGTAATTAAAAGGTTTTAGCTGTCTTCAATCATTTGTATCCGAATAGCATATTTTCATGGAAATATAAAGATTCCTTTAGAGAAATAATTTTTATTTGTTTATTTATTTATTTATTTTTTAAATAACGTATATTCCATCCAATGCAGTGTCCTTTATTGGGAACTTCACTCCGGCAATCAGAATACAAACGTTTTAAATTCCTAATAATATGTATGAGCACTTTTACTAAAAAAATTTTAACTACGCGTGCGCAAGCTTTAACTAAACTTTATTTGCATATTTATTAGCCAAATTGCTTGAGATACTTATATGAAAACCCCAAGAAAATATGTTTAAAATTTAAAAAGTTTAAAAATGATAGGGGATATTATCAACTTTTATTTACAATCAATGAACACTCTATTTCCGTTGATTGAATAAAAAAATATAAGTTTCTCTCTCACATATAAATAAATAAATAAATAAAATATTATATATGATTATGTGATGTTTTATGATGTTTTAATCTCTGTGCAGATAAAAAAAAAATCTGTGCAGATAAATGCGAATACAACAGTCGAGTTTTAGTAACTAAATTTTGGTTTAAGGCTTAATTTTTGAATAATATTCTAATATTCATAACATTGTTCCACCATCTAGAAAAGCAAAGATTAGAAATTCTCGATCATTTAGTCTATTCACTTTATTTGTTTATCTTACGCGTATAACTCCTCGGCATTCAATATTTCTAGTTTAGGGAATCAGAAAATGACTACATATTCGTTTTAGATGAAGGCGGTTTATTTTTATTTTCAGGGAATTTTCTAAAACCAAATGTGTCCGATATTTTAAGAAAAAGTATTGTATTTACAACGCATGTATACACTGCATCGAACAGTTTATTTATTATTTTTAAAATGAAATGCGCCCTCCCCCTCTCGTTATCAATAAACATATATTTTAAACAAGGACTCTTCCATAATCAGCTTACTAAAGAAAGAAAAAAAAAGCTTTTTTTTTTCTTTTTCAAAAAATTGCAATAATTTCTATTTTGACGAAATGTATGTCCTTTTTTATTCTTTTTCTCAGATAAAGCTTTGATTTCCGTAATATATTATATCAAATATAAATATTTGAGGGATTTGACTTTATTAATAAGGTTTACGTATAGAAAGTAATTCTATTGTCATCACTCAAAATTAGATCAAACGTAATAAGGGACAAATAAGGATTATTTAATTATATTAAAGAATTATGTAGATATAATGCTGCGGAATTTGATTCATTTATCTAAGAAATCGAAGAAAAATATGTCAGATAAATGTGGCTTGTCTCTTAAAAAAGCTTCTTTTGACAAGAATGATTATTCCGACACGGAATCATTAATTTCAATGGAGCCACAGACTGTACTTACTAACAGATTATATTCTTAAAATAGAAGAGAAATATTATGCTTAATGACAGCATATTCGACTTCATGTTGGTTCATCCATTATAAAATATATTGAAAAAGAAAACAAAAATGGTAAAACTTAAGAAAAATTGAATCTTTCAAAGCATGTTAAATAAATGCAAAAATTCAATCGTTTGAAGCATGTTAAATAAATGCAAAAATTGAATCTTTATAGTTGTAGTTAAAAAAAAAAAATAGTGTATACAGTTTAATGAAACTACAAAATGTAAGAGAATTGCAATATTACGATATTTTACTTTCTCACGAGAGCTATTAAAATGAGATATTAAATACGATTAAATATTAAAATGAGATATAAGTTTTAATATCCAAAGTATCAGTTGGACAGTCTGAAATATATCCAAAAAGAAAAACTATCAACCTCTCGGCAGACAATTTTAGAAAAATACAGTTTAAAACATTTAAAATAATATATATATATATATTTTTTTTTTGAAATATTTATTTAGTCGTTTAATATTACATATTATTTTTTTTTCTTATTATTTTTCAAGAAATGAATCACAGATTATTTTATTACTCGTAAAACAGTGATACAATTGAGCTTTTTTTTACTTATAATAGAAAAAAGGAATCTATAGAAGGTTAATAAAATGCAGTGCATTACGAGTGAAGTTTTTTTTTCCTTCGGATGTAAAAACATTACAACCTCTATAGACTATAAAGAAAGAAATATCAGACCATCACAAACTTTTTTTTCTAAACTTAAACTTTTTTTTACGTGCTAATGGGTTAAACATATTTCAACTCTTTTTAAACACATTCCTTTTGCTTTTCTTCATTTTTTATGGAGTTTTAAAGAAACAAGTTAAAAGTTATCAAAATCGATTTCGAAAATATATTCTGATAAAAGCCAGTATTGAAATCATTTACTTGTTTAATGAGTAATAACTATAATAATAACTAATAAGTTGTAATAATAATTACTTGTGCAAGTAATAATTTGTGTTTAAAAGTAATATATAAATAAAATTCTCTAATCCTCGGTAATTTTTTTTCTCCACTCTCTCTCTCTCCAAAATCTTAAATGTTTTCATGATATATATTTTTTAATATTTAAATTTATCAAATTTTCTATATGCCAAAGCAAAGCTTTTCTAAACGTGTTTTCCTTTTTTTGGACAAAAAGGAACAAAAAGCATTGTAACAAAGCAGTGAAAATATTATATTTTAATTTCCTTTAAAAATCGGTAATAATATTTTATTTTTGCGTTTTCTTTTATTATATTTTTATTCCGGCACTTGTTTAAAGTATTATTTATTCTGTCAAATTTTAAATGTATTGCTTTGTATGATAAAAGATGTGTGTATGTGTGTGTGTGTGTGTGTGTGTAGTTTTGTAAGCAAACGGCAAATCGCAGAACTTCAGAATTTTTCATGGAGGTCCATTATGACCTATGCCGAAGCACCTTGAAGTCCGATTTCCGAATTTTTGATTATATTTTAAAAAAAGTAATTAAAATATATAAATTTCTGAAATGATCGACTCTAAAGACAGAAACAGAATGTAAAAATTTTTTTTCGACCCACTAGCTCAGTTGTTTAGAGCTCCATATGTTACTAACTCGAAGTTCTTGAATTCGATCCTCCAAGTGTCTGTTTTATTTTCTGCTGATAATTAATAGAACATATGTCAGTTGATAAATGAAAATCATTTAGTGTCTTCACAGTAACCAGCACCGTATGGATAATGAGAAAGTGACAAAAAAAAAGTTTAACTTAGTTAAGTATTGGTGGCTTTATAGGCAAACAGTTCATCTCAGAGCTACGGAATTTTGCATGGAGGCCCGTTTTGACTTGACCTGATCACCCAGAAGTATGCTTTTATAATTTTTGATTAGTGTTTCTATAATTATAAATTTTTTTATCTTGGGAGATTGTCTGGGGCTGCCATCTATTGTCATAGAGTGAAAATGATAATCTGTCAAAAGAAATGTTTGTCCAAAAAAACTTAGTTCTTGAATAATAGTATCGTCACATATCATACATTTAGCACCTAAATTGAAGGATCAGTTTCAGAAAATGAAAGCGGTGGATAACTGGAACATATATAGCGGAGAAGGGTGGGAGAGGCGCTGCCAAAGGCAGCGATGACCCGAGGTACGGTTTTAAGCAATTTTAATGTTTTTATTTTTATTTTACTTTTTATTGATTAGGTGATTTAAAATACAGTGATTTTTAATATTTTTTTGAATTTTTTTTTTTAAATATAGTTGTAACGCACTAAATTCAAACTCTTACGAATATATTGAATAGCCTATCGATATTGAGCCATCTTCCCTATCTTTTAAAACAATATAGACGGCGCTGTCGCCATTTTTGATCGCCAAATATTTAATGATGTTTTGCCAATCCATAAAGTGAAGTGAAAACATTTTATTTTCAGAAATCAGTCAGAAGTTCGTCAGTTCTTGCTGAAAGATGTAGACGTTTTTTGTGTACGACGCCTGTGTGGTCATGGGCCACAGGCAGTGGCCTGTAAGAAGTTATATTCGTCTTATGTATCCTACATTCAACTATGTTCTGTTTACTGCGTGCGATGTATATATTTAAATAAGTACTCGTATATCTGTATGTAGTATAGTGAATTGTTATTAAACTTTTTGTATCGAGCCAGGTGTAATTATTTCGTCTAGCTGGATCCTGGTTAATTTATAAAAATGTGGCTCCCAATCGAGTGGCACGAATGCACTTGCCAGCCTCGTCATTATTGATTTAATGGCCAATTTATATCTGTTTTGGAGTCGTCGTTGTTCCTGCTGTGGAAAAAAGTTCCAAGTTTCCCCCAAAAGTTCCCACTAAATCATCTTGATTTAGTGGTTTATGGGATCATCCAGATTCTTTGTTTTTTTTTTCAAATTAAAATGAATGGAATTCTGTATTCCAGTTCAAATAATAAGTGCATTACAAAAAGAAGAAAAAGTGCTTTACTTTGTTGTAAATAGCCATTTTAAAAAGAGGCAAACCTGCCTGTTTAAAGATAAATATTAGTGTTCTTATTTATCGTAAAGAAATCAGCTTGCTTAAAAGTAGTAGTAGTGTTGTGAAATAAAACTTCACCTTTTATAAAAGTGGCAAACCTGCCTGTTTAAAGCTGAAAATCAGTTTGTGTTCTGCGATACATTTATGTTTATTTTAGAACAAAATTTGTGCACAGTCAAGAACATTTGATTATGAATTTTGCTATTATTTTAAGAACATTTTCAACAGTAACATTATTTTAATGTATTAACCAAGTATAAGTAAGTCACTTATTTCTTTAAAATTGGCATTTTATTAAGTTATTTTGTTAAAATATTACTGATTAAACTATTTAATATATATTCAAGTTTAACAATTCGAAAAAATTTCTGAATGTTTAAGGGTAAATAATAATATGTGAATCTTTGAATTAATTTGGCGCCATTCATTTTACCATTTCTCATCCTCTTTAGTGTACAGTCGGTAACAGAAGTCTCCGAACACTAGCAAAAATTCCTATGCAAAAAAAGTACACTTCATACGGTTTTGTTAAATAAATCCTTGTCGAATCCTGTTCTTACACTCACTAAGAACAAGATTCGACAAGGATTTATTTAACAAAACTGTATTAAGTGTACGTTTTTCATATAGGAATTTTTGGTAGTGTTCGGAGACTTTTGTTACCGACTGTATGTACACTGGTAAAATACAGTGGTAAAAATAAAATAAAGTTAACACTTGAAAATATTGATTATCCTAATCAATGAATACATATTTCTTAGAATCTTAATTCTATATGTTTAATAAAGTATTTCGATCATCCTGATCTCAACGAATTTTAGATCGCCCAGATCTTATTATATTTGTATACCAGTTCCTTTAGTGCCTGAAAATTATTTTTTGATTCATATTTGTTGATATATTAAGAATTCTGATAATTAAACATGAATGTAAAATGTTATTTTTTAAAAATAAGTTGAAATAATGGTGTACTGTTATTTAATAAAATATATTCTAATATAATTCTAACGTAGAAGAATAAATTAAGTAAATCATAGCGTCGAGTTGCTTAGAATAAATTAAGAACAATATTTCTGTTTTTTGGCGCCATTACATTTTAGGAGAAAAATGAACAAGTGAACTTTCATTATTATTGCGCAACTAATCGCTTATAGTAAAATCGAAAAGAAAAAATGTTTTTGTTTGCTTTATGGTTTATTATGAAACTTTAAAAGATTAAATAAAGGTTGTTGAATAAATATTTTAATCTTATTGAACATATTTGTTTATGGTACATGAATATAGAATTTTCTATTGAACACACTTATTAATTATAAAAATAATAAGCATCTAATAATAATAATAATAAGAGAATGAATAAACAATTTTTTGTTGTTGTTGAATAAAACGAATTTTACACAGATTTTTTTTATAATAAAGATATATTAAATCGACATCTTGTTTGCTTTGTTGAATATTCGATTTTTGAATATCGAATTGATAATTATATTCTTATCATTTGCATTAACAATAAATTTTTGGTAGAATTTTTACATCAATTTGATGTATTTTCAATTTCGTAGGAATGTTTCAGGAATAGTATTTATTATTTATTTTTAAATAATTATTTGAAAATAGGGGTTAAACGAGTTATTTCATTTTTATGTTCTTTATTACTTTAGTTCTTGATTGTTTATTGAAATTAATATGGTTAAGAATTCTGCTTATTTATTTATTTATTTTTTCTATTAGTATTTTGAAAATTGATTTTAATTATATTTCATTGTAAAGGGAAGATGGACAATTTAACAGTAATTGGGTATGTGTTCTTAAATTATACGACGATAGTATGGGTAGTACATATATATATATTAAATAAATAAGTTCATTTTGTGTTTATGCTAGGTAGACGTAAATAATTGATTTGGTTTAAAATGGATATAGATAGAAAAAAAAAAAAGACATAATTTCGCATTAGAACTCGGAGTTAAAGTTACTGCCGAAAATAAATTATCGATTTATAAAATGTGCGTGCTATTCAAAGTTATGTTGAAGGAATCGTCTTACATTCCAATGTATTGTGGAACCGTCCGGATTCAAAGTTATTTTTCTGGGAATCATCTTGATTCTGGTGCATTACGGAGCCATCCTGGTTCAAGGTGATTTTGATAAAATCGTTCCGATTTTGGTGCATTATGGAACCACCCTGGTTCAATGTTAGTTTGACAGAATCGTCCCGATTATGGTGCATTACGGAACCACCTCTGGTTCAAATTTATTTTGATAGAATCGTCCCGATTCTGGTGCAATGGGGAACCATCCTGGTTCAGAGTTGTTTAAATGAATTGGCATATTTCTATTACGCATTAAATACATTTATAAATTTATATAAAAGTTTTGAAATAATCATATCTTCCGACTAGGGGGAGAATGTAGTATTTTTGAAATAGTAAAACCTGATTAAATTAAATTTAGGTATCTACTGCGCATCGACCTTCATCGTCATGTTAAAATATTATAGTCACAAAAGCCCAATCTCCTGTGGTATCTTTTAAAAAGAGATCGACCGAGAAAAGCTTTAAGTGCTGTTCCCGCCTCGAGACGTAGGCTCGTTACCAGAGGGTGAGAATGGAACGCCGTAAATTCAAACTCTTACGAATATATTAAATAGCCTATCGATATTGAGCCATGTTCCCTATCTTTTAAAACAGTATACACGGCGCTGTCGCCGTTCTTGGCAAAATATCATTAGATATTTTGCCAATCCATAAAGTGAAGTGAAAACATTTTATTTTCAGAAATCAGTCAGAAAATCGTTAGTTCTTGCTGAAAGATGAAGACGTTTTTTTGTGTACGACGACTGTGTGTGGCCTGTAAGAAGTTATATTCATCTTATGTATCCTACATTCAACTATGTTCTGTCTACTGCGCGCGATGTATATCTTTAAATAAGTACTCGCTTAAAGTTTAATAACAATTCACTATACTACTGTATGTAGTATAGCGAATTGTTATTAAACTTTTTATATCGAGCCAGGTGTAATTGTTTCGTCTAGCAGGGTCCTGGTTCTTTATATAGTGACTAGGCAAAGCCTGCTAGTATATAAATTATGAATGAAAATAGTTTTCTAATTTGTTTTACTTGGTTACTTTTCTTCATAATTGTAGAAGTGGGATTTTATTTTATAATGCATACTCATTTAGTAAATCCACTGATTATGTAAAAAAAAAAAAAAAAAAAAAAAAAAAATCACATTTATTGACATATCAAAAGCGTTATGAGATTAAAGGAAGATTATCTGAAAATGGTAGATTTCTAATCTTAAAAATGATTATTCTGTTTATATTAAATAAATTATTTTAATTAAAAGTAATTTAAGCAAAATGGCTGCTATTTTTAATCTTTTCCCAAATAACTTTTATTTCAAGGCAGTTCTTACCTTGATTGCATGTCATTTAAAATTATTAATAACCACATCTTTTTGGCAATTTTTCCTTTTAACATTTTTCATGTATGAGACTGACTTTAAAATAGAGACAATTTTAAACACATCGCATTTTATCGCACTTAAAATGAATTTTTCATTTTTTTATGTCATTTTTCTTTAGTCAGCACTAGTTTTATCTTTTTTACTATACTAATTTTAAAATAAAAATAGATTTATGAAATGTATGACTAACTCTTGATTTTGTGGTACAGGTATAATATCTAAACAATACCACTTTTTGCCAGTACATATAAACTTATCATTTTAAAGCGTACTTAACCATTG
This sequence comes from Salticus scenicus, assembly GCA_963930645.1. Classification (NCBI taxonomy): domain Eukaryota; kingdom Metazoa; phylum Arthropoda; class Arachnida; order Araneae; family Salticidae; genus Salticus; species Salticus scenicus. Next base: position 126,848,551 of record OZ005651.1, on the reverse strand, counting down.
TTGTGTTACCCATGCAAAGCTGAATTTTGAAGTTCACTATTGTGTGAAACACACAAATTAAACAGTATCATATTCATGCATTTTCTTAAAAAAAAGGGGGGGGGTTCAGTGGGATATTTAAAAAACATTTATGTGTAAAAATACTTGTAAACGTATTATTGTATAAATCATTCGAGAACCAATACATATAGGTTTAAACATAATTATATTGAAAAGTGTTGTTTCAACTAAAATAGTCGAACTGGATCCACTTTCAAAGGTTTATAAATAAAATAAAAATTTAAGTAAAAAGAAAAACATTTTTTAACAGTAGAAGCTTTTTATTGTGAAGACCTGAAAAGCATAAAATAAAAAATTACTCTTGCAAAGATATGCCACAAATAAATGAAAGTTTCAACACTAAGAAAATTTTAGAAAAAAGTATAGACATTTCACTTTTGCAAGAGATAAAAATTTTTAAATATTCAAAATATTTTTTTAAAGTTATCGAGACCAGTATTCTCATTCATTAGTTTTTATGTAAGTATTTGTTAAACCACAAATTTCAAAGGTCTCGAAAGCTTTTTAAAATATTTTGAATATTTAAAAATTTTCCTCTGTTGCAAAAGTGAAATATTTATATTTTTCTCTAAAGTTTTCTTAGTGTTGAAACTTTCATTCATTTATAGCATGTCTTTGCAAGAACAAATTTTTATTTTATGGTTTTCAGGACTCCACAATAAAAAGCTTCTACTGTTAAAAAATGTTTTTTTACTTAAATTTTTATTTTCTGCTTTTTAGTGATAAAAAAGCTTCTTAAAAATAAATAAATAAATAAAATAAATTAAAATAAAATAAAAAATTCTTAGGATACTGTGTAGACATTGAAAGATTTTCTTTTATCAATGGACACCTTTTCCATTAATTATCTACAAAAATAAATACATCGGCCCTTGGACAATCGAGTCCATGACACGCTCTAACCAGAAATCAAAGAACAGTAAAGAAAAGTCATAGAACATTCGAAAAGATTCCAACAAATACTTATACAAAAAACATTGTTCTCGGATGTTTTTTAAAATATTTTGAATATTAAAAAATTTCTATCTCTTGCAAAGTAAAATATTTATAATTTTCTTTAAATATTTATATTTTAGTGTTTCAACAATTTTCTTATTGTTGAAACTTTTATTTATTTTTTATAGCATGTCCTTGCAAGAATATTATTTTAATGGTTTTAGGGCTACACAATAAAAACTTCCAGTTTTTTTTTTTTTTTTTTTTTTTTTTTTTTTTTTTTAAGTAGGGTAGGTTCTTCTCCAGTAATTGACATCTTTCGCCAAAATAGATAATAAATAAGTAAAAATAAAAGCAAATGATTTACATATAAGAATTATAACATTAAATGTCAAACACTGAATCACAGGGTGCCAATAACTGGTAAAATGAAAAACTAGCAGTGTAAATACTGGAGCATACGATGCCAATGACTGGTTAAATAAAAAACTGCAGTGTCAATTAGTGGAACATTGAGTGGGTGTCAAATAAAAATTCATAAAAAAACCTTATAATTATCAAATGTATATATTTTAACATATATGTGGTTCTCAAAGCCTTTCATGCCATATATATATAAACTTAAGATTTCTAAAAATAGTTTCTGATGACTTAAACATTAAAAACATCAGAAATTGCTGTAAAATTATCAATCACTGGAGCACTTACACTATATTTTTATTCTTGTGCTTTTTAGTAACTAAAAGAAGTTTCTTTAAAAAAAAAAAAAAAATAATAATAATAATAATCAAAAATTTTTAGAATAGTGTGTAGACAACGAAGGATCTTTATTTTATCATTTGACATCTTTCCTATTAATTATATGTAACAAAGTAACACATCGATCTTCGGACTTACAACCATCGCGTTATCAACATGACGCTCTATTCAACTGAGCTAACAAGTGACGAAAAAAAAGTGCTAACATTTACGTTAAAGTGGAGGCGTTTTGTTTTTCAGTGAGACACTAAAACACGATGACAAAATTCAATTTCAATAAAAAGCTTCTTAAATATATATATGTGTATATATTTATTTATTTATTTATGTATTTTTTACTTAAAACTTTTTATTTGGTGCTTTTTTAATATCTAAAATAATTTGTATTTTTTAATATCTTAAAAAAAATCTTCTTAAAAATAAACTCTTTAAAAATTCTTAGGATACTGTGTAGTCAATAAAAAAATTTCTTTTATCAATTACACCTTTTCTACACCTACCTTTTCGACACCTTTTCTACTAATTAGCAGCAAAAATTAACACGCCGGACCTTCGGAGATAAAACTCTCGACCACTACGTTATTAATGTGACGCTCTAACCGCCTAAGCCAAGTAGCGACAAACAGAATAGCTTATATTTACTTTGCCTTGTTTATTAGATTGACATGCAGACGCGATGACGAAGTAAATTTCATATATAAAGTTTCTAATAAGGATTATAATTAGAAAATTTTAGCAAACATACATATAATCATATTATTTAAATTATATTTTATAATACAAACGCATTACATATTAGTTAAAGCTTTGTTTTCTGAAGTCTGGTTTATGTATAGTTAAACTGAAAATGCTCATAATTTATTGTTAGACTAATGTATCATTCACAAATAATTATACAAGAAGATGCATAAATTTGAAAAGAAATATGAGTTATGTGATATATGAGAAATAAAGAGTTATCTAATATATATATGTGGGAAGTTCCTTGCACAGCCAACAGATGGCGCTGCCTCTGATGCTTATCTTTGAATGAGATGACGGACGGGAGTCAGTTGAGATCTGGCTGCAGTGGAGATCGGTTGAGACCGTCAGCGTGAAGGCTGACATGCTCATTTAGTCCTAATTTGAGCACAGAATGCTCTTAATAAGTGTGTAGAGCCATGGAGGGCTCATTACTTCATTTTTACTATTTGATAGCACGCGTAGGTGTTTTTGTGAATAAAAGTACGAGTAGGTGCTTAAATGTTATTTTGTTACGGTTATACTGATGAAGAAAGCTTGTTATGTGCTAAGCCTCGAAACCAGCAGTTGGTTAATGATAGGAAGTCTGCTATTATATATTAATCCTTATATTTAATCTGTTTTGTGTATGTTACGTAATAAATGTCTTCGTTATCTAAGTAGCATCTCATCATTGCCCCACCCCTAGACACCCAGCCAAGATTCTACAAGTGGGGGCTCGACCGGGATATTATGGCACCAACAAGTTATAAAAGGTAACTGTTATATATTTATCATTCTATTTGATAATAAATAATAATGATTAATGCATAAATTGAGAAAAAGGAATTTAATACAGTTTTGAATTAGAAATTAATGGTGAAATATTTTTTGAGAACACTTTTGGTTTCACTGTGTGATGAAATTAAATAAATACATTACTTGAGAAGAATGAATAGAAATAAGAATTATGATTGAAAAAATATTCTGAATAATCATTTAGTATTTTGCTTATTGTTGTTTTTAATATTATTTTAACAATATTATAACAATATTATTTTAAAACGAAAGTGATAACAATTATTAAATAGAGAACAATAATGATAATGGTGATATTATATGAAATATGTGTAATAATTTAGAAATATATAAGATGATCTAAATATTCTGTTGTATAATACAAATTGTTCTGCATGTGGTTATTTAAAAATCATGATAATTTTGATTTGAGAACAAAAAGGATAGAATCATTTTTAAGAAAAATTATTTTGTTTCTATTTAAGTATGATATTAATTTGGTAGAAATATTGAAATATTTTTTGGTATAAATAATTATTTAGAGTTATAATGGCCCAAAACGTGTTACAAGGTATTAGAAAAGCCGATTTAAAAACAATTGCTGAAGAATTAGGCCTAACTGTTCCGGCGGAAGCTAAGGTAGTTGAAATTAAAACTTTGATTGAGAGTTCTGATATTTATAAAAATGATTTAGAATTTGTTAGAGGTGTTATTAAAATGCTAGTAGAAGAACAAAAGTTGAAATCTGTAGAAGAACAAACCAAAATTGAGATAGAAAGAATTAAATTATCCCAGTTAGAAAGAGAAATAGAGTTACAGAATTTAAAGTTACAGGCTGCAGCAAATAATTCTAGTAATAATGTTGAGCAATCAAATTCAGAAACTACTTCACAATCATTAGAAAATTTAATTAGAAGTATTCGAACTTTAACCATTTCAGTACCTGAAAAACCGGAAGCTTTGCACTTATTTTTTCAATCCCTTGAAAAAGCGTTCGTTTCTAAAAATGTACCGTCTAAATTCAAATCGGAAATATTGATTAATTTATTGGGAGATAAATGTAATCAGGTTCTTGCGTACGTAACCACCGAAGAAATTAACGATTATGAAAAAGTTAAGGAATTAATTTTAAGACAATTTCAACCAACGCCGCGTGAATGTTTAAGTAATTTTAAAAATGCGTTGCGTAATCCGTCAGAATCTCATGCCCAATTCGCTTCCCGTCTAAGCGTTTCTTTTGATTACTATTGTAGATTGAGAGGGGTTAACGACGTTAAGCAATTGTGATCTAATAGTTTCTGATAAATTATATGAAACGTTGGATTCTAGAACTAAGGAACATATTAGTGTTCGAGAAGGTCAAAATTGGTTTAAACCCAACGAATTAGGTCGGGAGTGTGATTTATTCTACTCTTCTAGAGGGAAATCGTTAATTGAAACTAATAATAATACGCGAAACGAAAGTTCAGAGAATAAGCGGTTTGTAAACAAAACTCCTTTTAGAAAGACACATTATAATAATAGAGATCCCATAATACGTAATTCGGTATCTAATCAAACTCACGAAAAGCATGAAAGAATGTGTTACGTTTGTGGTGCAAAAGGGAAAACATTTCATTTCGCTAGAGTGTGTTCTAAACGTATTTCAGAGAAAAAAGAATTCCGTGAAAATCTTCCTACGAATTCAGTAGTTCAATCCGAAACAAGTCCGATTAACCTAATTGTTAATGAGCTCGAATATGTTGATATTTTAGTGGATGATATCCCACATAAAGGGTTAAAGGATTCAGGTTCTTCGATTCTAATTGTAAATAAAAATAGCATTCCACAGACTAAAAATGTTATTTCTTCAACCACTCTAGTTAGCTGCTTTAATGAAAAGAAAGATGCAAATCTGACTGAATTTAAAATATCTTTACCTAATCATGATTCAATAAATGTAATCGGGGCTTTTTGCAACAATTTGTCATGTGACGTAATTCTCCCTGGTAATATCTTTCATATTTTGAAACAACAAAATAAAGAGGAAACACATGTTTCGAATTCCGACATAGGGGGGGGGGGAATTTTTCTGAGTTCGGGGGAAAGCGATTTCGATGAAGAATATGAGTGTTCTTTTCCTGTATTCGATCGAAAGGAAAATGAAATAGATTCTTTTTTTTTCAAATATGTGCAATTTTTCAGAAGAAGCAAAATTCGATGTCACTCACATTTTAGATAAGTCGTTAAAAGAGAGATTAAGCGAATTAATAAAAAGTTATAAGCCAGTTAAAACAAAAAGTACTGATTTAAAAATGTCCATTATTTTATCTGATGATACACCAGTATGCTTACGCTCTCGCAGATTATCATTTGTAGAGAAATCAGAGGTTGGATAGACAAATTGACCAGTGGTTAAAGGATGGTATAATTAGAGAAAGTACGTCAAATTATGCTTCGCCAATAGTGGTGTGTAGGAAAAAAGATGGAGGAATAAGGTTGTGCTGTGATTATCGTGCTTTAAATAAGAAAGTAATTAAAGATAAATACCCGTTGCCAAATATTGAGGATTTATTTGATAGATTAGGGGAGGGTAAAGTTTTTTCGACACTAGATTTAAAGAATGCGTTTTTACAAGTTGATGTAGAGGAAAAAAGTAGGAAATATACAGCTTTTGTGACCGATAATGCCCAGTATGAGTTTCTAAAAGTTCCCTATGGATTATGTAATAGTCCCTTAGTATTTCAAAGATATGTAAATTATGTGTTTAAAGACCTATTAAAAGATGGTACTGTAATTATTTATTTAGATGATATAATTATTCCATCTAAAGATGAGAATGAAGGGTTAGATAAATTAAAACGTGTGTTAGAAACGGCATCAAAATTTGGTCTAGAGTTAAATTTAAAGAAATGTCAGTTTTTGAAACGTAAGATCGATTTCTTAGGTCACATAATTGAGAATGGCACGATTAAACCCTCAGTAGAAAAAACTCTTGCAGTCCAAAATTTCCCAGAACCCCGTAATGCTAGGGAAGTGCAGAGTTTCTTAGGTTTAACGGGTTACTTTAGAAAATTTATTCGTTCATATGCCAACATAGCAAGACCACTCAGTGACTTATTACGTGCTTCCACTCCATTTAAATTCGAGCAAGAGCAGAAATTAGCTTTTCAAAAGCTGAAAGACATTTTATCTAATACGCCTGTCTTACACTTTTTTAAACAAGGCTATAAGTTAGAAGTTCATACAGATGCGTCTAAATTAGGATTCGGTGCAATCTTACTACAAGAAGATGACGATGGACAGTACTATCCAATCCATTATATGAGTAAAAAGACCTCTGTACAAGAAGAAAAATACTGTAGTTATGAGTTAGAAGTGTTAGCGATAGTAGAAGCCCTTAAAAAATTTAGGAACTATTTATTAGGTAGTAAATTTAAAATTTATACTGACTGTCAAGCGTTCACTAAAACTTTAGATAAACGTGAATTGACACCTAAGGTAGCCAGGTGGTCTTTCCTGCTACAGGAATTCGACTACGAAGTAGAACATCGACCTGGTAAACAAATGCAGCATGTTGACGCGCTTAGCAGACACCCTGTAATGACTGTAACAACTCATACCCTTACTCATCGTATTGCTACTGCTCAAGAAAATGATGAGTTTATCAACACTATGAAATATCTTTTACAACAGAACCAAAATGACGAATATGTGTTAAAAAAAATGTTTTATATAAAGTGTTAAATGATAGGGATGTACTAATTGTCCCAGAGATCATGCAAATCGAGGTCGTAAAGAAATGTCATGCCTTAGGACATTTTTCGGCTAATAAAACTAAAGAGTTAGTTAAACGAGAATATTACTTTCCTAATATGAAAAAATGCATAGATAATGTTGTAAAAAGTTTTGTAGAATGTATACTTGTAAATAAGAAACAGGGAAAAGGAGAAGGTTTTTTGAACCCTATCCCTAAAGGAGATATACCATTATCCACGTATCACATCGATTTTGTGGGTCCATTACCAACCACTAACAAAAACTACAATCACATTTTCACCGTCATCGATGGATTTAGTAAATTTTCGTGGCTATATCCGGTGAAGTCAACTTCTTCAGCAGACGCCTTGCAAAAATTAAAACAGCAAGCTGCTATTTTTGGTAACCCCGCAAGAATAATATCTGATCGTGGACCTGCGTTCATATCTAAGGGGTTTGCAGATTACTGTGTATCCGAGGGAATCGAACATGACACCATCACAACCGGAATCCCAAGAGGGAATGGTCAAATTGAGAGACTTCATCGAACAATCATTCCTGTATTATCCAAGTTATGTATAAATGACCCTAACAAGTGGTACAAGTTTGTTGAGGCTGTCCAGAGAACTATTAATTCCACCGTATCAAGAAGTACCAAAAGAACTCCTTTTGAATTACTCACTGGAGTAACAATGAGAAAGAAAGAAGATAAGAGAATACTTGAACTCCTCGAAGAGGAAAGGATAAATTCCATGCTTGATAACCTTAATACCATTCGTGAAGAAGCAAGAAAAAACATTCTTAAGATTCAAGAAGAAAATCGCCGATGTTACAACAAGAAGAGAAAGAAAGCCCATGTGTATAAAATTAATGATCTAGTTGCCATCCAACGAACTCAGTTTGGAACCGGCATGAAACTTAGACCAAAATTCTTAGGTCCTTATAAAGTTGTGCGAGTAAAGACCAAAGACAGATATGAAGTCGAGAAGATAGGTGATCACGAAGGACCTATATATACTAGTACTTCTGCAGACCATATGAAATTATGGTCCACAAACTAGACTGATAAACTTTAAAAAAAAAGTTAACTGTGAATTTTTATGTACATAATTTTTTTTAATGTCTGTTTCTCTTTTTTGTTTTTTTTTCTTTTAATTGTATTTTGCAGATATCCTTTAGTATCCCAGGCTGGTTTACGGTGAGGTCACCGCACATCAGAATGGCCGAGCGTTGTGGGAAGTTCATTGCACAGCCAACAGATGGCGCTGCCTCTGATGCTTATCTTTGAATGAGATGACGGACGGGAGTCAGTTGAGATCTGGCTGCAGTGGAGATCGGTTGAGACCGTCAGCTTGAAGGCTGACATGCTCATTTAGTCCTAATTTGAGCACAGAATGCTTTTAATAAGTGTGTAGAGCCATGGAGGGCTCATTACTTCATTTTTACTATTTGATAGCACGCGTAGGTGTTTTTGTGAATAAAAGTACGAGTAGGTGCTTAATTGTTATTTTGTTACGGTTATACTGATGAAGAAAGCTTGTTATGTGCTAAGCCTCGAAACCAGCAGTTGGTTAATGATAGGAAGTCTGCTATTATACATTAATCCTTATATTTAATCTGTTTTGTGTATGTTACGTAATAAATGTCTTCGTTATCTAAGCCGCATCTCATCATTGCCCCACCCCTAGACACCCAGCCAAGATTCTACATATATATATATATATATATATATATGATAACTTAATGTCTAGACAAGATTTTGGGATTTGGGAGATAAAATGACTCGCGTGTCTCCTCTAGCCCTATTAGAAATATTTTACCACTTCTTTATTTTTAGAAGAGTGTAATGAAAAAGAAATTTAGGTATGGTTATAGCTCGTCCAGAAATTTTACAATCATTCAAACAAGAGAGAGAAAAAGTCCAGGGACGTGTCTCAACATGGAAGCAGCAACCAGACTTGTTGATTTCATGCTTCATTCATACACACTTTTTCCGCCAAATGAAGTGTCGCATTTAATTATTGTTATTTAAAGCAACAACTGAATTATTTTATTTTTATTTTTTATGTATATTTACATGATTCTTATTCATTAACAACTTTATTCATTTACTTATTCTCAGTTAGCTCACTTTAAAAAAAATATGTAGTTACCACACTGGGTTAACGTAACCCAGTTACTTTGATCGCTAATATCTTTCATTCTAATTATCCGATTTCTTTTTTTTTTTTTTGGACTTATTGGGTAGGAACTCGGAAATACGAATATGATATACAAAGGTTTTGAAAACTTTTGCATTAATTAGTATCGCGCCGTAAAAAAAAAAATATATATATATATATATATTTTTTTTTTCTTTTCTAAATCGTGAAATTTAAACAACTCGTCTGGGTTAGCGTAACCCAACGTGGTAACTAAGTGTTAAACTAGCTTAAACTACGGGTATAAAAAAGGAGAAAATATACGATAAAAGCATATGTAGCACAATGCATTTATTATTTACTTTCTAATCATGTCACTCTTTAGTATATAAAATACTTTTTATGATGACAATTAAAATAAGGATTAAAATTTTGTGATGGTTTGTGGTTTACGGTAATTCTAAGTGATTACACGAGTTTTTTGAAATTGGGTGAATTACCCTTTATGGAAATTTTTCTAAGGAATCTTAGCACTTATTCAAGCGAGATTCGGACATGGAAAACTTTGAATGGCTAGGTTGATGAGCATAAACTGGGATCGAATTCGGAACTTCTGGTGCATCAATTTTTAGACTATCAGAATTTTCTGAAATTGTAATCTCAAAAGTTTTTCTTACACTTAGCAGAAATATACAAGGTGATTATAAAAAAGATTTTCCAGGTCTATGAACCTCTGGCGAACGTATCATTCAAGTAAACAACATGTACGCTTGGATTTCAAGATATGGACTGGTGTATGGTGAAACACAGTGGTTCAGCTCTTACTTTTACTTTTCAGTGATAAAAATTCAAAATTTTCGAATAGCAGAATCCTTTTATTATTATTATTATTATATTTTTATCGCATTGAAAATTTTAGAGTGAAAACTATAAATGACGTTATCCTTGAGACTATAGCTGGAGAAACTGTGTTTTAAAAAGCAATCGAAAAATGAACAATGAGCTCTGGAAAGAGGGAAAAAACAAGTCACAGAAAATTAATAAAAATCAAAAACTTGATTTTAAATTCTACTTTTTGACATTGAAACGTAATACAACCTCATAGTAGAAAACCATTTTTCACCAATTTTCGACGTGCCCGCTTTCATGCACAATTTCTCTTTCCATGTAGCACATGGTGGATAACATTGCAGCAGGTACCGGGGAAAGAGAACTTCATTGAATCTTAAATTTAATGGCATTTTTGAAAACAGACATAGGCTGCGGATTCAAAATGGTCATGGCTGAGGATTATGCTTCATTGGCAAAAAGTAGGATTTAATCTTGGATTCTTGATTTTTATTAGTTTTTCTATGCTTTGCTAATCTGAATTTTCTGTGCTCACAACCATTTTTGATTGTGTTTTTAAAAAATATGTTTTACCCGTACAACTACGTCATTTATGTTTTATCCTGCTGAAAATTACAATGTGAGAAAAAATTGGTGTTGCCACGCGAAAGCTTCGAAAAATTGTTACGTGCTGGTTTTAAGTGCTGGTCTATTGTGTTTCACTTAATTTTCGATTCTTTAAATTTAAGGATACTTGACATTTTCGTTGGAGATACGTTCGCTAGTTGTCATATACCTGGAAAGATTTTTATTTTAATTCTGTACTAAGTAAAGCCGTGCCATTAAGTATGTACTAGGTTGAATACCATTTACATAATATTCATATAAAAAAGTGTAATTTACATTTTATGATAATGTTCCAGAAATTTCTCACAACTATGTATGCTGTCTATAATGATTAATATCTCAACATTATAGACAGCATACACTGGTGGACAATTGCTAAAGACAGACGACAGTAGCTAAACTCTGTAGACTTTCATTTCGAATATCTAAAGAAATATATCATGGATTCTCTTGAGACTTCAGGTTTAAAAAGAATATGCTATATGACATTTATTAATCAAAAGTTTTGTCTCAAAGTCCAAAAGGGGATCACTCAACTAAAAATATATAATATTTGTAAAAAATAATGCTTGAAATCAGTTGTAGTTACAGTATATCATTTAAAAACATATTCTAGTTACATATATAAATTTATATGAGAGTTTCACTTATATTGAGGGAGATATAAAGGTTTCTTTAATAACGTCGAAAATTTTTGGTGTGTTTTTTGTTTATAACATCCATGATTTTAAAGCCAAAGCAATATCACTTTTAGAAAACTTGACATGCTGCATTAGACTGATTTCCGATTGCACACTGCAATCGGAATACAAAAATATCAAACATCTGATGAAATGTGAGAATTTTTACTAAATAATTTTTAACTGCACATGCGTAAGTGCTAGCACAATTTTTTTTTTTTTTTCATAATTTATTAGACAAATGTATAGACTAACTCTGAGTGAATTCCCTAGCAAATATCGTTAAAATTCAGAAATATATCGTTGATATAAAAATTGATTTTTAAGTACTTTAAAAAAGATGTAAGATCCTAAGGGATTTTACCCATATTTACAATATGAATTGACGAACAGTCATGGACATAAGTGAAGGCACACTATATATTTTCTCAAAAAGATAGAAAATAGTTGAAACCCATTATTTTTATTAAAACATCTTTTTTAATGTAATTTTTAGAATGTTATAATGAGAACTATAAAATATTAAATAATTTTCAAATGAAGAAACTTACAAAAATAAATAGAACTTTTCAAATTGAAATTAAAAGACAACAGGGAAAGCACAATAATTGTAATATCAGAAATAATAATGTATAGAAAATATCATTGATTAAGATACTGAAGGTTACATAAAAAAATATGTTTTAGTAAGGGGAAAAAAAAGGTATTCCAATATTCTCACTTTTTTTTTTTTCTTTTTCTTTCTTTCTTTTTTTTTTTTTTTTTTTTTTTGAGAAAATTCAAACTGTGCCTACACTTATGCCCATGACTCTGCTACGATTCAAGATGAAAATGAGGGTAAAACCACTTAGCGTTTTGTACCTTGTTGAAGGTACTTGAAAACTAACTTCCCTGCCGATGATATCTTTCTAAGGTTTAACGATATTCGCTCGGGAATTTTTTAGAGTTAATCTACACAATTGGCTAATAAATTATGGAAAAGAAATTTTACTAGTGCTTGTGCATGCACAGTTAAAAAGTAATTAATAAAAAACTCATATTTCATTAGATATTTTATATTTTTATATTCTCATTGTAGTATGTTGCTTCTAATGTAATATGTTAATTTTTGTAAAAGTGACATTCTTTAGTTTTAAAACTCTGCATGTTATAACCAAAAAACGCACCAAAAATTTTCAACATTATTAAAGAAACCTTTATATCTCAGTTAATATCAGTGCGATTCTCATATAATTTCGTATCTATAATTAGAATAAGACTCGTAATCATAGACTATTGCTACAATTCATTTCAAGCATTTTTTTTTACAGGGTGATCCCAAAAATTATAAATATTTGGTTAATTTGTGACTGATCCCCTTTTAGCCTTCGGGACAAAACTTTCACTAAAGTATATGTGGTGTAACATGTTCTTTTTACCTCTGAAGTTTCAGGAGAGTCCATGAAGTATTGCTTAGATATTTGAAAAAGACATTTAGATATCTTACCAATCGTTATCCGTCCTTAGCAATTGTCTACCAGTGCATTTTTTCACATTTTATTTATATGAGATTTTGATGATACAGTATTTGAACCTATTTTAGGTAATATTAAAATCCAATAGGAAATTTACAGAAAATAAAAAACGATTTCCCCCCCCCCCCCTCATTTTTATATTATATTTATTTTGTAAGCACTGATTATTTTTCGGCAACTGAAGATATTTATTTTGCGCACTATATTTTTACTTACTGCACTGTACAACAATATATAAGATATTCGTTCTTTATCGCATTTTGGCTTCAAGGTTTGAGATTGTTTTTATGTATATTTGATTGTATTTAACCTATTGCCGTACATTACGTTAGCATTTTCGTGCTTGTAAAATTAAAAAGTAAGTGACTCTCTATTTGAAATAGTACAATATATATATAACTTTAGAGCTTTTCGTCTTTTCTTTTTTTAATATAAATTTATTTTACTTTTATTATAATAATATTCGGTAGAAAATTTTATTATTTTTTTCTGTGTGTGTGTGTAGACAATGAAATAGACACTGGTCTTATATACGAGTATTATATTCGTAATAGAAACTAATCTGACATAAATGGAAGCATTTTAAATGTGCCGTATATCAAGCAAAAAGATGTATTACTTTATTATTAAAATTAGAATTTATAAATTCAGGCGCTTTTTTAAAAAACACTATTATAATTTTATTTATTTATTTATTTGTTTATTTAATTATTTTAACTTTTAAGTAAAAGCATATTTATTAATTACTTTTTCTTTCTCTATTAAAAAAAATAATAAAATTGATATATAATTATTAACAAAGTATGCTTTAATAAGAATGTCCCTGTTTTAATTAAATCCGAAAAAAAGAAAATTCTTTGCATTTTCTCGATAGAATCATCAATCATTTCTCAAATCTTTTAAACTTAAGGCCACTCAATATTAATAAAAAACATATGAGTAAAGTTTACACCTCGTACAGTATTTTTCATTAAATATCATAAACAATACCTGTATGTGTGAAAATTTATAGATTAATTGGAACACTTACATTAAAATTTGTAAAAGAAAGATTCCTAGCGCCGGTCGATTAATTAATTGGATTATAAAACGTTAATTAATTTCATTTCCATTTTGAAAAGTATTATTGAATTTAATTGGAAACAAAGCACAAAATTAGTTAAACTCATGGGCAAATGGTGATATTCATTATTTACTTGAAATGAAAATACTTTAATTTAAATTCGGTTTTCTATCCATTTAAAAATAATATACTACAATCTTATTTAAAAGAAATATTTCATGTGAACTTTATTCTAAGGTGTACCCCCTATATTTATATTATGACATATAAAAAGCACTGCTACATAAATAAAGGTAAATTTAAAAAATGGTATATTTGATAAACATAACAAAATATTTTGCATTTTAAATTTATCATGGATTTATTTCCGTTAAAATTGATTTTTTTTTTCAATTAAAAAATATAATTTGAATGGCACTTCATTTTCTCCTTATTTAAGTTAATTTTAAAATTTAAGATAAATAGAATTGTGGAAAGAAAATTAAACGCCAATAAACTTTTTAGAACACATTTCGAAATATGCTGATCTTAAAAATTTTTAAATGTTACTTAAAAAAAAAAAAAATAATAATCCAAATCATTACAAATAATAATAATAATAATAATAATAAAAGAAGTTTGAAGAAAATCATAAAATATAAGATAATAAAAGAATATTCAATGTTTCTCTAGAAAAGAATTACTTTTCTGAAGATATGTTAAAAAAAAAAAAAAAAGAATACCAAACCTTTGTTTTCTTTTTTCTTGACAACGATTGAAAATATTTAAATTAAAAAGTTTTAAATCCATTAATATTAATTAAAATATTTTTAAAATACAAAATAGATAAAAATGTAATGCAAAATTTAAGTTTATCATCTGAAAATAAGAAAATATGTGAAGAATATTAATAGTCACAAGTCATTTGAGAAGAGATTTTTTTTTTTTTTTTTATCATCTAAAAGTAAGATAATAGGGGAAGATTATTAATATTCGTAAGCCATTTAAGAAGATAATTTCTTTCGTTATATGAAACAAGAGTGATACATTAACTAATTTTTTTCCTTTATACTTTGAAAGCAACTAGCATTTTTTCAGACTTTATTTCCCTGTACATCTGCTACCACTTTTCTTATGACACCGTGAGTTGCTGTGTATATTTTTTAATAATAGAAGGCTTGAAGTAGACAATATTTTAATGCTTTTATAAAATCAATCCATAATTACAATAGTGATTTTAAAAATAAACTATTTTATGAGTTTGTTATTATTAAAAATCTTAAAACTTGTTTATTTAGGGGTTTCACCTTCTCCCACGTAACAATTTTTAAAACACCAGTTTATAGTTGAATTATGGTATCGTTGGTTATTTTTCTGCTTATATTTTGACTCGATATAACAGCCACGAATTTAGACTAAGGGTAGATATTTTTCTTGAGTTTTCTGGTAATATAAATTAAGACCCTCCCCCACACACACACACCTTATTGTAGTGCAATCCACCCAGACCTAGAACATTCGTGTAGATAATCGGAATTAACCTAAGCACCATTAACTTTTTATAGATATATAATTGTATCTATCGAAATTTACTGTTTGTTAAATTGTATAAAAATGATTATGTGCAAATATGATAAGCTATAAATTTTTTTCTTAATAACTATACAAGCATTATTTTGCGCTTAACAAAAGAATTTTCTTTTTAAATATTTTATGTTGGTATACTTTTATATGTTTGGATTTCATTGTTTGACACAATCCTTAAATAAGGTTGTTGTGGTTCTGTAGGTTAAGGCCGAGTGACTATACTAGGGTTCTAGGCCAATAGGTTGAGTGCCTATTGTGTGTGTGGGGGGGGGGCTTTCTAAGTGGTCCTAGTCCATATTCACGCTAGCTTTGGATAAAATCACAGAGAACTCCGAACGGCTAGCTCAACGAGCGCGAACTGGGAATCGAATCCGGCAATTCCCATCATCAGCTTTGAGAACAGAACCTCTCGGCCACTGGTGTGACCCTCACATAAGGAACTGGAATTTTTACAATATATTTTCGGAAATATTTCACTGACTTATTTATTTGAGTTGGGAGGGCTAGGGAATAATTTTCTAAAATTTTTATTTAAAAATATATGACTAAAACCTATTTGCAAAAGCATTAAAATTTGAAATTTTAGTATGATTCGAAACAGTTATTGTGTTTTGAGTGAAAGATACATTCTTCAAAACAAACTCGAGAATAATTAATTTTCCTTCCTGCTTTCTGATCATTATAATGATGAATTATTACCCAAACGGCACAATCCCATCTATAAGACATCTATAAGTTGTAAACACTGGATAACAGACAAGTCTAATAGACATCCAAATATATCCACATGACATATATACAACATCCAGTAGAGATGTTATGTGTGCTCTTGAACATCTCTATAAGACATCTACAATATCCAGAAAGTGACATAGTAGACGTCTATAAGACCTCCAAGTATAGATTATTTTTCTACGTACAGTATGTCTTATATATGTGCTTAAGACATGTAGCAATATCCAGAAAGTGACATAGTAGACGTCTATAAGACCTCCAAGTACAGTTCATTTTTCTACATACAGTACGTCTTATATATGTGCTTAAGACAGAGCATTATCCAAAAAGTCTAATAGTCATCTACAAAACCTCCAAGCATATATTTTTTCTTTTCTATTTGCAATATATCTTTAAAAATATTGCATGTAGAAAAAGAAGAAATCTATGCATATTTACTTTAGACTTTTTTCTTTCTTTAATGTCTAAAGTAAATAATTAAGAAAAAAAAATCTACTTATTTGATTGGAAATGCTAGTTTGAATAAGGGAATTTGACGGCACTTGTTTTAGAGACAACAAGCCAATGATCTTTTGACTAGTATTCAAACATGTAAAGAGTAAAAAAAAATTCTTCCTTTTATTAATTATAAAATTTTATTAATAGAATTTTAATTTGCATTTCTCTTCTAATTATCTTTTTATTGTATATATACTTTAAGCACTTTAAAAAAAGAAAAGTAAAATAACCCAGGAACTAATTAAAGACTTTTTTTTAACACTTAAAACTCATAAATTACGTATGTTTTACTTTGTGAAATGTAAGAAATAAGTTTGCAAAAATAAATAAATAAATAATAAAATAATAATATAGATCAAACATTTAATAATTTAGTTTTTATTTACATAAAAAAAAAAAATCAGAATTTAAAAAATGCAAATTTATTTATTAACTGCAATTATTCTGTATTTAAAAAAGTTATTAATTATACAATTTTGTAAGTATATGATTGTGCAATAATGATTTATTCTTTCATTTAAGTTATTGTATTATTATAGTTCCTGATTATTTACTAATTAAAATCTGCTTGTAATTTCAAGTGCATTCAAAAGCGTTAATAATAATAAAGAATTTATTTAACAAAAATCAATTATTTCTATTATCCACCTTCCTTGAAACTTATAAATTGTAAACCAATTTTACCATGATTTTTAATTTAATAAAGCACTCCAACCAACTAATTACTTCGTGGATGATCTTTCAAACGACCCGTTTCTACGAAGCGCTTGACAAGATTCAGTATCCCTGATAGTGAAATGGGTTCTTTTTTCTTCTTCAGTCCTTTTGCAATGCGTCTGTTACTGATTCGTCATTCTTATAAAAGAGCTTGATAATCAATGCTTGATCCTGCAATTATAGCATAATGCCTGCATTGAATGAAGAGTCCATGTGCATTCAGGTGTTTTATTGACAACCTGATACGCATAAATCAGCTTCATGTATACACCACAGCACCACCCATCGATCATTTTTTGAATTCTTAAAAAAAATCTGCCCTCTTTCTGATGCCATCCGTGCAAACCGCACCTTTTTATCATCATTTGTTTTTTTTATGAATTTTAAAAGTTTTAACGAACTTGTGGCGCACCCGGTATAAAAGGGAGGAAGGATCTAAATTCAGTCTGCAATTTTGCATGAGCTAGAGAAAGATATTTATGATGCTTGAC
This sequence comes from Salticus scenicus, assembly GCA_963930645.1. Classification (NCBI taxonomy): domain Eukaryota; kingdom Metazoa; phylum Arthropoda; class Arachnida; order Araneae; family Salticidae; genus Salticus; species Salticus scenicus. The sequence goes on along the minus strand of OZ005651.1, from coordinate 126,830,680 downwards.
AGAATGAAATTGCTGAGGTTTCTGTTAAAATATTGTATAATAGTATCAGGGCACAAAATTTCAATTCAAAATACACTCACTAAAAAAAAAAAAAAGTACTCGCCACAAAAATTTTGACGTATTTTGGGAATTTTATATACCAATTACTTTAAACATTTTTATAATATGCATGAAGTTTTATGTAATGAAATGGTTCATATCATATCTTATTCAAACAGATTAAATGTGAATGTCATTCAAAGAAAAGTTTAGTTTTTCAAGTCATGACTAATATGAATTTGTCTATCTTTACCTGTCAGCAGGTCAGCGCAAGGCGAAAAAAAAAAAAAAAAAAAAAAGAAAAAGAAAAAAAAAGTCTAACATGAGGTTACATTGCCTAAGAAGGGTGGGATTTTTGCCGTTTTAAAAATCAATAAACTTTTATTTTTATTTATTTTTTGTACCACTGTATAGTGTAATAATTCCATCAATAACTAGACTGAATTTTTACTCGCCAAAGTAAAAATTCCACTCGCCAATGGCGAGCTGGAAAGTGAAAATTTTCTGCCCTGATAGTATGCTGTGACGCATTAAAGCAGTCTTCGACATAAAAGTGAAATTACCCACTACTAAACTTCTTTTTATTCAGTAATTGTTTGGATCTAACAAATATAGTTTTATTTCCTATATCAGTCTATTAATTGCCAAATCTCTAAATAATGACTATTCCCTAAATACAAACAGCAACACTCATTATTTGATCTTATATAACTTAAAATTATGAAAATTGCAATTTTCATAAGACCATGGTCTTACCTTTCTAAAAATAGAGTTGTATTTGTACAACTTCAGTTTGCACCAAATAGCAATTTCGAATATTTGGCCAACCAAATACTAATTATTCGGCTGGCTGATTTACTCCTCTATTTTGGTATCAATCACCTAATTTTTTGCAAACTTTTTCAGTAAAACCATTTACATTTTGTAATATTAAATTTTTTAATTATGAAAAAATATTACTATAAATAAGTAGTGGTGTAATGCTGAATTCACAGTCAAAGAAAATTATTAACTTATGTTTCTTAATAAACTTATAAAATTTCTTAAATAACAATATCTTGTCACCCCCCCACTCCAAAGCAAAAATATATAATGCAAACCAGAAGTGCAGTATTTGAGAAAAATCAATTTAAAACTAACAACCTATTGGCCCAACTTACATTAAAGCTGACGCAAACGCCTCTCGCTCTCCTGTGAATAAATTGTGGGATAGAGATGTGATGCTTTTCATGCATGTCGGGGCACTTCTTATGCATTTTTCAATAACAAATTCAAAATTCTATTTTATGACCTGTGTCAATTTTTGTGCCAGATTTGAATGTGATCATTGTTTGATCTCTTCAAGTTTTCTAGATGGCAACAAAATGTGAATTATCAGGGTTCATACTCAAATATGGAAAAAAAATCCCCCGAGTTTTCCCTGAGTTCCCAGACAATTTTCAAGAAAATATTAGCGACATATTACAAGAAACACTCTTCTAGTAAGACAAAATACGTAGCTACTTCCACTGTATGATGTCATATTACTGCCGATCATTACAGAAATTCAGGTAGAAATCATTTACATGCGTATTTTCACAATAATTCATTATTTAAATTTTGATACGAAGCTAAACAAGAAAAACAGAACTTGAGAGAAAAAAAAATTGTTTTTCCAGGTTTTATAACTGATTTTCCCTGAGTTTTAATGAAATTTTTTATTTTCCCTGACTTTTTTAAACAAATTCCGAATTCCCGGAGGAGTATGAACCCTGATTATGCACACTCTTTTCTATTTTACTTTACTTTAGAAACATGCATCATTATACTGTTATTGATAAAGACAACTGCTGTTAGATATGATTAGCAGAATTTATTCAAGTGATTAAAAATTTCAATTTTTATATGTTCAATTAGCCGAATAATTTAATATTTGGCCAAACCGAAATTCGGTAGTCTGGCTGAATAGGCCAAATACCAAATATTCGGTACATCCCTAAAATGAATACAAATAAATGCTTACGGAAATTTCCTTGAGGGAGCATAAAAATACAGATTGCTTTAAAAGTAATTATTTTATTATAAATTTTATTTTATTATTTTTTTTGGTTACAAGTTGTTTAAACTCATTCAAATATGAAAATTTTCAAGTTTTGGTTTGAAAAGTGCTTTAAGTTTGAAACTCATTTTTAAATACAAAATTATTTTTCAGTTCAAATTTTTTGTAATAAAATGAACATCTATTTTCTTACTTAAAAAGAATACTTAATACGAAATATCTTTTTTAGTTCTGTTAAACACCATTTTTTCTTGTGTTATATGAACACAACACCAGCAGATAATGGGTTAACATGTTCACATCCAAGCTACGAGATTAATAGCAATGGAACAACTTGCAGATTGGTCCACAGCTCTGATTGGCGATTGTCTTTGAGTAATTATGGCATGATTTTCGGAAATGGTTTCCATGGATTTTACACATGAACAAATGTTACAAAGAATCCAGAACATGGTTATTGTTCAAAATAATGCCAAACAAAAATTGCCAGATAGGGTTGTGGACCAACATTAAATTTCAATCTAGTAATAAACTATGAGTTACCTTGTAGCTTGGCAGCTAAAATGAAAAATTGGCAGCTAATGTGAAAATATAACTCATTTCTTTCATATGATAGCCATAATAGAATGCAAAGTATATGTTTATCATTCTTGCTTTGGTATTATGCAAACAAAAGCTGGTTTCATTAATTAGTTTTGAAGTCATTACAAATCAAAAAGATATGCCAACTTTTCTTTTTCTGCAGTCCCCCCCCTTTTTTTTTTTTTTTTTTTTAGGGGTGGGGGTGGTGGTAGGGTTCTTTCATAAAACTAATAATTGAGAAATAATTCTGCACAATCACTGCATTTGTGTAATTAATAGAATGTTGGTCATGTCATCACACTATCACACAGATTCACTGATTGAACAATCATTTGAAAATAAACTCTTTATATTATATCAGAAACAAATGCAAACAATTATGATTTTTAAGTTATTACTACTTACATTTTTTAAAAAACAAACTACTAAGAATTATAACCTATTTGTTTTAAAAAATAAAATACCCTGCCCCCTGCTGTGAACAGGCAATCTAAGCTTTCTGAACAGAATCTCTTCTGGTTTTTTGGAAATGTTGTTATGGCAGCTAATAGACAATTATGAAAATTGAAATATACCACTAGCTTTCACGATTATCATTTTCATATATATATATATATATATATTTTTTAAGAGGAAGCAGGTAACTTACCCTAACCTTCAAGTATTTTACACCTGGTAACTAGCATTAGAACTTGCCTAACTTTCTTCCACCACAAAAAAGAAAGCTTACAGGCCCTGCAGTTTTGATTTGCTGTAGATATATTCCAGACATTGAAATTGTTTTCCACAATTTTTCTTTCCCGACTTCATGATTAAATTTATCCTTATAAATAAGTACTTAATTATTATTATTATATATATATATATATATATATTTTTTTAACAAATGCATGGAAATCAACTATGAGAAATCAGAAAAAAAAAAAAAAAATTGCAATAGTTAGTAGAGAATAACTATTATAATATGAAACCTAATGAAGCATAAAAAAAGAACTTTATTTTTTCAAATGTTACAAATTTTATTGTTTACATCGAGCTTTGGCGTGGCGTAGCCAGTCCTTTATTATATTTTCTATTTCACTGTTGCTACAGTTACAGTACATACGATTCTTCCGAACAGCACCTATAATAAGAGACAAGAGAAATATTTAGAGATGGATAATGAATGAGTATTTCTTCTTTCTTATGAAACAATATTCAAAAATATTTATTAATAATGATAAATTTTTAAGATAATGGTAGATGTTAATCTCTTTTGTAATTAATAAATTTTTTAGAAAATTTATTCAGGCATCCTTTAGTGATATCCAAAATATGTTTAGAACACATTAAATTACAAATAATGTGGAATTTATGTCTCACTTAACGTCACCGCAAGCCCAAGCTATTCTATGGGAAATTTTCTTTACTTATAACTCATTAACTAATACATATTTTTAAATTCTGTTTTTATATTCAGAAAATTCACAACTGTTAAACTAACATACCTTTTTTTTTTTTTTTTTTTTATTTTATTTTGGAACTGCAAAATGAAAAATTTCACATATTGAAAATTTGTATTTTACAGCTTCAAAATATTTAAAATTAAAAAAAAAAAAAAAAAAAAAAAAATCAGTTTTTAAAAGTGGTCCGTCAGTTTGACAATTGTGAATTTTATGAATGTGAAAACCAATTTAAAAATATGTATTAATTAATGAGTTATAAGTAAAGAAATTTTTCCCATAGAATAACATTGACTTGTGCTTCCAGCAATGGCAAGTGAAGATGGCTGTTAAAAAGGTAAAAACTTAAACTGAAATATTTTTAAAATTTTAGTATACTTATATATATTTTTAATAATGCATATGTATCCAATTTCCATAATTCTAATTTATAAATACATATAACTATGCATTTTAATTACTCAACAATTTTAAAACAGAGACATAGCTGACCCTTGACTATAACCCCAGTGTCCCTAGCCCACACCCTTTCACAGCTTTCGTTGATTTTCCTACTCTATTTTGATCTTAGATTCCTTCAGAAGTTATTTACTCCCTTACATTTGTGATTGTCAGTTGCTTTTTTATTCCTCGCTATTTTCTATGGATTTTGTTTTACTTTCTCACTGTTCTTTATATTTTAAAGTGCGATTTCAACTCTTTCAAAAAGGATTTCAGCATTTAGAAAATGGAGAGAAAAATCGTGTCAAATGAAAGTTGTGCATAAAGTTAGTAGTGCCATAACAGTGACCTAGCATTACATTCCAAGAACTGAGAATCCTCCAGATCTTTCATTCTAGTGAGAAGACAATCTGAATTGAAGGAGTCATTAAATAAACAAGAAAAATATTAATATATATACAATAGTACACCCTCCCCCAGAAAAAAGAGCAAATGAAGTTCAATACAAAAATAAACTAAATTGTTCATGTATACTACTGCAAACAAAAATTCTGTTAAATAAACACCATATAAAATTTTATAATAATGAAATTCAAAAATATAAAGTTAACAAGAAATAGGGGGAAAAATCTTTGAAGAAATTTTAATTACTTACTAATTAAAACAGCAGTGGTTTTTAAAGTTGAAAGAGGGTATTTCCCTTTCATTCCCATCCAACTAAAATTTGTAGCTAATTCGTTCGTCATCACTTTCATCATCATTCTTCTTACAGCATTTCCTAAACTAGACCCGCCAATCTGGCTTAATTTTTCACACTGTAAAGAAAGAAAATTATTATAAAGAGAATTTCAGATAATCTTTTGCACAACTGATTAGTCATTTGATATGCAAAGAGTGAAGATATTATGTCAGTGCCTTACACTTTGAATAGTTCAAAATAAACAGTTTATAAAAAGTTTAAGTTATTTTTTATTGTAAAATATTTAATTTTAACACAATGAATGTATGTTTAATTTTTTTTTTTTTTTTTTGATTCGTTAATTTATATATATAAATAAATGATAGATAACGTAATAAATATGTGTGTGTGTATATAACTTTATACATGACTAATTATTCTAATACTAATTTTAACAGTATATTTAGAGCCTTCATTATAAACTTTTGGAGGAATTTGTTTAAAAAATTAAAATTTTTTATTTTATTGTTCCCTAAATACAAATATCTAAACCACGTTTTGAAATCATGACAATGATATTACAGATACTACTATTTCTTATTTAAATAAATATAGATAGTTTGTTTTCATTAATTTTAAATATATACCGTGTTTACTAGAGTGTCACGTAATAATAGCCGCATGTTTATTTTGAAGCAGGAAAAAAAAAAAAAAAAAAAAAAAAAAATCATAGAAACACCCCCCCCACACACACACACACACAAAAAAAAAGCAAGCTTTTCTTTGTGTGTGTAACTAATGAAGAGTTTTTTCTTAGTCACAGTTGTGTTTTCATAATAAAAAATTAGCAAAAAAAATTAACTATTACGTGAGTAAACACATTTTAAAATAATTAAAATTACACATACTATGAATATAATTTAATTATTATTAAAAAATATGGTATAAAGCTATTTTAGCCATTAAAAATAAAAATCAGATTATAATATATACAAAAATTCATTTTGATTTTTTTAAATTTTCCCCTCCCTGCTATCTTATTACGCAACTGATGCAACATAAATCTGTAAGCCATAAAGTAGTATACACAAAGCCCGCTCATGAAAGATTAGTTTTTTTCTTTGTTTCATTATCTATTCAAATTTAAGTGCAAAGTTTTTTTTTCCCAACAAAAGAGTACACAAACCAAATAGTCTTGTAAGCCTTCCTCGTTTAGAGCTTCTTCTAGCAGAGATAAATCTTCAGTTGATTGCAAGGGTAAAGTTACTGGCAGAGTTCTATCATTTCTAAGATTTGATGCAGGTGTAAGTTTATCTGAAAATAAAGTTAAATTTATTTAGATCTAATTTCAATCACAGGCATGTATAGTTTATTAGACTACACATTTTTTTTTTTTTAAATGAGGAACTGTGAATAGTATCAATATCTTTTCAGCAATTTCATGTAGAAAAAAAAATCTGCTAATTTATATCTGCAGTATTGAAGTATATGAAGAAATATCTTCCATAATCCACGGTACATTTTTTTTTTTTTTTTTTTTTTTTTTTTACTACGGATTTTTTTATATTTAAAAATTTTTTTTAATAAAAAGGGTCTAAAATTTCTCTTTCTCTCGAACGGCTTTTTTGATTCGCCCTGTACAACCGAGTAACCATTCGACTTCTTAACAAAATACGGATTAGCGATCCATATTTTTTAATTTTACGAAACCTCGATTTTTTCACAAAACATTTTTAACTCAAAATCTTTATGAGATAAATCATTCTTTTTTTTTTTTTTTGCATATATACGTTAATAAAACAAAACTTATCTCCAAAGATGGAGAGATTTTTTTCAAAAATGAATGAGTTATAATTTTTTTTAATTTTATGCATAAAATCCGCGTTCTTATATTCTGCGATTCCTGAAATCTCAATGCGTTTAGTTTCTTGCGGTCGGTTACTGGTTACCATGGCAACTTTCAATGAGAGGAAACGATATCTGTCAGGCGAAAGAAAAAAATCTTTTACTGATCACATGTTTTTCGACTGGGATTAAAAATTGCAAATTTCAAAATGCTTCAATTTTCTTCATAATTCTTTCTAACTTGGCATACACCATTAACATCACAAAATACATTTGGAGTTCAAATTTCATCGATTTTGGAAAACAAACAAAAATTTTACATTTTAATTGCAAATTAATTATTCTAATATGCATATTTCAAATTCTAATTATGATTAAATTTTTTTAATACATCATTCGAAAGATATTTTAAAGTACTTTTATATTATCAAAATTGGAATTAGATGTTTCACCTGATTTGCATGTTTTGAGGTGCCCTGAATCTGCCGCAGGCGCTACCGAGTGGGAATTTGCTGCGATTAAATTTTTCAATAAAGCTATTTTCACTATATGTCAATAAGCTGTTGTAAGACCTGAAACGGGGAAAAGGCACCACCGAGCGGGAGTTTTGTAATTCGCGATTTCACCGGATTTACACATTTTGAGGTCTCCTGAATCTGTTTATCTCAGCTACTAATTAAAATAATTTCATAAGTAATACATCATTTGAACAGTTTGTTGATTTGGTATCGAACAGTACATTGCAGAAATTTCTTTTCTACCGCCAGATGGCGCTAATATTTCAATATTTCAAATTCTAATGAGGGAGAAAAGTGTTGTAAGTTCTAAAACGGGGAAAAAGTGCCGCAGGCACGACCGAGCGGGACTTTGCTAAAGTCAGAAATTTGAAAAATCATAACATGGTGAGCGAACAGGCTGTTTCAGATATTGAAATGGTCAGAGGGCGCCGCAGGCGCTACCACACGGGAATTTACTGCGATTAAAATTTTCAATAAAGCTATTTTCACTATACGTCAATAAGCTGTTGTAAGACTTGAAATGGGAAAAAGGTGCTGCAGGTGCCACCGAGGGGGGGGGGGGGGTTCGTAAAGTCTGACTTTTCAAGGATCGCGAACCAGCTTTTCGCCGAAAGCGGCTAGTTTGTAAATAAAATTGTCCCTTTAAAAAGTAATTAATATTCCAATATTAATTATTACTTCATCTAAAAATAATTTAAATTATTAATAATAAACAGGGATGAGATTTTTTAACTTTTTTTTGTAGGTTGATTTTTTTTTTTTTCTGTAACAAAGTATACAAGAATTTAAGTTTGTACTTTCAAACATGAAATTTTCTTACATCTCATCTAATTAAAAAAGTTTCACATAGCCATGTTAATAAAACATTTATTTGTTATGTTTAAAAATAAAACAATCTGCTGTGAACTTAATACTGCTTATGCATGTAGGCTTAAAATATGTGCAAGATAAATGACTGAACATCATATAATTTAAAAAAATTACCCTGCAAATTATTTAATGCTGTCAAAATGTCACTAAGAGTATCACCATGATCTTTTAAAACTAGTTTCATATGAACCACGTCCCGGTAAATTTCAGAGGTAACTGTATTTTTCCCTGATCTAGAGAGACCCTAAATGGAAATAAAAATCATTAATATAAAATAAGACATTATGTAAAATATTTCATCAATCATTAATGTAAAATAATGTTACATAAAGTAAGACAAATATAGTAAAAACTCTAATTCAGCAGATGTAAAGGAGGTGGAGAAACTTAAAAAAAAAAAAAAAAAAAAAAAAAAAAAAAAGGAGTGGTTAAAAATTTTAAAGCATGACATGAGTATTTCTTTCAGACAGCGATTTTGTACTGTTGCCATTTATCGTATTACATCTTGATTTTTCCAAGATACCCAACAGTATCTAATTTTACCATTTAATTTCTTTAAGTGTATTAAAATATTGTTTCAAATCTGTAAAAACTCTTGCATTTCAAGAGTTTCCATGACAGATGAAGCTGCTGATGAGGCCCGGGTACCCTAAGTGAAAAATTTACAGCCATTCTTTCAGCCCAAGATTTCTCATTTGAATTTTTAATAGCTTGGCCCGAGCCAGACGCATTATTCGTATTTCCTTTGTTTGTCGCCATAATTAAATTAAATAAAAAGGGTCGAGGGTTTCCTTAGTCCCACAAGTCAGCCCATTTCTTGAACGGACGGAAAGCAAAGGGTTTTCAGAATCGCTCCCTGGGACACCCATAACCACTCACCAGCTACCAGACCGTCGACCCAGATTGGGAATCACATGTGGTAGTCGTGTTAGTCCGGTATTTCTCGTTCGAGTAGTCACCGTTGTCTCACCTTCACCAAGGGCACCAGTCTCCCAGTGTGCTCCCAAGGCTAGACTACCGTGAGACCCTCACCAAATCGCCAACCCAATAACCAGCGCCACATCTACACCGGTCTCAGCTTGGTTAATGTTTTAGAAGTTAAGTAATATTAGTATGAACAACAAGAACAAGACCAAAAAATAAATGTGAGTGAAAATAAACAGGGTAAGTAGAAGCCAAAAAGGTGAGTATAACAAGGTAAGTAAGTTTCATTTTTTTGTAAGTTTTTCAAATTTTTAATTTTTTTTTTTTACAATTTTTTTTTTTTTCAAGAACGATGAACAAGAACAAGTACCAAAACCTTATTGGCATTAAAAAACCAAAAATACAAACATGGGCGAAAAAGCAAGAAAAATGCCAAAAACTTAGAGGAAAAAAAAAAAAAAATGAAAGAAAAAAAAGAAAAGGTTAAAAAAAAAAAAAAAAAAAAAAATGAAGAAGAGATAAAAAGATCACTCGGGCCCGGGGTGCGTGACTCCCCCTGAATACCTGAAGAAGGTACCCCCCTGTTGGTATCTACACGTTTCAGAACATGCACAAATCAAATATGAAAAAAAAAAAAAAAATCTCCATTTTCACCCGATAGGTGGCGCTGTACCGTATTTTAACGCTCACCGGTAGCATATACAACTTCCAAAACCGATAGACAGAGCATGACATTTTAAGAGGCATATAAACAATATAAAACATCACTTACAGTTTATAAAAATTTATGGATTGTTTAATTTGTGATCTTAATTTACGTTAATTTTTGATTACATGATACTGTAAAAATTTAATTACTGAGGCAAATTGTATGGAATTTTGACCCCTAGAACACTTGCAGTTTAATTATGGCCACCCTGTATATTCATTTATGTGGGGACTCATTTTTTGAAAAAAAAAATACCCTGATTTTTTTAATTTATGGGTCCCGGGGACCCAGGATTTTGGAAGACTAGCGGCATCACATATATAGAGAGAGATGCACACACACACAGAGAGAGAGAGAAGGCTTAGTTATACGAATTTCAATATCCAAATGAGAATTTAAAATGTGCAAGGGGACAAGAGATCATTCTAAATTAAAGTACATTGCTGATAAGCCACGATCTTTATCAACATTTGTTAAAAAAAAAAAAAAAAAAAAAAAAAAAAAAAAAAAATCAAAATATTAATATCAAAAACACAAACTATTACATACCGAAACAGCTGGAGGAGCTGGCTCAATCACTTCATACTTCTCTTTTGGAGGCACAGTTGAAGTTGAGAGGGTGAATGAGCATTCAGCTTGACTTTGCCTAGGACTTTCACAGACAGGTGGCACAGGTGGAAAATCAAGTGCTGGAACATGCTGTGGTGTTTCTCCACAAACTGAAAACATTTGAGAAAAATTTGGAGTTTCATCATCTGATGATGAAGCTCGATATGGTCTCTTTTGGACTCTCTTCCCCTTTCCCAAATCTTCTGTATCAGTTGAATCCAAGTTTGACACATTTTCAAACTTTTTTTCTTTTGCCTTTGCATCATCATATGTTGCTTATATAATAAATAATAAAATAATTTAATATAAAAAATTTGAAATTTTTTCACAAATAAAAATAGTAGAAACTGTATTCACACAAACACAAAACGAAATTTAAGGATAAAATTTGCTAGTCTATTCATCACAAAAGCTAAATAGATTTACATTGTGAATAAGCAAAAAAAGTTAAACTTAAGGGCCCCTCTTCACTCATTATCACCGGAAGCCGAAGCTAATGTTATTCAATGGGAAAATTTTCTTTACAAATGTCTTATTAGCTAATATTTTTAAATTCTGTTTTCAAATTCTGAAAATTTGCAACTGTTAAAATTGACGGATTTTTTAAAAAGGTATTTTTTGAATTTTTTATATTTTATTTTGAAGCTGCAAAATACAAGTTTTCAATGTGAAATTTTTCTTTTGGCAATTTCAAAATAAAATATTAAAAATTAATAAAATAATTTTTATAAAAAGTCCGTCAATTTAACAGTTCAGGGTTTAATGCAGCTTTTTAAAAATGGTACCCCATTTGTGAATTTATAAAATAATTTGTGAAAAAATGAAATAAGTTTGAAAATTAATAATGCTTCAGAACAATTAATTAAAATGCGCAAAGCAATCTTTTAAAAATTTAAATTACATTTAAAACATAAAATGAAACAGTTGTAAAATAAATACATATGTAGGTGAATTATTTCTTATGTGTAAGATAAGGTGTTTGCTTAGATATTATTAACCATTGTCTCCAGTAAATATTCAAACTGAGGGTATTTCTATGTGTTTGATGTAGCAAAGCAGATACAAATTTTTAGTGGGTTGCTATTTTGCTGAGAACTGACTTTGTGAAGGTGCCTCTTTGCTGAAAATTGATTTTGTGAAGGTGCCTCACTGGTGAAAATTGATTTTGTGAAGGTGCCTCATTGCCAAAAGTTGACTTTGTGAAAGTGCCTCGATGCGGCACTAAATTTGTTCTGGATTAACCTCTGCAGTTGGAAATTTTCTGAATGTGAAAACAGAATTTAAAAATATGAATTAGTAAGTTATTTGTAAAGAAAATTCTCCATAGAATAACAATGGCTTAGAGGCTACCAATGATGGTAAGTCAAGAGGGCAGTTAACAAGTTTACTTTGAAAATAGATAAAAGATCCAAAATTTTGTGAATAAGTTTGTGGAGTACAAGAGAATATGTTTAATTTCAGATTATTATTAAATGATAATAAACAAGAACTTCCAAAATTTTATATCTGATAAAAATTTATTACAAATACTAGAACATTTAACATGGTGTGTACACATTTATGATAAAGGAGTTTCTAAGGACTACCTAAAACCCTAATAATTTATAAAATTTTAATAATTTTTTTTTCTTTTATTAGATGCATTTTTAAAAATTCAAAGATTGAAAATTATTGATTTATTGCTATTAAAAGTATTTGATTAAAGTATAAATAAAGCATAAAAAAAGTATAAATAAGAAAAAAATTATATTACCATATACACCTTTGATGTAAATTTTGTATGGCTTCCAGTCATCCTTTGGATTCTGCATCGCTTTGGAAAGTTTTGCCACATCTTTTACGTTTGGCCAATAACAATATTCTTCTTTTATCCAACTTAATGGTACTACAGCAATTGAATTTGATTGGAGAAATTCTACCAAAGCATACATGACTGAAGATAAAAATTTTGTTAACAGGAGTGTGTAGGGAGGATAATTTTTTAAGATACTTAAATATGCAAATACAAAGACGATGATACAAACTTTTGAAAATGACTTATAAAAAATGATGCATGCAGAATATATCAATCTTTCTTGATAAAAATTGTTTTATTAAACATCATTGTTTTCATGGTAGTTCACATAACTTTAATTCATTGTATTGACTTATTGTCAGCAAATTAATGATAAATTGCACATTTTACGTATGAAGGGGGAAAAAAAATATTTCAATTATTGTCATTATGTATAATAATTCTGAACTTCAATGTATATAAATTAAATATAATTTATTATTCACTGAAATCTGTATTCCATAAGCAGCAACTTTACTTATTAATGCCAGAAAGTGGCATAACAACAAATCCAGTTTTGTAAGGTAGAAGGAGGCATTTATTTAATACATTTTTTAATGGCCAATATGATAGTTTGCATTCTTTTTCTTGTACTATATAAATGCCTAAAAGAGATGAAGGGCAAGGTTGATTGAAAAAATCTACTCCCATTAAAAACTTTCTACCAATAATAAACACATTACTATCCTTTGTTACAATATTTTCAATCTCTACAATGTCACCCTCAAGTAACTTGCATATATTATCAGGTCTGGAAACAGAAAAGCTGTAATTATTATAAATTACACTTTTGAATTGGTGGTATAAATTAAATTCTGAAAATAGAGGTCCCTCAAAATGTTCTTTTGAAAATTTTAATGAAAGTTTTGAAGATTTTTTTTCCTGAAATGCATTTTTCTTTTCTAAAACCCTACACACAATTTGAGACAAGGGTTTCTCAGCTTTTCTCAAAAATTTCTTTATCTTCTGCATATAGTTTTCAAACTGAAAAGCACTATAATTGTCTAGCGGCCCAAAATTCATAACATCTTCAGCCATATGCAATAGCCCATGTACATTATATGACACAAACTCTTTCCCATATAAAGAAGAAAAACCTTTTACAAAACATTCCAATAATGAATGTGCATAATGATTTAAATGCTGTTTGTCTGAATCTATTAAAATTCTAATGGCGCAATGTAACACAAGAAAATGATAATATGCATTTTTTTCTAAAATTTCTTTTAGTACTACTGGCCCGGTATACAGCAATAATTGTCTGAATTCAGTTGCCTTCCACCTGTCAATATCAACAAGACTTCTAGGCTTGCGACTGAACTCTACACCAATGTGATTCTTCATTAACTCTAAAGAATTTGACAGACTTGAAATTTGATGTGGTGTAAGACGCCCATAATTCAACAGCATGCTTGTTGTTTGGTTTTTAGGTTTTCGGCTTTTTACCCATAAGTGTACTAGCTTTCTTACCACCCCTAGACAGACCAAATGCATGTATTCATAGGGCACTTGAGTCACACAACCAAAACCAATGATGTCCTGTAAAGGGCTGACACCAGTGTGGTGATCTTTATCTTTCATTTCACTGAAGTCTTCATCAGTACGGCGAGTACAAAAAACCTCAGGGAAACAAACTCTGTTATTAACATATTGACCCTCCTGCACACACTTTGAACAACTGTGGTAACCACTGTGATTTTTCACATTCAACAGAAATGCTCTAGCAGGAGAATCACATATAATACCTTTGAGTATTATCTTGATTGTGCTGCCTTTTACCTTAATCCCATTTGACATAATGAGATTAATTTCATTAATTGTGTGATTCATATATTGTGCAGCATCAGAGGGCTTTTTTTTGCCATGAAATATTCCAACAATGAAAACTGATGCATTACTTAATGTGTAACTAAGAGACCCTAATATTGGCCAAAACTGATCTGTTGTGCTTTTAGATATCGGCAAACCATCCACATTAAGCAGCAGTTCTGCAGTCGTAGGAATATTTTCTTGTCCTTCCAACTCGCTCTGTATACCCTTCTCAATTCCAAAATGATAATATATACCTCCAGCTAATGAGAGTAATTCTAAATTTCTCGGTGTTTTAACTAAAGTACGGGAATCTTTTGGTAAATGAGAATGGCAAGGATGCTCTCGTAATATAGAAAGTAATTTGTTAAATGATTCCCGATGAATATCTTCATCAAGTGCCCAAGATGTCAATTTACGTACAAAATCTTCTTGTTCATCAAAATGAATTGATTCCTCATCAGAAATATTTGTAGATTCTGACGAATCGCTTTTATCACCACCATAAAAATTAATGTAATCATCATCACAATCAAGGAGAGAACTCTCATTATCAAAAGTATCAACTGATAAATCATTAGAAGTTTCATATGAAGCTGATGAACTTTGAGCATTATCAAGATTTTCTAATGTAGGCTGCTCTGAAACTTCAGTCATCTCATTATACTGCGACACAATAGTGTTTATGTATTTATATTTTCTCCACGAAAATCGCTTGACTGTCTTTGGCATTTTGAGAACGTGATTTCTGTATATATATATATATAAAAAAAAAAAAAAAAAAAAAAAAATTATTACATTAAGTTTATCAGACTATAGTGCTAACTCTAGAATAAAAAGGTCACTAGGTAGAACTAAACTAAGTAAAAGGGAATGATATTTATAAAAAGTATTTTGTTTTGCCTAACCCTTTCACATTCATCTATTTTCTGCACTTACATTGGTTTTTTTTTTTTTTTGTACTTGACAAAACCAGACCACCATCTTGTATGAATGATGTTAATATCATTCCAATACATACAACATTCACATAACTTTCTAAAAACAATTGTTTTTACAAAGTTGTACAGCAGGAAAAAAGTGTCTTCTGTGTATATAAAGAAAAGGTGAAAAGGGCTAATTTAAACTATAGTTTTTTCCTATATAATTTCCCAAAATTATTTTCTTAAACAGTGATTGAATTCAGAACTACAAAATTTTATATGGTTACAGCAAAGGGGAAAAAAACTGAAAAAAATATACTAGTTTTTTCAGTTAATGGCTTATTACAGAATCTCACTAGCAAATTCATAGCTTAGAGTTCACTGAAATTCATTCGAGTATAGACGGTCTACTTTTGTTCTCTTTGCCAAAAATCAGAAATGAAGAATTATACATTTTGCTGAAACAATTCAGTTAAAATTCAGAAAAGATTTATTAATTCTGGCTATCTTAAAACAATACTTTCTGCCAAATTTGTGTAATAAGAGTTTGAAAGATACTTTGTTTTTTACCTGCCTGTGGATGTGTGAGAATAATGCTCGTTTTTATTTTGAATAAGTTAAATTATGAAATAAGTTAAGAGTGGTGTTAAGAGTAAAGTAACATATGGTGATCAATATTTGCTGACACAAGATGTCAGTCAGCTTATGCCGTTGCAGGTTCTTCAACTTTAGCTGCCGCAGGATCCTCAAACATCAATGAATATGACGTTTGTTGATCATTGGAAGTAATCTACTGTTTTATTATTATTATTATTATTATTTTTTATTTCAGTAGAAAAATGCATTTGTGATCGTCAACAGCCAACATTTTACCATGTTTTTAGTAACTCGCATTCTTATTTGTCCAGTACAAATCTCAAATTGATTTTTAACTAACTTCTTGACTAGCTAGACATTTGACAACACAATAACTTGAAGCTTGATTTTCGAATTATTAATTAGTTTTCTGTTAATAAAAATATGAGAATAACTTCCTAATAGCTCTGAAATTAGCCATTTAAATATTAACTAGGTATACAGTCAAACCTCGTTAACATAAATCTGAAGGGGGATAATTTTTTAGCAATTTTAATTATTTTCCATCTACATTACTTAATAGTGCTGTACTGTTAAAGTTATCATAAACTTTTAAAAATTTAATTTTTGTTTATATTTTGCCTTCCTCAAGATACTTAATTTTCTTTATATTGACCCAAAACTTTTTTTCTTGCCTTTTTTAAATGTATATATATATATATAATTTTTTATTGTATTTTAATAAGATAATCCCCCCCCCCCCCAATGGAGATTTTTTTTTCTTTTTTATTCTAATAATGTATATATTTGCTTTATATTTAGATGTTTATTGTAAGTTAAATAAAAGTAATTTTAAATAAGGATTTTGAAAAAAAAAAAAAAAAAACTTGAAAACTTTTTTTTTTTTCCTGAAGTGGGTTTTATTGAAAAAACCTATAAGTTTTTTGGGGAGTCAGGTAAAAATCAAGCCAAACCTGCTAGCACTAGAATTAAATGTATTAGTCCCAAAAAAGAAATTTACAATCCATAAACTCAAAATTACATGGCTATATTAAATTATCGTACAAAAATTAAGCTCTTTTACAATTAAATATGAAGTAAGTCACTGAATAACTTTCTCAGAAAAAAAAAATATGGATTTCACTTAAATATTCAAAGCATACCCCCCCCCCATCATAAGAGCAAACTTATTTTTTACTTAAATGCATACTATATAACTTTGTTTAGAATTATCACAGATCTATGGTTCTATCATTTGGTAGAACTTTTTTTTTTTTTTTTCAACCAGTACTTGCATCTACTGAGTATAGTGAGTTAAAAAAAAAAGGAGGTGGGGACAATTTAGAAAAAGTGGCCAACAAAGAAACTTCTACTAACAAATAATTGCTAGTGAAATTTTCCAATTTGGCCCATTAGCTGCTGCACCTTACCAAATTAGCCTAGAGTCAGCACTATACAAAAAATTCTAGCTAATCAATTAGTATCGGGGGTGATTGTGCATTAGTGAAAAATACCTGAAATTTTAGCGAGAAAAGTCTTCATAAGAGCTATATTGTATAATTTTCCTCTTATTATGAAAAATATTTATTTTAATCAGGTTAAGCAATCATATCAATTAGATATTGGAATCTTATATTCAAAATTTTAAAATAAGAAAAACATTAACAATACCGGAAATCAGGTAAATTATCTTAACACAATCACGTTTGTTAGTAAACAATCTGGGACTCGTCCCTAAAGATAGTCTAGAGACATAACATCATAATTTTCATCAAAAATTTCAGTAATGTTAATCAAAATTATCAGCCTCTGAGGAAATTTTTAACCACATAAAAATCAGAAAACTTATCAAAAACTTTAGGAAAAGTCTGAAACTCCTATATTCATTTTTTTGATAATATTAAATAAGTGCAAATTTACTCTGGTAATATTAAATCACATATTGTTAATGTTGATTTTTCCCCCCTTAAATCTCTTCTTACAAATAATTTCCATTGTTCTGAACTTTTAATTTTGTTTTCACTGTCTAAAATTAAGAATTTTATGTTAAGATAAACAAAACTGAGTAATTAAAATATACAATAAACTTAACATTCATTCTAAAAGTAAAAACCCATTACAATTTTGCAACTCTTTGATACGCAATCGTTATTATTTACCATATTTTAATGAAGACTTAACATTTTAAATGCGATTTATTGACTCGTAAAACAGTACGATCATACTGTTTTACAAGTGTGTATCTATATAAACCTAAAATTAATGCAACAGTTTTGAAAGTAAGAATTTAGCTGTAATAAAAATCATGTAATTTAATATAAAAGTCCTCAATTATTAAATTATTTTCAGAAGAATGTGAAATATAACACATATTATTTAGAGCGGCAAATCTAATATTTTACATAATGTAACTACAGTAATATAGGTATTTTCAATAATCATTACTTAATGTAACTCAAAATAAGTACATAGTATCTCAAATTAAGTTATAAATAAAACCGACTCATGATTTCGAAAAACTTAGTATTAATGATGTATACAAGCAATAAACAATATCTATGGCTAACACGTGAGTCCTAATAACAATTATTTATAAAACCAATAAAATATAAATTAAATAAAAGCATATGTACGGATTAAGAAAGAATAACTTACTTTATCAAATTTCCTATAACAATTGATTGCAACTGCAAGAGAGAAAAAATCCCACAAAAAACAACTTTTATGAGCACGATCACAAATTAGACAACACAAGACGAGATCCACACGGGGTAGAGGAAGTGAAGGCACGGCGATCTTTACCAGGAAATGATGGTTGAAGTAGAAGTATATAAGAGGAGCTAAATACGTATTATTCGCAACTCTATTAGATGCAATAAAAAGTATTTCCATTAGACGTCGAAAAACCCATTTCTATTAGACGTCGAAAGGGAGGCGATTTTAATACGTCTATAGCAAGTCATAAATGTCTAAAAGATATCTAAATGAGAAATGTCTGATAGATATATTTACGTTTAGTAATATACACATCTAAAAGACGTTCTGGATGTCGTAGATGTATTTCGACCTTAAACTGACATCTTATGGATAAAGTTTGCCGTCTGGGTATACATATATAGCACATTATAAATGCAATAAGAATAAAAATTCTATTCAAAATTTAAGAGGTATCACATAAATTATTTTAATCTCAAAAGAAATAATTTACATAATACCTTAAGAACATTACAGTTTTGAAAAAGGAGATCTCGAAGATTTGCAAACATTTTTGCTTTCAATGAGAGTAATTTGGAATGCAAATAATAATGCAGAAATTTTATGGCTAAAAACAAATTATGGCATTCAGACACATGTAGAGATGATAATGATTTCAAAAGAGAATCTGCATTTTGTAAAGGATAATTTTCGTTTTCTTTAGTTCATAGAACTAAATAATGTTTCGGAGTACTTAAAATTATAATTTGTAATGAGTCGGTTACATTGTTAGAATTGTGTCAAAAATATAACTTTAATATGTTCTTAGGCATTAAAATATGCATTAAAACTGTTAATAATTTTCATCTTTGCTAAAAAACATTCTTGTTTCCAAATTATGCAAGTATATCCATATTTAAATATTATTTTAGATTAAAATACACATGTTGTATTTTATATATATATATATATATAATATATATGTTATCAGTAACACCAGAATGCAAAAGGTATGTAAAATGATAAATTAGATTATACTATATTATTTATTCTTAAATTTAATATAAAGTAATGTATAAAAAAAAATATAACATGTGAAATTAATTGGTAACTGTTT
Organism: Salticus scenicus; assembly: GCA_963930645.1. Classification (NCBI taxonomy): domain Eukaryota; kingdom Metazoa; phylum Arthropoda; class Arachnida; order Araneae; family Salticidae; genus Salticus; species Salticus scenicus. The sequence continues at coordinate 126,811,031 of OZ005651.1, read as the reverse complement.
TCTCAGGGACAGCAGAGATATAAATAAATTCTGTAAAACCAAAAATCAAAAGTGAGAAGTTAAAATCTTTGCTATGATAAATTAGAATATACTACATTATTTATTCTTAAATTTAGTATAAAGTAATATAATATATATATATATATATATATATATATATATATATATATATATATTCTGAAACGTCTGTGGAGGCCTCCCTGTTGAGACTCAAAAAGATTTTGGATTCCTTCTGTGTGTCTGTTTATCTGTTGATAGCGGCCGAAAAAGTCACGATATTGACTTGCAATTTGGTACACATGTTCACAAGCCCCACGGAATTAGCTGTATAGTTTTGGGTGTGTATTCCATTTGCAGTTCGTGTACAAGGACATGCCGAAGTTTTTCTTATCTTTCCCAGATCGCAAGCACATTTGCAGCAATTTTGATTTTTCTTAATATTAACTTGTCATGACAAATTTGACGCGACAAATTTGCTGTGAAATTGCCGCAAAGTAGACCTGACATAAATTTATCTTTCGTTTTAATTAATATTCTTTTTTTTTTTTTTTCCTTTCACACCGTTTTTGCTAAAAACTAAAATTGTTATGTAAGTATTTGAAATTCAACAATAGTATAGTAAGACTGATACTGAAGCTTTTCGCAACGTTATCTCCCTCGTGTTGTTTATTGAAGGAAGATGCACTGCGTTGTTTGGGGCTTCCCATATAGTAATCTTGTATTGATGAAGCTTCTAGGAAATATGCGCTATGTTCGTAAATTTCTATGCGTATTTCCAGACAGTGTGACGTGACAAGAAGCTGAGTTTGCAATGTATTAGCAGTCGATGACATGACAAGCTTGCTTGTTGCAATGAATTTGCAGTACTCTTGATACGACAAAGCTAAACTTTCTACTAGTTTGCAACGAAGTCGCAGCAAATTTGATACAGTAAGAGTGAAACTTGCGCGACAAGTTTGCTGCAAATTTGGCATATGATGACTTCGGAATTGCCGTTATCTTGCTTCAGTCTTCTTATGAACTTATAAGCTAGTCACGCTGGACTAGCTGCAAGTTTCTTGGCTTACAAAGCAAGATTGCTGCAGTTTTGCAGCAAACTAAAATTGATATGTGGGTTACGGCCTATGGGAAGAATTTGTATGTTCCGCGATAGCGGCCGCAGAAATCACGCTATTGACTTGTAATTTTGTACACATGTTCATGATCGCAACGGAATTAGCTGTTTAGTTTTAAGTGTGTATTTCATTTGTAGTTCGTGCACAGGGACACACCAAAAATTTTCTTATCATTATGGTCTATGGGCAGAATTTGTATGTACCGCAATAGCTGCCGCAAAAATCCTCCGACTGACTTGCAAATTGGCACACACATTCAAGCCTTGTATAGAAATAGCTGTACAATTTTTTATGTCTATATTGTTAATGAATTGTGTACAGGTGCACTCCAAAATTCTTATCATTACGGCATATGGGGTTAATTTCGTTTAAACGGATTTTAACATCATTACTTTGCAATCAACAAAATGAAATTAGCGACATTAGTAATATGCTTAAACTTAAGATTTCTGCAGAAAGTATGTGCTGTTAGGCTTCCTCATTAATATACAGAACCTTACAAATGTGTTCTGACAATATCACGTAATCATCCAAATTATGTAAAATTTCGAACAATTATTCATGGAAAACGTAGAATGAGCTGAATAGTTTTTACTGGTGTATAAAATGCTTATGGTTCCTTTACCGAGGCACACAAAAGAATTTCGTGACATTAGAGCCTATGGAAATTTTTTTATTTAAGCACACTTTAAATATGCTGCATTGAACATAATGGAATTAACATACATTATAAAGATACTTAAAAGCATGTTTACTCTTAAAAAAGGGTATGTATAGACTAAATAATTTATTTATGGGACCACACAAAAAAAATCCGATGACATACTGTAATCATCCAAATGATGTCAAATTGATTTGAAAAATTAATGGGTTATAATTAATTAAGTGTATTCTTATCATTGGCGTATATAATAAATGTGGCTCCATTTCCGGTATACATAAAAGAATTTCGTACTATTATAGTTTATAGTCGATATTTCTTAAAAGTGTATTTTAACATGGTAAACTAAATTAAATCTAATGCAATTTTATTAGAATTTTAAAAGCATGTTTTTCTGTTGAAAATTGTGGGCATAGAATTCGTAATTAGTTTACAGGATTACACAAAATAGTTCCGATATGCTATGTAATCTTTTTACATGAAATTTGGTACAAAAACAGGGTGATCAGTTTAAAAGAGTATCCGTTGGTTTTTCTTATTAGCTTTAAATTTGACGGATGTGGCAACTATCCTAACACTGAAGTATAATTGTTTGATTCCTGTTTATGTGTGGGAGACAATTTCTAACACTGTTGGACGGTTATAACTTTATTTCTGAGGTAAAACAGAAATAGAGACGCACATTGTTACTTAATTCTGCGATAATTGTATTTTGAAAAATACGATTTAATTCAAATTTTTTACATTATTATTCCTTACAGAAGATGTTGAAAATGTTCACCACCATTTTGAATGCAATCATAACACGTTGAACCAAGTTTTTTGACACACTTCGCAGCATTGTTGCTGTTATTGACGAGATTTCTTCAGTTATGAGCTGTTTTAATTCATCGATGTTTGCAGGACTTCTCTGGAAAAGCCTATGATGTGATAATGTAAAAATGATAATGTAAATGTAATTTAGGAATAATAATGTAAAAATTTTGAATTAAATTTATTTTTTTTTAAATAAAATTATCACAGGATTAAATAACATTGTGCGTCTCCATTTCTGTTTCACCTCACAAATAAAGATGTAACCGTCCATGAGTATTGGAAGTTGTCTCCCGCGCTTAAACAATGTTCAAACAAACATATTTCAGTGTAAGAATAATTGCCACATCCTTCATATTTAAGGGAAATAAGAAAAACAATGGGTACTATTTTAAATTGATCACCCTGTATTTATGAATTTCAGGGAAATAATACAAGACTGTCAGTTATTAACCCCTTGAACTGCAATTTATTTCAGTCAGCACTGCTTATGCAGATAATTTAATTTTCTTAGTTTTAAGAGGAGGGATTCATATAGAAACTTACGGTTTTGTTGCTCAAATAATTTGTTATTATTAAAAATAATATTTGTTTCACACATTTATATGAATGTTTATTGTTATATATACATATAAGAACATAATTAGTGTGGGAAATTCATGACGAGCTGGACTCGTCATTTCAGTTCAAGGGGTTAAGAATACTTATATAGGATATACAGATAGGTATAGAAAGAGAGATACAACGGGGGGTTGAGAGGGACGGCAGATCCCCTCAAGAACGTAACTGTTTATGTAGAAAGTCAATCTTATCAATATATATATATATATATACATATATATATAGTATTATATACAGTCATTTTCAAAAGTTTAAGACCAGTTGCCTATTTTTAGTATTTTAACACATTGCATCGTTTGCGCTGATTATTGCGTCATCTCATGCTCTGATTGCATCAGACGCATTCTACCGCTATAAATAAAGGTGGCCGACACGTTTATCGTCAGTTCTTTATTGGATTTTTTCATAGATAGTACTGTTGTGTAATTATTGTAATGGGTAAAAAACATTTACTTACTGTTACAAAAAGGTCAGAAATATTGACCTGCCATAAAATTGGATTTTATGAACTTCAAATAAGTTAACTTAATTTTTCTGAATAAGTTTAATAAGTTTTCTGAACGTAAAATAATATATATATATACAACGTCAACGAAGTTCGGTCACTAAGATTTTTGTAGATGAAAAAATATGGGATCGTCGAAACGTTTTAAAATCCGTAGTTGTGTGTAGATGTAGACTGTGTTCAACTATTACAACTGAAGAAAAAAAAACTGAAAGTTGGTCTGAAGCTGCTTTCTGAATCCCAACGCTTTGCAATAAAGTCCGTTCAGTAGAAAGGACGAGAACATTACAGTCGTTTCGAGCACAATTCTGAGTCAGTGACGTCAGAGAGAGCAAAAAACATGCAATGGTCGAGCAATGCACGGTCGTTATCTGTGCTAAGCAGAAGCATGGCAAGGGGACGAGCTACGGATTTTCTGGTACGCAGTCAAATTATACAATATCACCAAAATGGTATTTCACAACGCCAAAGTAGCCGAACATTCCATATGGCACAGTCTACAGTGTGTGGTATTATAAAACGTTTCACTACAACTAGAAAAAGCTATCGTGGAAAAGCCCCGATCGGAATCTAAAGTTGACGGATCGGGAAGTGCGCCTATTTCGTCGACATATTTCAGAAAATAGGCACTTGGCAGTCACAGACCTAGTTAGAAGGGCAAGACAAAACTTTAGAAATACTATTTCCGAAGCATCTATGCGTCGATATATCAAAAGTTGTGGCTACGCATTCCACAAAACGAGGCGTAAGCCATTCCCCACTACAGCGAATAAACGTCGGCGTGTTGCGTGAGCCAAATCTCACCTCAGCTGGACTCCATCGCAGTGGAAAAAGGTGTTGTGGACAGATGAATCCACTTTTCCAGGTTTCATATGGAAATGTTCGTCGAAAAGTTATTAGAAAGAAGGATGAAGCAAACGATGCATCCTGTTACAATCGCATGGTTTCTAAAAACAAGCTCTGTGATGGTGTGGGGTTGCATAGCAGCAAATGGGGTTGGCGATTTGCATTTTCCCACGGATACGATAAAGGCTCGGGACTATATATAAATTCTTGACAGGAATTTACGGCCATCAGTGCAGCGACTGTTTGGTAGAAAACGATATTTATTTCAACAAGATAACGCTCGGCCACATATAACAAAGTTAACACAAACGCGGCTAAGGTCGAAACGTGTCCCTATTTTAGAGTGTCCAGCAGCAAGTCCATATCTCTTGCCTATAGAGAATACTTGGAAAATTCTTAAGAGGAAGGTGGCCCAGTGTTGTCCCCGCAACATACAACTGAAGGATTATCTACGGCAGGAATGGGAAAATATTCCGCCGTTTAGTGTCGTCCATGCCCAATCGTCTTGCTGCAGTTATCGAACGTAAAGGTGACGTCATCTCTTGGTAATGAAGCCGAACGAACATTTTTTACTTTTGTTGTGCAATAGGATATGCTTGCATCGCTTATTATAACATAACTATTTGTTTTGCTGTGAAGTGACACAAATGCTGTTACAGTGTTGTATTTAAATTTTCAAAGATTAATAAAAAGTTTCTTTTGCATATACCTTCCGCTATGTTTCCCAATTTCCCAATTTCCTCGTTTAAAGCTTTTTCTTATGTGAACGAACTTCATTGACGTTGGCGTCGTATATATATATATATATATATATATATATATATATATATATATATATATATATATATATATATACAGTGAAAGTGATCGGTATTCTACTTTCGAATCTTTTACTAAACAAGATAATGTGGACATTTATACATTGCAGCATTTTTCTTTATTATTTTTAAATAAATAACAAAGTTATGCTATATAACAATAAATACATATTAATCTTGATAAATATAAAAATGGCAATGTTTTTCCTTTACATCTTAATACATTATTGTTTACAATTTTTAGACACTTTGGCGTATACTACTTTCAAAATCATCTGAGAGTGCATACATTTGTATATATTTTTAGAGTATTAATCACCCCACTAAAGAGAGACTAATACTTATTTTCAATTCTGTTTGAAAAACGTAGATAGTTTGAACTTTTACATAATTACTTACGCTGTTTAAATTTATTAAAATTTTCTAAATATTTATTTAGTTATTCTTATGCTGTCTTTTAACGTATCATATTTCCTCATGCTCAATTAACACAAAAATTTTTCATGTCTTTATTAGTATAAATGTCTTTAAACCAAATCGTGAAATAAGTTTGCTCATCATTTGAAAATTCTGATTTTGAAGTCAAAAAAATTATAATTTAGCATTATTTTATTTGAATTTATGACACTCCCTTCCCGCCATAAAATTTATTTGGTAATATTTTGTCCGGAGCCTCCCAAGCATGATATTGTCCTTGATTTAACAATGATAAATACGGTCTAATGAAACAAAAATGTTAAATTACATATACTAATTCTATTAATAATAATCAAAATTCATATTAATAACCAAAATTTACATTATGACTCGACCAATTACAGAATATAATTCAAGAAATCAAATTCTAAAATATCATACAGTAACTTCTTAGAAAAGTGACAGAAGAAATTCTTTTTTCTAATTCTTTTGCATTTACGAACATTGTTTTAGATTTAGGTTATTGATTTAAATTAGCACTGTATTATTTCATAAAATATAAATTTTAGTAAACTGAGGGTATTGTTTTCTTTCTTTTTCTTCTATTCTTTTCTTTTCCGCCCCTCCTCTTATTTTAGAATATTTTTCGGCTTTTACGAGCTGTAAAATTTGAAATAATTTACCAGTTACATATCTGCCAAATGAAATGCTCATTATTGAAATTTGCACTTTCATTTAAAAGAGCTAGGGTACTAGATTTCAACATGACGTTAACTAGATTTCAATGAGAAACACAATGGAAATATTTTCACGATGGAATATTAATTATGTATGAAGGTGCACCAAAAATGTTTGAATATTTAAGAGAGTTTGGAAACTAAATTTAATATCGCTTTAAAAGTGAGTATTTAATTTGAATATATATAAATGTACACATACATACATACAAACATACATATATATATATATATATATATATATATATATATATATATATATATATATATATATATATATATATATATATACATATATATATATATATATATATATATATATATATATACATATACATATATATATATATATATATATTATACCACGAGTGTAGTTTTACAAGTTGAAAGATTAGTTGAAGAAGTTAGATGTAAACTTACCTCTGAAATGTTTATAAGGAACAAATCGCATTAATAAGTGTAATTAGAAATTAAATGGTGTGTGTAGCCGTTTAATCCGGTGAAGAAAATTAGACACAATAAATTATGAAACGTTGGGTTTCAATAAATTTGTAATTAACCAGACCATAAAATTACTTAATTTGTAAATGAAATGAATGAATGATTGTTATTATTACTATTATTAAAAAAAAAATCTCAGATCAGTAATTATTTCCAGGTATGAAAATGAATTGTTTTATTTTAATGCTTAAAAGACTGTTATATTAATGTTTAAAAAATTGTTACATTATTATTAATCAATTTTAGGATTTTCATCGAAATCTCTGAAAGCTTTTCAAAAGGAACAAATTTTCATGATAGTTACTGGGTACACTGCCCTTATTTATGTAGCAGGAAAATAAAATTGCTCTGTTTTAGAGTGATTATCGTGTTAATCATAAGGAATTTGAGATAAATTCTCTATAATAATTCTACACTCTACGGATTACATTAATTATATACAACATATCTTACTCTGAAGCCTCGTTAATGTCATACAACCGAATGAAATAACATAGCATAAAGTATAAATTAATGTTTATTGAATGATAAAAGGGGTATTCATAATTGTTTATATTGTAAAACTATCCCTAGCCATTTTAACTTTTAATTCACAGAAATAATTTATATATATATATATATATATAAAAGAAGTTTTCTTTATTTAAATATTTGTTTAAATAGTGCCGTAACCAGAATAAAACTGTTAATATAAATTTCTTGGAATTATTTTACCTAAAATAGAATCATACTCTCTTAAAATAAATAAGTTAATTTCCTTTCTAAAACATTTTTTTTAAATAGACTTAAATGCCTTTTTTCAGTAAAATAGATGATTTGTATTTAATTCAAGTTGAAAATCGCCCTTTGAAATTACTGTCTCAGTTATGACAGTTTGTATATATATGCATTGAAAGGTATCAATATTAAATATATTAAAATTTCTCTAAGACTAATGAAATTTAAAAAGAAACTAAAATTCAATTTTTTAAAAAACATTTAAAACTCTCCTTGCAACTGAGATTTTATATTTTCACCTCGATTTTACGTCATTATAGTTTATCAATATATTTTAATATATTGATAAATTAATTATTTTTAAACATTTTTATACGTGAATGTTTAAAATTTGCATGGAATTTCAACATTCAAACACATATATATATATATATATTTATATATTTATTTATTTAAATAACTTATAATTCAGTCCATAAAGCAATGTACAAATATATTTAAAATATATAGATAAACTGTAATAATGTAAAATCGTGGGAAAATTTAAAAACTCGGTCGCATTGAACATTTTAGCAATTTTCAAAAACTTTATTCTTTAAATTTCAATAGTTGTTAATATATATATATATATATATATATATATATATGTATATATATATATATACATTTCAATGGTTATGTATGCTAACTTTCACAGTTTTAAGACAGTTATTTCAAAAAACAATTTGCAGCCAACTTGTATATATAGAATCCTTAGCTTCCGCTATTTCTGGTACTGCACTTATTCCCAGTGTTTGCTCCACTATATTAGAGTACTATATAAGTTCGGTGAACATTTTAGAAATTTAGGGTAAAATGCATAAAATTAGCGCTCAACTTTTCCCACGGCAACAATAATAAAAAAGACTAAATTGAACCCGGTCCTGATCGAACTGAAGATATAAGACTGGATGTACAGTGTACACAGAAAATATCAGGTTAGCATAGTGTGAAGCTCAAGCTGAATTTGTTTATAACACGGATGCTACAGGAAGAGAGAGAGGGAAAAGATTTATGCAGTGCTTTACAGTGTGGGCATATACATAGTGTCTCGTTTCTGACCCTTGCTGTAAAAAATAATGATAATTAATATTATTATGTTTGTGTTATAAACAATAAATGAATAATACATTATGAAAATTTATTTGTATAGTATATTAAGCAGTTTTTTACTTTTTAGATTTTTGATTAATTTAACAATTATCTTATTTAAAAAATATAATTTGAAAAAAAAAAAAAAAAAAAAAAAAAAAAGAAATATATATATATATATATATATATAATTTTTATTTTCATAAATGTAATGTAGTATATAAATTAAAAAAAAAAAAAAAAAAAAAAAAAACATACTCTAATTATTATTCCGGTACACAGTCAAGTATTTGAATCCATTTTTTAGCGCAAGTATTTATTCTAAATTTTTCATGTTGAAGGAAAAATAATCGTTTTTATACTTTCCGTTTTCATATATCCCCCCCCCCCCTCAAAAAAAAACACAAACACACACAAATATATATATATATATATTTATATTTATATATAATTAAAATAATATAAATAAAATAAATAAAATGCCTCTTTTCTCTTGCATTGTCTTTCATATTTTAAATTAATGGTAAAAAATGATTTCAGTGAATAAAAATCGAAGCGAAATAATTATTCCTTCCAACATTGTTCTTTCATTATTTCTCTGTTTGATTTATGATAAACCGAGAAATTTTATTTCAAATCCTCCACACGTTTTAGATTAAGGTTCATATTTAGAAAGTTTTATGAAGCAAAATAATTCTAAATATCCCTCGTCAAAAACATTTTTGTTATTTCTTCGGGGTACAAAAATACTATTCATGAAAAAAAAAAAAAAAAAGAATCTATGAAATTACTTTTGTTTTGACATCTTTCTCTTTTTTTTTTCTTTTTTCTTTTTTTTTTAAGAAATTCAAATAATAATTACTTGTATATTTCATATATTTTTATTCGACACTTTATTTATTTTACTATATGTTTTAAGTAATGGTTTTGGATAAACGTGACCTGAATTCTCCAAGGAATAATATTATCGAAATCTTTGAAATTAGTTATATAGCCTAGATTCTAATATTATTCCGTGCTGTTAATATTTATTATTATTATTTGTTTTAGCTTGAAATGTCTAACATTATGTTTTTTAGAGTAACTTATATCAAATTCTTCAATTCAATAATTTATTTAGTTATTTGTAATGGCTTAGTTTCTTATGCCGTAGTACTTGCTCTAAAAAATATTTACCAATACATTAAGTAATAATTTTTTTTTTTAAAGACTATAACTTTCGAAAAATTTTCTGCTTGTGAAATATAAATATAAATATTTAATGAATTAACGATTAATTTCGTTACTAAAACTCAATGCTTAGAGTTTTTCCAGTATAAATAACATTCGTGAGAAATGTATATCTAAACAGATAAATCAACATTTCTAGGTACTACCTTTTTTTTTTTTTTTTTTTTTTTTTTTTTTTATTTGGATACTTAAAATTTTTTACAAATTTATATGAGAAGATTATATGTTTTGACAATAATATTTAAAGGGATTCTTTCGAAATTCTTTAAATTCTTCACATTTGCTTTGAAATAACTATTTTTAAGCACTATGGTGTTTTATTTGTTTTTGTTTATTTATATTTTTTCAGTAATATAATTTAAAATTTCATGATTAGGGATTTTTTAGCATAATTAAGTCACTCTTAGAGACGTGATAAACAGTTACTTTTCAGCAATAAGTTAATTCATTCCACACTGTCTTTGATAATAGGGTCTAATAACCTATTATTTTTTAACTTATCATTGCTTTATTGATATGTGACCAATAAATATTTTCATCATTTCAGGTTTAACTATATATACAAGTATCGTTCATAGATTATGTTTTTTACCTCAATACTTTCGAACAGTAATCTTCATTTTATCTAATAGTAGAATTTCTACGATTTAAAAATTAATGCTATTATAAAATAGTGGCAGAAATTTAAAAAGCCGTACACGGACAATCGTCTCGGATAAATAAACAAAATATTCTATTTAACCCAAAATAGTTCTGTTTAAACGAAAAACAGAATTTTTCATATAATATCGAAACACACAGGTACTATTTTCTGCAACAAAGAACGCGCAGTATGTGAGTATGTAAACCATACCATTCACTAAAAAAAAAAAAAAAAAAAAAAAAAAAAAGTTAATAACATTCCAAGTACCAAACTACTGAATAATTGTTTCACTTGATTTTCGGAAGAACTTCCAAATTAACAAGAGATTTAATAATCGTCACAGTCACATTTGGCAAACGCACGGTTGGATGGTGGCTTTGAATATCTTTTCTTATCTTAGAAACAGTTGTTTCAAAGAAAAAAAAAAGACTATAAAGTTAGCATGATTCAATTTTCCCTTGATTTTTAATGATTTCATACGGCCATAAATAACTAGTCTTAGTTTTTTTTATTCATATTAAATCATCAAAAGTAATCTTTAAAATAATAATAGTATTAATAATAAAACTTTTAAACAAAATAATAAAAAATAAATGAAAAATAAATTAACAATCTATTTATCAAACTATACTTGAACGTGAAATAAATAAAATTAAAATAAATAATCAAACAAAATCATCCCTGACGTCACGTACGTTTACGTATTTTCAATTCCTTTTCAGCTGTAACACCTGCTATCAGAAATTTCAAATAAAAACATAAACACTTTCCCCGCTGTGACTCTCTTTATCTTATGAAAAAGGTAAAGAGACAGACGATCCATAACAAGCAAGATTATCCAAACATTCGCAAACGCATATATTCAAATAATCACCTTTTCTAAACTAATACTTCACTTAAGGTGGTTTAAATTAATATGCCGATGATATTATTATGTATCAGCAACATAAAATTCACTGAATAATAGTGTAATCTAAACTAATATTCAATAATACTCAGTTTAAAATAATACATAAGAGAAATTATCAGAAATTTGTAGGATAATAAATATGTCAAAGTTTTACATTAAAACCTTATTTGACTAATTTAAAATCGTCGAAACTATTAGGAATTATGAATGCAAGTAATATTATTTCACTGATTCGTTCATTTCCTATTACTATACACGCCACTTATTAAAATCATATACGCCCTGACACAAAGTGATTTTATGAAGTTGCTGAGTTTTATACCCGGCGAACGTTCCTGCACTCAATCAAAAGGTATTATTACTTTCTTAAACTTGGAAAGAAATTTCAAAAGGTAACGCACAATGGAATAAATAAATAATATCTATTAATATTTGAAAAAGAATTGATTAATCGTTTCTTCGAAATAAGTAAATTAAAGACATCCCAATTTCCGATGCGCTTTTCTTTGAGTAAAAGCATCGTTACTTTGCCAGAAGTTCATTTTTTTCTTTTAAATTTAATATATTTCGTTTAAACCTTTTGCTTCTTAGTTGTTGAAAAATACGAATTAGAAACTGTCTTTTAATAATAATAATAACAAATCAATTGCGAATCAAATAAAATTTGTCACTTATTATCGCCGTTTGAAGAATACGTTCCTTGAAATTGTTACTGACAAGGAGAGATCACGACATGGAAAATTCAGATCGGAACGAAATTGCGCAGGATTGTTGTATTATATGAATGTAACAACATATTAAAGCAGTAGCACCCACTAGCCACATAATTTCGAGAAAAAAAGCCTTTAAAGTTTCCGTAATCTTTAAATACAAGTTATTTCGCATGCGAGCCAGTACCCCAGTAGCGTGATCGTAAAGCGTGTGGCTGCCACTCAGACCACCTGGGTTCGAGGCTACCTGCGGACTATTTTTTCTTTTCCTCATTTAATTTTTTATCTAATCTAAATTTTCTATTTATTTTTACTTTATTTAATAATTCAATTCAAAATTTGAAAATTTTAATAAAAGATTATATGCTTTTCTTGAATATAAAATAAATAAATTTTTCTATTTTTAGTATTTATAACTAAAAAATACAATAAATTTCTATACCTTAAAAAATAAATGTTAGTTATGTTTTAACTATACAATAAGGTAAAACTAAAGAAACCGTTTCTAATTATTTATCTAAATATTTTATTTTAGGTATATTTCAAACAATTCTAAATTTTGTTTTTTAAATTACAAAAATAAAATAAATCAGAAAAATGATGATTTTAATTGCATATATAATTGCTATCCAAATCAAATAATTACTTCTCTAATCAATACAGCTTCTTCAAAAATTATAGTATAGGTTTACGATGCTATTAAATTATTACAGGTAAAGAAATATTATCTTTAAATGTAGATTTTAAATGTTAATCAAAATACTTTCTACTTCGACAATGACTTGTTTTTTATCTTTCTGTGCACGAAATAAAATTTCAGCCGCTCTCTATTATTAACAAACTAAAAGCGATTACGTAATTTATACATATTAAAACGAAATCAGAAAGCTCAAACCAAAATTTAAGTATACCTGTTATTTATCAACACTTTGTTTTACAGCTTGCTTATTTTTTTAATTATTTAACTTTTTTGTTTGTTTTTCTTTATATTTGTTATTTAGGGTTTTGTAAAACTAAAATTTATTTTTTAAGTTATAGAAATTTATTGTATTTTTAAGTTATAAATATTAAAAATAGAAAAAGTTATTTGTTTTTTATTCAAGAAAATTAAATAATCTTCCATTAAAATTTTCAAAATTTAAATTAAATTATAAAATAAAGTAAAAATAAATAAAAAGTTTAGATTACATAAAAAATTAAATAAGAAGAAAAAAGTCCAGCAGGTAGCCTCCAACCCAGGTCATCTGGGTGGCAGCCACGCGCTTTACGCTCACGCTACCGGGACCGAAATAACTTGTATTTAAAGATTACGAAAACTTTAAACGTTTTTTTCTCGAAATTTTGTGGCCAGTGGGTGCTACTGCTTTAATAAGTTGTTACATTCATAGTATACTACAATCATGCGCAGTTTTGTCTGGATCTGAATTTTCCATATGGTGACCTTTCCTTCTGAAACAAGTGATGAGCGTGTTTAGTCTGTATCTATGTTGCAAGTGTACATTTTTCGAGAAAGAGAGATAACGGAACTATTTCGGTGTTTTCTTTTCTTTTTTTTTATTTAAAAAAAAAAAAAAAACATTCTAAATAAAAAGTTTGTTTAGCATTCGTAAATGAAATGTTTGCTGCTGAAGAGATTTTTTTTTTTTGTTTGTTTATTAACCGGCGATGCTGATTTTATTAAGCGGCAGTTTTAAACATAGTTTGTAACGATTTGATTCCGGTCTTGGTAATTTCATCAGATTAAACAGCTGATTTTATTAACCAGTGAATTTATTAAGCGGCGGTTACTGCATTTTAGATTATTTTGGCACTTCGCCAGAGAACTGAAAATAATATTTGAAAATATTTGAGTAATATAGAATCTTCGAAACTATTAGGTTTTATGAACACTGGTGAGATTAATGGACTGATCATCCATTTAATATTAAAAGATTAATTTGGCATACTGTTAAAGAAGTGACTTTTCTCCGTGGAAAGAGAAAAGTTTGAAGCGTTATTTGTTTAATAGGCATTCAGCAGTAAAACATTACAATGCTAATATGTTATATCGCAGTAATAGTAGTATTTATCCTTTTATGTTAAATAATGCCCATCTCTAGTCACTATGCTTATCTTTAAATGCACAATTAAAGTTTTAGACTCAACATAAATAAGAGTTATTTTAGTTATATTAAAATTATGCAGAGAAATCAGTATTATAAAATCTACTCTCTTTTTTTTAAACATTTAGATGGTTAATAGTTAAGAAGCTCAATAAACTTCTATTGAATAATAAATGAAACTAAAAAATGCAAATTCGGACGGTAAAAGAAGTTAAACTTAATTAAAAATGGTCAGTAATGTGCATTTATATATATACTAATTGCCATATTGTAGAGAATAAGAGGATATATTCTCCATTTTAGATCTTAAATCCCAGATCTTAGATCTTACTAGATCTTAAATGTAAACTTGAATACTTAATTGCTTAATTAGCTAGAAATAAGAAGAGCTCGAGACAAAGTTAACAAATAAATAACAAAGTTTATTTAACATTTAATATCAAGGTGGGCGTTGAGATAACTCTATTATAACTTTTAATAAACCCCAGGAAATAACTTTAACAAAGCATAACTTAAAAGTGTCTCACCAATACTCATCTTGTCGATGGTAGCTCTCTGTTATCACTACTCTTCTCACACCAGGATATCGGCCGGATTCCCGGGCGCGATTGATCCTTTTCTTAATTTACGCCACAATACTACACCTCTCTACCATCATACGCGTAAAGCTATCACTATCAACATTACTCTTAACTCCACGCTAATCAGCTATCAATTCATCACCATTCCATTTTTCCTAGCAATTAACTATCCTTCATTTTACACTCCATTCAACAACTCCCTTTCATTTCATTTCAATCAAAACCTTATAAAATTACTTCTAAATCATCTAACACTGAGATCCTAATTATTTCACTGCAGCACCATGCCGACATAAAACTCACTCGACCTCAACTTTCGCCGAGTTACTGGCGACGAAGTACCTTAACCGTCCCAACTTTTGGTGACGGTCTAGAGTCTCGACCTCACAGTCCCCCTCCAAGAAAAAAAATTTAGTCGGGAAAATCCCCAACTGGTTTTAACGAGTAAATTTAAACACTAATAAATCTCATAGGAGTGAGCGCAGCCACAAGTTAATTTCTGAAATTTTAAAATAAGTTAGAAAAAAATTAAAGTGTGATTTTCTGAGCAATGAACTGCTTACAGCTTCAAATACAATGGCGAATAAAAAAAACCCTAAGCTAAAAACCGGACAAACCTCGAAAAAAAAAAATTTAAGTTTTAAATTAAAACGAGGGCCCTTTACAGCCGAAAACTACGGGGGGAAAAAACGCCTCAAATAAGTTAGCTCAACTATACAACGGGGCTTACAATCACCTTTCTGTAATTCCAGAAAGGAAAAAACTTAATTTGAAACTTTAGTTGTAGTGGAAAGAAGGTACATGGGGGTTGCTTAAACATAACCAAGCAACATAAAGAAAATAGTTTATTGAAAAAAAAAAAAAAAAAATCTTGCAATCCTCTCTGAAGCAAGCCATCTTTCGAAACTTATGATGAGGAATTTCGTCATCCATAAGAGACCCAGTCTAGGCTTAAAAACGTCAGCTATAACTTAGGTCATTAAAAAAACAAGGCTTTCTATCTTTGGCTTACAGGAGAGTAGGACTGTGGACATCAGATTAGATTGGAAGGACTGGAAATTCCATTTGGAAAGTTTCTAAAATATAAAACTCTTTTTACTGTATAAATAAAAAAATAGACTTAAACTACATCTTGTAGATAGATACATGAGACAAATTGCCTCTGAATACATAAAATAGTTTATATACAACAATCCTCCTGGGCTATAGCATACGAAAAGACAAAAAATTAATTTGTTAGTGATTTTAGTTAAAAGTTAAGCGTGATTTATGCATATAGCCAAAAAAAAATATTTCCCCACTCAAACACACACATATATATAGAGAGATAATTTTTAGTTGAATACAAAAGTTTTAACAATAAAAAATATTCATTTTATACACTTATCAAATTTCATTTTATATATGCAAATACAATATGTATAGAAATACGAAAAGGGGGGAATATTTACAAAGGTTAAAAAAAAACATTTTATATTACCCGCTCTGCAGGTGATGGCTACAAAATAAAAGAACTTAGTATACATACATAAAATAAACTTTAAGAGAGAACAAAAATGTTGACATTGAAGCAGAAACATAAATTTTGACGTGGAAGTTCATGCACAAATTTTGAATTTTACAGTTTTTAGTTTGAGAAAGTTCATTTCTTTCAGAAGAGGTTCACAGGTCCAAACGGCTTCAATACATGTCGCACATTTTGGTACAACTCTGATAAACAAATACTTGAGAAAAAATAAAATAAGAAACGATACAACCTGACCAAAAGTTTCCTCTGTAACAGCATTAGTATGAAACATGTGAGTCCTGCTGGCCATTGCACTCGTTGCAGAAATCACAGGGCTGGAAGCTTGCAGCCGGAGGTCAGGCGTTGCAAGGGCACATTCCTGGGCTGTGATCGAACCCGGCACGCTGTCGCTGTCCGTAGCGTCAGAGGACGATTCAGCTCGCTCTCTACTCATGAATGTTGAGGTCTTGGAGGGCTTACAGGCTTTGAAATAATTCATATTTTTAGTTGAAATCACAACATTTGCTTTTAAATTATCTAGCAGTTTACGAGAAGCACTGGTAGGAGAATGTAAATTATGTTGAAGACAGTTTACCCGGTCATTTTGAATGAGAGCCTTTTCGTTTAAACCAGAGGAGTCTGTCGGCCTGACATGTAGAACACTTAAATGCCCTTTTTCATTACTTTCATTTAAATTAGTTACTAGATTTTCGTTTAAAGTAGATGCGAGATATTTAGAAGCACAATGGCTTAACTTTTCGCTTTCTTTTAACACAGTTTCTGTGAAATTAGATAACTCCCCGGGTTTGATCGGTCGAGCATTTGAATATGATTTATCATTACAAATAGCCGGTTTTGTCGACTTGACAGTTTTAGAACTGAAATGTAGTTTATCAGGAGATGCATGTAAACTAATAGATAAATCTGTTGGTTGAACAGAATGAAAACAAGAGTTTGATGCCTTTAATAAAGATTTAGTACCAACATTAATTTTAATATCATTTTCTGCGAAAATTTTTCCTGTTACATGAGATAAATTTCCGGACTCGACCGGTTTAGCATTTGCATAAGATTTATCATTACAAATAGCAGAATCTGCCGACTTGACAGTTTGAGAATTAAACTGTAATTTATTATGCGGTGAATTTAAACCACTAGAAAAGTCTGCTAGCCGAATAGTTTCAAAACATGCATTTGAGCTATTGACGGAAGGATTAGCCGCTACGTTTAATGGGCTTTCATTCTTCTCTAGATTTGAAGGTAACGGAGAGTTTAAATTGGAAACGCTTTGAGAAGAATTTAAATGTGGCAAGTTGACTGAAGAAATAGAAAGAGAATTTAAACATATAGACTGAACTTCGGTATTAGGAGAGCGTGTTTGATTTCCTGCAACAGTTTCTGGTTGATTTAAATGACTGTTTCTCCGCTGCGAAAAGTTAGCTTGTTGCGGTTGGTTGAAGGTATCAATTTGAGGGGGGGGCGAAATTTTCTCGCTGTTCATTTTCAACACTGACGGTTTCTTGCCGGCGATTAGTGATATTCGGAGGGTTAGCAGCACGACGTGCTTCATATTTATCGAGAACTTGAAATAGACTATCAATAGATGCGGCTGGTTTTAATTCTAGAAAATCTTGAATTTGGACTGTGAACAGCGGGTTTATAATGTCCAACACTTCAAAAAAAAGATAACTGGAAGTCAAGTTGCTTAATTAAATCCAGTTTACGCAGGAAAAAGGTTGTCGGTTTATCAAATACAGACATTTTCTGTGTATAAAGTTCCTGCCTTAATCTTGCTCTATCGGCACTTAAGGAAAAGGTGTTTATAATATTGATTTTAAATCTTCATAAGTGGGATTCTGACCCAAGGAATGAGAGGCAATCAGGTCAAGCCACATTTTAGGTTCTCCTTTTAAGGAGTATTTTAACCATTTAAATCGATCAGAGATATCAATATGACATACGTCAAAATATTCTTCAAGTTCCTCAAAAAAGTTAAGTACATTATTTTTGCCGGTAAAATATACTCGAGCGGGGGGGGGGGAGGGGGGGTGTCGAACTCGTTTGGGCGCCACTGTGGAGAATAAGACGCCATTATGCTCTCAAATGTAGATCTTAAATCCTAGATCTTAGATCTTACTAGATCTTAAATGTAAACTTGAATACTTAATTGCTTAATTAGCTAGAAATAAGAAGAGCTCGAGACAAAGTTAATGAATAAATAACAAATTTTATTTAACATTCAATATCAAGGTGGGCGTTGAGCTAACTCTATTATAACTTTTAATAAACCCCAGGAAATAACTTTAACAAAGCATAACTTAAAAGTGTCTCACCAATACTGATCTTGTCGATGGTAGCTCTCTGTTATCACTACTCTTCTCACACCAGGATATCGGCCGGATTCTCGAAGCGCGATTGATCCTTTTCTTAACTTACGCCACAATACTACACCTCTCTACCATCATACGCGTAAAGCTATCACCATCAACATTACTCTTAACTCCACGCTAATCAGCTATCAATTCATCACCATTCCATTTTTCCTAGCAATTCACTATCCTTCATTTTATACTCCATTCAACAACTCCCTTTCATTTCATTTCAATCAAAACCTTATAAAATTACTTCTAAATCCTCTAACACTGAGATCCTAATTATTTCACTGCAGCACCATGCCGACATAAAACTCACTCGACCTCAACTTTCGCCAAATTACTGGCGACGAAGTACCTTAACCGTCCCAACTTTTGGTGACGGTCTAGAGACTTGACCTCACAATATAAATTTGCACCCGTAGAGAATGTATCGACAATGAGACAGTTGCCTCTATGCGTGCGTATCTTATGATGTGATGGTCTTTTCGACTATTGGCCTCTTGAGGGCATCTTGAACCAGGTCATTGTGTAAGCGAGCCCTGTCTGGCACACTAGTCTAAACACCTCCTCACAGTAAAATCAGAATGGCCTACGTGGTGGGATACTCACCGAACTGACCATCGACTAGATAATACAGTAGACCTAGTAACCTTTTGTTCCCTTACATCACATCCCCACCAATCAATCAATTAATTTTCCAAACCGAAATTTCACTTCCACTAAAGCAGGTATTCAATCTCCTTGAAAGCAGGTTTTCCCAAAACAATTCAAAATATGCGAAATACCAAGAACCAGTTGACAAGAAGGCGATTATCGCCAAAAGAAGGTACAAAAACCGCAGTGATGTTTGCGGAATTTTTCTACATAGACAGTATGGGGAATCCGTATTCTACTTCTATCACTACTCTATGCAACTGAATAATCAGCTTCCACCATCTGGATGATTCTTCCCTTCTCGGACTCTAACAGCTGCTCATATTGTCTCCGATGCCCGCGTAACAGCATCTATATTTAAATTACTTCTCTCCCCGACAGATTAAGTACACGCAAACAACACCTGCTTACCTGTTTTGTAGTTCAAGGAGAATGGAGGTGAACGCCACCTGGAGGCATTAGGCAATGCTCAACCACGCTGCATTTTTAATTATTTGCATATCAGCTTAATATGTACTTCCATGCTAAGTTTTTTTTACCATCCTACGATTACTTCTTGGTTCGCTAATTTTTATGGCAATGAGTGTATATATTATATATATATATATATATATATATATATATATATATATATATATATATATATATATATATACAATATCAAGAAAAACGGCAGTTTTTTGAGTGACGCTAGCGGAGGGACAAACGGGACGCTGCGAACTCATATATACGGCTAGTTTGACATCAAAGAGATTTGTAAAAGCCGACACTTAATATCTCAGAAATATGCCATATTTTGTTCTCATCTTTTCAAAATAGTCTTTTATCTTCGGTCTTAATCTATCCTGAAAATTTTAAATTTCTACATGCAGTATGTTTTGTGATCTGAATCTCAATTTAAAGCCAAAAAGGGAAAATGTGTGGTGTAACGATGTAAGGATGTAATGGACTAAATTCTGAAAAATATCTCTAAAACGGCTCGAAGGATTTTCATATAATTAATATATGCTGTTAATAGGATCTTTCTGAATCTAGTAACGTTTTCGTTTTTTTCAGGAAAACTCTTGTTTTTTATATAAATCGCTTTAAATATGGTACTATATTACTCCGCCAATTACACGTGTTTCTTCGGGTGAAAACGCTGTTATGCAGTTCTTACTTGTAAGGTATGTGGGTTGGTTTGTTGACCGACTTGAATGCAGCCAATGAATTATTTAGAATTTTTTTTTTTAACGCAAAAGTACTTTATTACATGTTTAAAATATTTATTGTATATATACTAAGTCAAATTCACTTAAATATATTTTCTCTTGTGTTATGAAAAAAAAATATTTTTGATTTCAAAATTTCATATTTAGTCAAAAAAATATCAATAAATTGATCAATAAATTGACTGAATAAATTGATATTAGTCAATAAATTGATTTATCTTTTGCGTCACGCTATCCAAAACTGCAGTAAAATTTGTGTAAATGTTTTCTTTACGTCACACTACCTCTTTGAGCAAATTTTCACTTAGTTGGACACTATGATACTATGTTTTGGATAGCATGATGCAAAAGATAAATCAATTTATTGAAATAAATAATTTTACTTTATAATGCTAACTCAGTGAAAGTATAATTATTTGACAGTATATTTGAAAATTAAAAGCACTGTTTAAATGTGTAAATATACTTTATTAGACAAAACAAAAGTAATTTTAATGAAATCTAAAAACAAATCTTTTAAAATAACACCGAGGCGCCACTGGAATTTTTATATCATTCCTTTTAAAACTGTTATTTTGAATTTGAAATGCGAATGAAAAAGCATCAGCGAGTGTATTTTATATATCTGTCTGATCTTCAAGTTAAAAATATTACGTTTGCATTATAAATATAAATAAAGGATAAAAGTGAATGATCAAATAAGAAAATCTATGTATATTTTAACTAATTGCAAAGCGTCACTTAAAATTTAATATGATTATTTTTAAGACTCATATTTCAAATTCTTATAGCCACAAAGTAGCGGCGTCACAAACTTTTAAGCCGCTAAGGGTTTTTTGTACTGATACACGTAAAATCAAAAGTTTATTATTTATTTATATACCGGGTGATTCAAAATAGATTTTACAGGGATTATCTCGTAAACTAAGAAAGATAGAAACATACTTCTAATTACAAAATTGGTGCACATTAAGGGCAGATTTCAAATAGGGCAATTTTTTGTACAAAAGGCTGTATACATATTAAAATACGAAATTTAATTTTTACGGTCCCTCCTATAATATGACTTATATTTAAAGAATATTCTTCTCGTTCGAAGAAAAAAAATCATCTCTCTAAGTCAAAATCTTGCTGAGTTATTGAAGTTTGAAAAAAATGACTTACACCACTTTATTTTCAATTTTGGCTTCTATTTTTCAACGCCAAAGAGCTCACTTTAGGGGGTTATCTATGAGATGAAAAAAAATAAGAAAATATCCTTCACTTAAAAATAGCAATTAAAATCATTCAAACACACGAAATCAAGAGTTTTAAGAACTTAATGCAAATTTACATTATTCCATATTGTTAAAAAAATTAAATTTTTTAATTGGTCACCTGCAAATTAAAACACGTTAAGAGAAGAAAAAAATTAAAGGACTAACTAAACCGTGCGAAACTTTCGCACTTTATTTCTTGTTACCACTTTCCATCATTATTAAAAAATTTCAATGACTTTGGCTCTTTAATAATTTCAACAAGGTTAAAAAGAGTTAATGACATCGGTTTGCCTGTCTGTCCATCCGTCTTTCTGTCTGTCCGCGCTCTAACTCCCGTGAATATTCACGGAATTTTCTGATTTGCTGGAATGTGTTATTTGAGTACATTATCGGATAGTCCTTATTGAAAATGGATGAATACCACTGCTAGCTTGTGTACAGGGACACTTGAAAGTACTCCAATGCATTGTATTCTATGAGAAGTATTCTTATAAAATATATTTTAATACCTTTAATTTACCAGTATATTAATAAAATCGAAATATAATATTCAAATTTATTATCGGATATTTTATATAGAAAATGAAATAAATACCATCACTGGTTTGTATACAGGGATATCCGAAAGTGTTCCGAAGTATTGCATTCTATGAAAGATATTTCTATAAACCAAATTTTAATTAATTTGCATAAATCTTAAGGAAATTGAAATACGTTATTCATATGCACAAAAGAATACTTTCTATAGTGTAGAGTGCGATAAGAATTAGATTTACAGGGCTCACAAAATTATTCTGTTACGTTAAAGGTTATTATTGGGCATTTGCTGGAATTGGCATTTTCGTTTACATTAAACGTTTTCTAACAATATTTAACGGTGAATATGATTTTAGTTTGCATATTATTTTGTCTGACTGTCCATCTGTCTATCTGTCCGTCTGCCCGCCCCCAGAGTTCGTAAATATTTTCAGAAATTTAAAAAGATGATATATGTTATTCAAGTTTATTATGGAACATTTCTTATTTAAAATGGCATTTATAGATGCTCTACCATTGGTTTACGTTCAGGAACTCACAAAAAATTCCAACGCATTGCGTTTTGGAACAAACATTTTTATAAATTGCATTTAAATAAATTTCTACTGCAGAAATCATAAAGAAATTCATATTTATTGTTAATATTGTGAAATATTTCTTTTCATAGAATATGATATGGTATTGATGCATAATGCTATGTCAGCGGGGTTACTATCCTACTGTTTAATTATAGTGCTACATTTATTAAAACAAAAATCAAGTCTGTTTTTAATTTCCTTGAAACTTACAAATCTTGATCAACTTTTCAAGTGTTTTAATGTAACTAGTTTTGTAATGTAACTAGATATGGAATTTAAAGTAACAAATTTAAATTTCCTACAGTTACTTGTTGTTAAAATGTGCTGAAAATTCATATATATGCAGATCAGCCAATAAAAGTTTGACTTTTGTATTCAGAAGACATCAGAACGTGAAGACAGAACGTATACAGAAAAAAATCGATCACCAAAAACTGCCTTTACAGTATGGGTATGAGAAATTAATTTTCCTTTCTCTGTCAGCAGTGTTCTTCGACATAAAAGAAATGCAGCAAAGCACTTACGTCAATTACTTTTAATAATAATAAAAAAAGTTTACCTTAATTTTGGGTAGCCTTGCATACTGTCTATAAACTATATACACATGACTTTGTGCACGCAAATTTAGTGTTATATATAAAACACGTAACACAAAATGAAACACACTTCCAGCAATTTCCAAGTATAGCTCCAATATATCCAAATACTCTGTGTAACCCTGTAAACGAATGATGAATGATACAATCTACACAAAACATACTTTTATGCTTATAAAAAAAAATCTGTCCTTTTCATTTTGTTTAGGGCAGCCTATAGATGTTACGCTGTGCATATGAGAAATTTCGCTCACAGTCGTAATGTATTTGAATTCTCTTGGGTGACCCTGTACACAACCCTTTGTCTGATCGGATCGCAACAAATAAATTAGTGTAGCATCGCTATATGATAGGGATTTAGAATATCGAATTTGGACTTAATGCTACTATTTGTTCTTTAGATATGCTAATAACCCACACACAAAGAGAGAGAGAGAGAGAGAGGGACCAGCCGCTAAAAACATGATTTTTGAATTCAGAAGATCTGAAAACGTGCAAATATAACAAAAGCTAATATTTGGAAATTGGACTCAAAAACAATACTTTCTTTATACCATGTATATGGTTAAGAGAGTGTATTAAGGAAAAGAAAGAAAAATGAATTTGAAAATTCCTTTTTAGTATATAAATGATTCATAAATTTTATTTGTTAAATGTTCAATGTATATTCTCGTGTGTATTCACTAGGGTTAAAAGAGACATCCCCCCTCTACACGCTGATCAATCTATGCCTTATTAAAAAAGCTATAGAAATTACAATTTCTCACTTTTGATACAACCCCTTAAGATTTGGCGAAAAATGCTAGCATTTTCAAATTGCAATAAATCAGCGAAATTTCCATTTAGAAACGTGATTTTTCTTTCTTCTTAGACTAAAGAGAATAGTTTTCCAAATATAAGTCATATGATAGGAGGGCCTGTATAAAAATTAAATTTTGTGTTTAATATGTATACAGCCCCTTTGTGGAAAAAAATGCCATATCATCAATTTTGTAATTGGAAGTACGTTTCTATCTTTCTTAGTTTACAAGATAATCACTGTAACATCTATTTTGAATCACCCGGTATATCTATATCAGTACAAAAAACCCTTAGCGGCTTAAAAGTTTGTGACGCCGCTACTTTGTGGCTATAAGAATTTGAAATGTGAGTCTTAAAAATAATGATATTAAATTTTAAGTGACGCTTTGCAATTAGTTAAAATATACATAGATTTCCTTATTTGATCTTTCACTTTAATCCTTTATTTATATTTATAATGCAAACGTAATATTTTTAACTTGAAGATCAGACAGATATATAAAATACACTCACTGATGCTTTTTCATTCTCATTTCAAATTCAAAATAACAGTTTTAAAAGGAATGATATAAAAATTCCAGTGGCGCCTCGGTGTTATTTTAAAAGATTTGTTTTTAGATTTCATTAAAATTACTTTTGTTTTGTCTAATAAAGTATATTTACACATTTAAACAGTGCTTTTAATTTTCAAATATACTGTCAAATAATTATACTTTCACTGAGTTAGCATTATAAAGTAAAATTATTTATTTCAATAAATTGATTTATCTTTTGCATCATGCTATCCAAAACATAGTATCATAGTGTCCAACTAAGTGAAAATTTGCTCAAAGAGGTAGTGTGACGTAAAGAAACATTTACACAAATTTTACTGCAGTTTTGGATAGCGTGACGCAAAAGATAAATCAATTTATTGAAATAAATAATTTTACTTTATAATGCTAACTCAGTGAAAGTATAATTATTTGACAGTATATTTGAAAATTAAAAGCACTGTTTAAATGTGTAAATATACTTTATTAGACAAAACAAAAGTAATTTTAATGGAATCTAAAAACAAATCTTTTAAAATAACACCGACGCGCCACTGGAAATTTTATATCATTCCTTTTAAAACTGTTATTTTGAATTTGAAATGCGAATGAAAAAGCATCAGTGAGTGTATTTTATATATCTGTCTGATCTTCAAGTTAAAAATATTACGTTTGCATTATAAATATAAATAAAGGATAAAAGTGAAAGATCAAATAAGAAAATCTATGTATATTTTAAGTAATTGCAAAGCGTCACTTAAAATTTAATATCATTATTTTTAAGACTCACATTTCAAATTCTTATAGCCACAAAGTAGCGGCGTCACAAACTTTTAAGCCGCTAAGGGTTTTTTGTACTGATGTCATTACATTTTAGTGGTTTTTAATCAAAAAATTAAAACAAATCCTTCTGGCTCCTAGGAAGGGTAAACTAATTTAAGTTTTCTTATGAAGTTGTCACTATTTTTTTTCAAAATGGCAGCTACACTTTATTAACCTTTAGAAAACGGGGAAGGATAGCCTAACAAATTGCTCTGCATACGGGAAAACTCAAGCAACTTTTACCCCCTTTACTGGTCATCGCGGCAGGTGTTGATCATTAGCACACACTCAACTCATTTTTAAGTCGCGGTAGGCCAGAAGAGGGATTTTAATTTCCCTGTGCAGGAAGATAAGAAGAGTTCACATGTCAGGGAAAACATTTCTTGTTTATAAATAATGTTTCTCTTATACTTGATGGAGATAAATATATACTTGTACAGATTTAATGGCATTAAAATAAGTGATAACGTTTTTTAGGAATCAAATTATCTTTTTCGAAAATAATTGGAAATTTTTGTCATTAGCAAAGCAATTAAAAGCTCACTTTTTAAAAAGCGAAGTGACAGGAATAATCTCATAATTATAAATAAATTTAGTGCTTTTTACCCGATCCAGATAAAGTAGAAATATTTGTTAATGCTTCTGAATAAATAAATAAACAAATAAATAAATAAAAATATGAAAAATTAAAGAATTTAAAAGCTATTAAAAACGCATGCTTTCTTTTAATAAGCAGGATTCAGATTTTATACAAAATAAGTATAAACTTAAAAACACGCAAATTTAAATTAAAATGAACTGAATTAAGGAAAACTTCTTCTTATGAAATATTTTATGTATTTCTTAAATTATTAAATATGAATTAGGTAGATATATGATTAAATGTTGAAAATTAGCATTATTTCAGTGGAGATTTTTATTTAAATTTTGCTGATATTTTCCAGTACTTCCAAAAATACAATAATAATAAATTAAATTTATTTAGGTCCACAAAAATATATTTAGACGCAATGCTTTTTTCTGTTCTAATTGTTCTTTGTAGATATGCTGAAAATTATTATTTTTTGCGATTTTGTCCAAGTAATAAAATACACAAGAATGGAATTTTTTAATACTTTTTGTTTGCTTGTACGGGTTAGTATAATGGGTTAGTATAATTTTTAAATGTCACTTATGGTAGTGGTCAGAAACTATTGAATAGTAATGTTTTACTAATGGAAACTGTATTAAGTTAATCTAAATTTAAGACTTTCTTCAAATGGTAGAATAGGGCAAATTTCACATAAACGTGCATTATGAGAGGTGTTTCCTTCGTAAATAACTCGAATTAGTTTTTAAATATTATTTATGAGAGTGGTCAGAATCTGTTGTATATCAACATTCTACTGTGAAAATTTAATTAAATTATTCTGAAAATATTTTTTTCCGAATGGTAGAATAGGGCGAAATTTCACATAAACATGCATTATGACGATTCTATTTCTCGTAAATAACTCGGGTTGGTTTAAAAGTATTATTTATGAAAGTGAAATGACCATTAACTATTATTATATCTTTAAAATTTAGTAAGTTATTTGAAATTCAGTATTTTCATATTATTGCAGATATCTTTTCATATTATTGCAGATAATACCTTACAAAATTTTGATTATTCAGATTATTGCAGCGGAGATAGCATGCATTGTATGAAAGTAAAAATACGATACTGACACCTGTATAATTACCTATCAAAGTTAAGAAAAATCATCAATGCACCAAAACGGTAACCTAGTGGGTGGGGCATTTGAGTCAGCGTATGGTGGCTGATCATCCTAATCCTTACATTTATGAGTATTGTATGAAATATAGCAAACATTTATAAATGCAAAAACATGAAATAAATTGGGGGGAAAATCACCTATCAGATTAGTCTTTTCATCCACCCTCTATACGATATGAATATGAATACGGATATTTTGGTTTTTCTGTCTTAAATCTCTTTTAATTAGTGGCAATGACAGTAATTTTGTATTACGTCTTATACCACTGTCTCAGAAACAATTTATTATCTTGCTGCTATTTTTGCTTCTGGTAAAGATATAGCAGTTACATTATTTTTCCTTATCAGGAAAGAGTTTTTTTTTTTTTTTTTTTTTTTTTTGAGACAACCTAGTTGCGCTCCTCTCACTAATTACCTTCAAAACCTATTCGGCTTTGCGAAACTTTGTGACTTTTTTTATTCTATAGTTAAAATTGTATCTACCCTTATTAAATTTTCAATAACTTTTGCTTTATAATAAAGCTTCAATTCCATACGTAATTTTTTATGTATAACTCGATTTGCCTGTCTTAACTCTTGGTATGCTCTGCTCCTTCTTGTTGTTTCCTTGAATTTTGACACTGTTTGACTTAATTTTCAGTTCTTACATCAAAGATACGCATATTGAGAAGAAACTTTTAACTTTCGATGTGAATAACAGTATAATTAATTAAATAAACGTGAGCAATTAAACATGAATTTGAAAATGCACTCAAATTACTCTTAAACAGTTATTTATCAGATGGTTATATATATATATATATATATATATATATAATAAAAAAAAATCTAGTTACTAAATAAGAGTAGAAATAATGCTTTTAAATGATTTTTTTCTCTTTCTTGTTATGTATATATGTGTGTGTATTTAGATGTATGCTCATTAAAGAACATAACTCCTTTAAATTATGTTTCTTGTAAAAATAACATATTGCAATATTACCATTTAACAATTAATAGTTTTTTTTATTGTACAATATACGAAAAAGAAAAAAAAAGAGAGAGAGAGATTTTTTTTTTTTTAATGTTATTTAATGAAAGGATCACTTTTAAAGTTTTAAATAATGCCAAGGTTTTTATTTATTAATTCTTATATCGCAAGTAACTTGTTAGTCGTTTTCAAGAGAAGTATTAGTAAATTAATTCTTTACTTCTCTGCCAATAATATTTCAGATGAATCTAAAAGTAATTTTTTGATGGTCCTTATTTTAAGTTCTTACAAAATACTTCACAAAATTATCAATTATTGAAAATACTTTAACATAAAATAACTATTAAAAAATTCGGATGATAAATGCTGTGATATGATACGAATAAAATTTATTATCTTAATCCATTACCTCATGGTATTGCGTTCACGCAACACCAGAAGTAATTGCGTTTAACAGTAAACTAAAAAAGATATTTTATAGTAAGTATTGTTTTTAAATAAGCAGGGCTGGAACACAGGCGCAGAATTCATACAACTATCAATGTAAAAAAAAAAATTCTACTTCTTGAATCGACGATATTTTAATTAGAGAAATTTCTTAAACAAATACCGGTATGAATTCTGCTCCCGTGTTCCATCCCTGAAAAAGGAAAGAATAGATGTTTATTTAATTACAAAAAATTTTGATCACAAAAATAATTTTGAAGCACTAATCAATCCAAAACTTTCGAAAATCATCATATTTGAATAAGTTTACATAACTTATAACAAAATGTTTTACAAAAAATAATAATAAGAACTGATTATGAAGATGTTAGTCAAAAAAGCTTAAATTTGGCGACTATGATATATTATGCAGATTTTATTTTTAAACAAAATACGCAAATTTAAGATGAAACTAAAACCAAAACTAAATTTATTTTAAACCTGATTAAATAATTTTATTCCGTTTAAATGACAAGTTAAACATATACTAGAATAGAAATATATACATAACATAAAAAAAAACCCTAATAAAAATTAAATAAATGATAAAATGTACAATGAGTTCTTTATTCTGCTAAATAAATTTTAAAATAAACTTCAGGTAAACTATTTTGCATGGAATTTAAATTACTATATATTTGATTTTTTAAAAGTTAAATATTTAGTCATATATGTAGTGCTTTAAATTTGAAGAGGAAAAAATACGAGCAGGAAAAATAAACTTATTTTTCAGATATTATAATGTCTCTTAAAATTAGCCTTTTCGAAATCTTTATATGTTATCTCTGAGAGGTCTGTCTGAGGTGTCCATCTATATTGCGTCAATTTCGGAGAAAAGTACGGAAAAATCTAAACAGCTAGATGGAAGTGTTGGAGCTAGGTTCGAACCTGCCACCTCCCGTCTACCAGCTTTGAAAACGGAAACTCTCGGTCACAAATGAAGCTTGTGTCCCTGTTTGACATAGTAAGATTCTTTGAATCTTATATGAAAGGCGTCACAAAAAGACTGAAACATGGTTTAATAGTTTACCGAATAGAGACGACTGCTCAATATAACTTGTCAAAAGTATTCAAATTTAGAAAATATTCTTTCGGTTAATCTACAAAAAATTCACATATTTAAAAGTTTTATATGACACTCTAGATCAATTCGACCTACTATTTTTATAGTAACAACATAATTATAAAAAAAATAAAAACATCATTACATTACTGTCTGTTTACATAACTTATAATTATGTATCCAATTTACAAAGTCACATAAAGTAAAACTGAGGGTCATATGTACGCAGCATCGTAATTAGACAGACTTACTGTTTGCCTTTCTCTATTTAGACATACATAACATATATGATGTTTTCGATGCAAAAATTTCGATTACCAATTTGTATATGATCAGTTTTTAAACGAAGCCTTGTAAATGATACGAAAAAATTACAATTTCTAAGTAGTCAATAAGTCAATTTCTTTTACTATATAATTCAGCTGATTTCACAGGTAGAGTTATCCGTTGTTATTATTATTACTGCTGAAATGTTAGTGGAGTCCTCCATGTTGAGACTAATAAAGATTTTGGTTTCCATATGTGTGTCTGTTTGTCTATCTGTTTGTCGTGCGATAACGGCTGCAAAAATCACGCTATAGAGTTGCAATCTGGTACACATATTCATGAGCTCCACGGAAGCTGTATGGTTTTGGTGTATATTCTTTTCATAGTATTTTAACATCATTATTTTGAAATCAACAAAATTAAATCAGCGTAAATTACTGAGATGCTTAAACTTATGTTTTCTTCTGAAAATATGTGAGCTTAAGCTTCCTAATTAATATACAGGGCCTTACAAAAACGTCCCGACAATGTCACGTAATTATCCAAATTATGTCAAATTTCGTACAATTATTCATGAAAAACGTAGACTAAGTTCAATAGTTTTTACTCATGTATAAAACGTTTATGCTTCATATACAGAGACACACAAAAGAAATTCATGACACTAGAGCCTATGGACATTTTTTCTTCTTTTTTTAGCGTACTTTAATGCGCGTATGCTGTATAAAACATAATGAAATTAGAGTACATTATAAAGATGCTTAAAAGTATGTTTATTCTAAAAGAAAGGGTATGTATATACTAAAAATTTTATTTACGGGACCACACAAAAGAATTACGATGACGTACTGTAATATCCAAATGATGTCAAATTAGTTTTAAAAATTAATGAGTTATAATTATAAGGTGCATTCTTATTATTGGCGTATATAATCACTCTGGCTCCTTTTCCAGTATACATAAAGGAATTTCGGACTATTACGGTCTACAGTCGATATTTGTTAAAAATGTATTTTAACATGGTTACACTCCATTAAATATAATGAAATCGCACTAGAATTTTAAAAGCATGTTTTTCTTTTGAAAACTGCGAGCACAGAATTGGTAAAAATTTACAGGGTTACACAAAATAATTCCGATATGCTTTGTAATCTTTTTTGCATAAAATTTGGTAAAAGTATTTATGAATTAGATAGAATTAATACAAGACTACCAGTTATTAGGAATACACACACACACACACACACACACACACATATATATATATATATATATATATATATATAGAGAGAGAGAGAGAGTTATAAAAAGAGAGATACAGCGAAGACTGAGGGTAAGCAGCCCCCCTCAAAAATGTATCTGTTTTTGTAGCAAGTCAATCGAATCTATATATATATATATATACGTACATTATAATACAGAATAAATAAAAATGATCTAATGAATACTGTGGATGGAAATAAGATGTTGAAGCTCCTGATCTGCAGATCCACTATTTATTATTTTTCTATTGGTCTTGTTGAGTGTAAAAGAAAAATTTTCTAACTGACCAAATTTGTCTAGAGGAATTCAATTA
This sequence comes from Salticus scenicus, assembly GCA_963930645.1. Classification (NCBI taxonomy): domain Eukaryota; kingdom Metazoa; phylum Arthropoda; class Arachnida; order Araneae; family Salticidae; genus Salticus; species Salticus scenicus. Next base: position 126,778,979 of record OZ005651.1, on the reverse strand, counting down.
AATATATAAAATATGTAAGATTTATAAATTTAATGGGAGAAGCGCTTTCCTTACACTATCTTTTTTATCTACTTTATTTTGAACATATTTTGAATATCTTTTGTCAATTTATCTCTAATAAAAAAATAAAGTGAATTTCAATCATTTTGGAAAACCCTCTGTATATCAAGCAGAAACGGTCGTTTTGCCAAGCCAAGCTCAGAGAAAAGCAAAACAAACAAACTACCACTAACACAAAGCAGAACGCGCCAATAATAAAATCGACAGAAATAACCCAAGATCGTTAAATGCTTATTATACAGAAACCAACTTTCCCATGTTAAATCGGCAAATTTTTTTCCCGTAAAGTTTTAAATATTGGACGAACCAAATATCGCAGTAAAATGAAACAAAAGTAAAATATTCGTACCAACGAGATCTTTAATTTGAGATAAAAACGAACTTTATAAGTTAATAAGTAAAAAAATGAGAGCATTTTCAATTTAGCGTAAAATTAGATGTTTTGACAACTTTTTGAAAAAATTTCTTCTTCAAGAAATTTCTTTTAAAACAAGCTAGAGAATTCATAAATGTACAGAATTCTTTGAAAACTGGTTTTTCAGATAGACAATTACTTAATCTAGGAACTTTTATAAAATTTAGCTTTTAAAAATCAAAATTTCCTATCTTAATTGCTGAAAAACTGTTAAATATCGCCAAAGAGACATAAATCGCCAAATATGAAATTGCTTCATCTCAGTTTACCCGAAAAATATTAATTTCAAATTGAACGGCTTTTTCTTTTTATAAGTTATTTTTTTAACCAAAGAATCTTTGCTTTTATTATTTTGTTCAATTTTAAATTTTATATCCCTGAAAACAGAAATGAATACATTTCTGAGTAACATTTGTTTCAAATCTATAGCTTGAATTGCTGATTTTTTAATATTTTTCATACCTTAGAATAAGAAAGTCAGTACACGATATAGTATCCAATTTTAATATCCTTCAATTCAATCTGGCAATGATAATTATGATGCATAAAGATTTCTACTTCCTTCTATAGAGTATACTAGCAGGCTTTGCCCGCTTCGCTTGTCATTTTATTGAAATGAATTTCGACTTTCGGTTTTTAATGGATTTACACGTTGTAAGAGCTCCGAAAACAATTTGACTATTTTTAGAAAATTTCTATTTGCGTTTGTGTGTTCTATGTGTGTGGAGAAAGTTTTGTTCTAACAAGATATCAGGAGCTACTGCTCAGAATTACATATAAATTTATATGCAATTGAACCTTGATGTATAATATCGTTTATCAATATTTGGTGTCAATTGTTCAACATGGTGCTGCTATACAGTGATTGCCGCAATTTCAGAGAAGGCTATATCTGAGTAACTAATACATGGAATTGCATAAATTTACAAATAAATTTACATTGTTACAAATTATAGTGCTCATCAACTTTTGTACCAATATCTCAACATGTGGCGCTGCTATACAGCGATTTTCGCAATTTAAGGAAAGGTTCTATTGCATATAATGAAATAAAACTTAATATGTGAAACGGCCATTATGAGACATTATGCTGATTCAATCTCGATGCCTATCGGCCGTTAAGTGGAGCTCATATACTACAATTTTTTTTTTAGAACTGAAAGGATGCCATCTGCATGGTGAAAATTTACTTCCGTTGGACATTTTGTGCAACAATACCTCTCTGACTTGATAATATTCAGCATTCATAATGAAAAAAATAATAAATAATTTGT